>JACAVU010000006.1:42500-372914 GCA_014183005.1 Castanea mollissima | reverse complement strand
TAGATGGAATTCTACTAAGTTACATACTTTTCAATGTCCAATTTAAGCAATACATTGATTTTTATTTATTTATTTATTTTAACTTTTATGAATCAGACATTTTATTGATATTGGAACAAGAAATACAATATTCAAAGACCAAGACATGAATAGCTACCAAAACTCCTAAGCCAGAAACCCATTCCAGTAAGATATTTTCAGTCTTTTCAATTTTTACATTTTTAAAAATTATTTTACTACACTGTTTTCACTTTTCAATTTTCAGTAATAAGTTCTATTCAAACGGATACTACAGCTTAAAATGTCTTGGGAATAATGTTTAGTGTGGCACAAGTGGGTTCCAAGTCACACTTGATCATTTAATGAGCTTGTCTCTATAGTCTTCACGAAGAGAGACACACACGCACTGAGAGTCTGTGCGGCTCAAGATTTTTTCTAGGGAGTGTCTAAGAAAAAACAGAAAAAGAAAAAGGGAAAGCATTTTTGTTGTCGCTCGAAATTGTTAAATGTTTTATTTGATTATTAAATCACCATATATTTTTATAATTTTTGGTAGTAAAAATTTGATGTGTAGACTTTTATTTATTTATTTTAAAATGTGGTATTTGTTACTTCCTCTTTAGGAGATAAAGTGAAAGAAACTGTGACAATGAGATTAATTTTAGAGTGTCTCGCGTGTACGAGATGTATGTAAACTGTGGCAAGGCTGTAATGTTACCCATATGGCAACTTTTTTTTAATGATTTTTTTTTTCAAAACACGCAAATGGCAAAACTGAAACCCATACATCTCTCTTTTTTCTTTTTCTTTTTTTTAAAAAAATGCAGCAAGACTGTAGAGTTACTTAGACAAGACCATTCCGTAACAAGACTATGATGAGATAACTCTTGACATACGTTTTTTTATTTTTAATTTACTCCTTTTTTTTATTATATTTTTTTTTCAAGAAAAGTTATTTATTATTTACTGTTGTCATCAGACTTGTGGCATAAACATTATATTTCCGACTTTTTTTAAATTTTTTTAAATTGTGACATAAAAATAATGGTTCCGGAAGGATTATTTACTATTTTTTACTTTTTAATTTGACTTTTTACTTTTTTATAACTTTTTTCTTAATCTCTTTCAAGAATGAAAGTTGCTTTTTTTTAACAATCAATCTCAATTGAATCAGGGGTTACATCCTAGCGCATCAAAAAAAAAAATAAAGGGGTAACATCCTAGAATATTGCATCTACATCCTTCTACAAAGCTTAATTAATAAGCTTGTACTTGCACTAGTGAAGTCAATACCCAATTAATTAACAACTACTAGCCTGCCACAAAAGCAGAGCTCAAGATTTTCTTTTGAGGCTTTGTCCCTTAGTTCCCGCTGCTGGAGAAATATGGATAGATTTCTATTGAGAGTTGCTTTTGACTCATCTTCACTGAGTTCAATTGTTTTTTTACCTCTCCTGAGATCGATCAGAGAGAAACATTAACACTTGTTCAGTAGGATTAGGGTTTGAAAGAAAATTGACGGTGGCTGGTAAGTGACAGAGTTCCGAGTCTCTGAGGTGAGAGCAGAAGTCTAAAAAGGAGAATGAGAGTAGCTGAGTAGGAGATAACTTAAGAGTTTCAGACAAAGACAAGAGTTACAAGACGTGTAGCAGATATGAAAAGATATAGATATATATATATATATATATATATATATATATATCTGCACAGTAACAACAATGACTCCATCAGTGACAATATGGTATCGTTTTTTATTTCTTATTTACTCCTATTTTTTTCCAAAAAAATGCAAGTGGGAAAACGCAAGGACTAACAGATATGGCATTTTTTCTTATATTTTTTCAAAAAACACCTCACTGAAAAATTTTAGTATTTTTAAGAACTTTTTTTACATCACACTTGTTATATATATAATATAAAAGTTGGATACAGCTTATTTTGATGTTAACTGTTTTATTTTATTTTTTCTATTTTTTTTATGTTTATTTTTATTTTTTTGAGATGGCATCACCATTCACCAGTGAATCGTTTTCCCTTATCTAAAGGTTACCTTAAACTATTTGTTGGAATAAGAGCATTCACACCAGCTCATGTAAAAACTTCTAAAATAAACATAACTACCAATTTTACACATTTTAAGCAAAAAAACACCCACATCAATGGGTTTAAAAATGTCTAAAATTTTGTAAACCCATCCCCGAGCTACAGTAACCGTGTATATTAACACGGTAACTGTAGCTCTTTTATACCATTATTTTATCATTTCCATTTGCTCCTTCTTTTTTTTCTCTCTTTTCCGTGCTCAACCAACCCAACTAAAACTCAACTCCTCATCCTCTTCTTTTTCCTCAGATGCACATAAACACACCCACACACAAGCACATCCACATAGAAAATCAACACAGACACTTGCTCAAAAAAAAAAAAACATAAATACACAAACATAGATCGCCGCTTGATCGAAGCGTGGATCGGAGCGGTCAGAGCTTGGATCGGAGCTAGGGAGAGCAGATCGGAGCGAGTGGATCGGAGTGTATTGAACTAGATCGGAACTTGGATCGTGCTTGGAGTGACTGGATCGGAGCGTATTAGAGTGGATCGGAGCTCGGATCGGTGCTCAGAGCGACTGGATCGGAGCGTATCGGAGTGGATCAGTGCTCGGAGCAGATTGGGGCGAATCGAAGAGTTGATCGGGAGGGAGAGTTGATCTAGGTAGAGAGAGAGATAGAGAGAAAGCGAAAGAGAAATGAAGAGAAGGAGAGAGAGAGAGAGAGGAATGAATCAGAAATGAAGAGAAGGAGAGAGAGAGAGAGAGAGAGAGAGAAATTAATCAGAAATGAAGAGAGGCACGCGTATAGGTAGTTGGAGAGAAATAATAAAAAAAGTGAGGAAATTATTATTTAATTAATAGATGTAGTAGAATAGATGAACTGATATGGGTTATTTGTAAAAATGAATGTGTAAAATTTTAAAATGAGGTTTTTTGTGTAAAATAGACGGAATTTTTACATGAGCTGATGTGGTTGCTCTAATATTTCTACATCTAACATGATTAAGTACGAAAACTTATATATAGTATAATAAGAGGTTTAAAAAAAATGGAAAATTCATTCCAAAAAAAAAACTCGGGTAAAATTTGTACGTAAATGCCCTTGTATCCGATTGGTCAAGAATTTTGACAAGAATACAATGTCGGTGTTTTTGGACTAAAACTTGTAGATAGAATACTTAGTGTTTTAGGAAACAAGTGGAAAATTTTTTCAAATGAAAAAAAAAAATCAAGAAAATTTTAACCAGAATGCAATGTCGCCGTTTTTGCACGAAATCTTTTATATAATATGCTATCTACAAGTTTTGGTTCAAAAATGCCGAAATTGTATTTCGGTCAAAATTCTTCACCAGTCGGACAACAGGGCATTGTCGTACAAATTTTACCCAAGTTTTTATTTATATATTTATTTTATTGACTATATAATTTGTTTCTTAGACCTTTGAATATACTATTTACAAGTTTTCGAGCAAAAACGACGACATTGCATTCAGGTCAAAAATTTTGACCTGTTAGAGCTAAGAGTATTTTCGTACAATATTTACTTGAGTTTCTTTACTCTTTCGAAAATATTTTCCATTTGTTTCTTAGATCACTAAATATGCTATCTACTTGTTTTGGTGCAAAAACGCCGACATTGTATTCCGGTCAAAATTCTTGATCAGTCGGACAACAGGGCATTTCTTAGACCTCTGAATATACTATTTACAAGTTTTCGTGCAAAAACAGCGACATTGCATTCTGGTCCTCGGCTTACATCTGAGGAGAGTTTCTTTGCTAGTTTCATCTATTGAATACGTGGATAACAGCAATCTAGCCTGCTTTTCTCTTTATCCAATATCCATAACCTAGGTTTCAAGCCCACACTCTACAAATTTTATTGTATAAGGCTCTTTGAGCCTAAGTCCATCTAGTGATTGTACTGGGTACAAATTGTACACTTACAATTGGCGCCGTCTGTAGGAAACCCAATACTTAAGGAAATGGAACATTATGGCAGGCTTAGATTCGCATCATACAGAGTCTCAAGGGTCCCAGTGCGACAATCATTTTGAATGCTCGAGCATCAAAGGGATCGAGAGGGAATTGTGCATACGATGCACCCCAATGCAAGCCATTCGCGTGGTGGAAGCAGAGCCACCCATGAGGATGATGCTAAGGCCATGCAGAAGGAGATTGACCACCTTAAGAAAAAGTTACGCCATGTGAGACGGAAGCTAGCGTTATCTCTTTCTGATCCTTCTTCTGAGGGCTCCTAGGGAAGCAGTTACAGTCCAAGGTCCAGGACTCCTCCTAGCGAAACCTTCTCGTATAAGAAGGATGAGCTTCCGAGTCGTAGGCATAAAATGTTTCCCTCCAGGGGTTTGGAAACGACGCTATGAGCAGGGCGTTGCACCAGATAAAGAAGGGAAAGCTTCCACGACAGTTCACCCAGCCCATTTTCACCATCTATAATGGCAGGACAGACCCAGTTAAGCATGTGAGTCATTTTAGTCAAAGTCTTGATGTGCAAAGTCTTCCCCTCTAGCTTAGGACCTGTTGCTATGAGATGGTTTAACGGACTGAAGACGGGTTCTATTGATTCTTTCATGGAACTCACTAGGGCATTCACGTCTCGATTCATTACATGCAGCAGAGTTCCTTGGCCTTTGGACTTATTGTTGTCTATGGCCATGAGGGAGGGTGAGACCTTAAAAACGTATTCTGATAGATACTGGGAGATGTTTAATGAAATCGACGGCAATTTTGATGAAGTGGCGATTAACACTTTCAAGGTGGGCCTCTCAACTGATCACGACTTAAGGAAATCTCTGACCAAAAAGCCTGTACAGAGTGTACGTCGGCTCATGGATCGCATTGACGAGTATATAAGGGTTGAGGAAGATCAACAACAAGGTAAAGGTAATATAAAGGTTATCCTTCAAGAGATGAGGGATTTCAGGTCTGATAGGTACAATAACAACAAGCTGAGGAGAGATTTCTCTGGGTAATCTGGTTCAGCCACTCCTCAAGTAGTTAACACCGTATTTCAAGAACTAGTGCACCAATTGCTAGAGAAAGTCCATAAAGAACCCTACTTCAAATGGCCTAGTAAGATGGCTGGAGACCCTACGAAGCGGAATCGAAACCTTGTTTACCAATTGTATCAGGATGTAGGCCATACTACTGAGAACTACCAGACACTTTGGAACCATTTGGAACAGCTGGTCAGTGAAGGAAAGTTGAAGCAATATTTATATCAGCCTAATGGCCAAGGAAGCAATTCAGGTTCGATTAACCAGAGGAATAATACATCTCGGCCCCCTTTGGGAACGATTAATGTCATCCTCGCAGCTCCAGGCAGAACCGGTTCCTGTCTTACTAGGGTGATGTCCGTATCATATATTCTCGCCGAGGAGTCTCGCTCCAGGCCGAAAAAAATTAAAGGTGCTTCTCTGCCTATCTTGGGCTTCTCGGACGAAGATAAATTTAGGACCATCCAACCGCATGATGACACCCTAGTGGTTACTCTAAGAATAGGGAACTACGATGTGAAGAGGGTGATGGTTGATCAGGGTAGTGGTACGGATATTATGTACCTAGATTTATTTAAGGGGCTTAATTTGAAGCTCGAAGATCTTACAGCTTACGATTCACCACTAATAAGTTTTGAAGGGAAGACCGTCATACCAAAAGGACAAATTCGTTTGCTAGTGCAGTCAAGTCCGGAAACGGTTGATGTGGATTTCATTATGGTTGACGCTTATTCCCCATATACAGCCATCGTTGCAAGACCTTGGCTGCATGCTCTAAGAGTTGTTTCCTCAACTCTACATGTCAAAGTAAAGTTCCCGTCAGGAGGGCAAATTGAGGAGATTCTTGGGAGTCAATCGGTAGCAAGGCAATGCATATCAGTTGCAGTACTGCGTCAGGCTA
The DNA here is from genome assembly GCA_014183005.1 of Castanea mollissima. Taxonomy (NCBI): domain Eukaryota; kingdom Viridiplantae; phylum Streptophyta; class Magnoliopsida; order Fagales; family Fagaceae; genus Castanea; species Castanea mollissima. Next base: position 366,949 of record JACAVU010000006.1, on the reverse strand, counting down.
ACCAGAATCCTCGGCCTCGGCTGCGGAAGACTTATAGCAATTAACAACTCCAGTTGTGCCCGGGGTGGTGACAGCAGAGGAGGCAATGTGTGAAGAGTTAGAAAGATTTCTTATTAATAATGACCCTGAAATGTTCTTTCAGGTTGGGGTACGACTACCACATCGAGAAAAGATGGAATTGGTGATGTTTTTGAAAAATAATATTGATATATTTGCATAGGATCCCTACGAGGTTTCGGGGGTTGATCCAAGCTCCATTTGCCATTATTTAAACGTCAATCCTGCCATTAACCACCTCGGCATTCTTCATGCTGAGACCGTCAAAGAGGAGGTGCTCAAGCTCAAAAGGGCTGAGGTTATTAAAGAAGTTTTCTACCCAGAATGGTTGGCGTATACGGTTGTAGTAAAACAAAAAGGAACGGGAAGTAGAGAGTATGTGTAGACTTCACAAACTTGAACAAAGCCTATCCCAAAGACTCATTTTCAATGCCTCGCATCGATCAGCTAGTGGATGCTACGGTTGGGCATCTTCGGATGAGTTTTTTAGATGCCTTCCAAGGCTATCACCAAATACCTTTGGCATTGGATGACTAGGAAAAGACCGCCTTCATTACTCCTATAAGAAATTATCACTATAAAGTGATGCCATTCGGTTTAAAAAATTCATACCTATCAAAGGATGATGACCAGGATGTTTGAGTCGCAGCTTAGAAAGACTATCAAGGTATATGTGAATGATATGGTGGTAAAAAGCAAGACGGTACCTATGCATGTGAAAGATTTGGATGACACCTTTCAAACGCTAAGGAAGTACAAGTTGCACCTTAATGCCTCTAAATGCTCTTTTGGTGTGGGCTCTGGTAAGTTCCTAGGCTACATGGTGACTCATAGAAGAATTGAGGTAAATCTGGCGCAGGTCAGGGCCATCCACGGCTTACAACCACCTCGGAATCCAAAGGATGTTCAAAAGTTGACTGGGATGACTGCTGCTCTCAGCAGGTTTATCTCTCGATCCGCCGATAGGTGCCAACCTTTCTTCCAGTTGTTAAATAAGTGGAAATGATTCGAATGGACCGAGGAGTGAGCTTTTCAACAACTTAAAAAGTATCTTTCCCGGCCACCCATCATGTCTCGATCGAAGATCAATGAAGTCTTGTTTGCATATATAGCTGTAGCTATCCATGCTATCAGTTTGGTTTTAATATAAAACGACAGTGGTGTATAGAGACCGGTTTACTATGTTACCAAATCTTTGAATGAAGCTAAGGTGCGTTATCTACCTTTGGAGAAGGCGATTTTGGCCGTAGTGCATGCTACACGGAAGCTTCCTCATTACTTCCAATCTCACACCGTTGTGGTTTTGACTCAACTTCCTCTCAAGTTGGTATTGCAAAGTGCTGACTACTCAGGGAGGATAGCCAAGTGGGGAATTATTCTGGGACCTTTCCATTTCAAATATATGCCTCGCACCTCCGTGAAGGGTCAGGTCCTTGTTGATTTGGTGGAAAAATTCTCTGAACCCTCATTAGAAGAAACTGCAAAGGAGTTGCACATGGATGAAAAATCAGTTGGCATGATCACATGCAAGGGGCTTCCGGTCTGGAAAGTATATGTTGACGGCATGGCGAACCAAAGAGGGTCAAGTATCGGACTTGTTTTGGTATCTCCTGAAGGAATTATCTTTGAGAAATCGTTGAGATTAGAGTTCTCGACCACTAATAATGAGGCTGAGTACGAAGTTGTCTTAATTGATATGGATATCATCCAGAAAATAGGGGGAAAGTCAGTTCATATGTCCTCAGATTCTCAGTTAGTCGTGGGCCAAGTGATGGGGACCATAAAGGCTAGAGATCCAAGAATGCAAGAATACCAGACCAAGGTCAAATGTTTACAATCCAAGTTTGATTCTTTTGTCCTGACGCATGTTTCTAGAAGTGGAAACACACATGCAGACTCATTAGCCACTCTGGCAACATCCTCGGCTCAGGGTTTGCCTAGGATTATCCTCGTTGAAGACTTGCTGAAACTTGCTTTAACAACTGCAAGTGCCATCCGTATTCATCAGGTAAGGCTCGAACCTAGCTGGATGGACCCTGTAGTTTCCTTTCTAAAAAGCGATGTTTTGCCCGAGGAAAAGTCTAAAGCAGATAAAATTCATCGAAAGGCACCTCGATTCTGGTTGTATGAGGATTAGAAGTTGTATAAACTCTCCTTTTCTGGACCATACCTGCTGTGTGTACACCCTGAAGCGACGAATGCACTTTTGGAAGAATTGCACGAAGGGATTTATGGAAATCATTCTGAAGGGAGATCCTTAGCCCATAGGGCTCTGACCTAGGGATATTGGTGGCTCAATATGCAGAGAGAGGCTCAGGACTACGCGAGAAAATGTGACCAACGCTAGAGATTTGCTCCCAACATCCATCAACCTGGTGGTGTCTTTAATCCTTTGTCTAGTCCCTGGCCATTCGCTCAATGGGGACTGGATATAGTAGGGCCTTTCTCTAGGGCTATGGGAAATAAAAGGTGGCTACTCATGGGAACTGATTACTTCACCAAGTAGGTTGAAGCTGAGCCTTTATCAAATCTTAGGGATGTAAACGCCAAGACGTTTGTTTGGAAGAACATTATCACTAGATTTGGGATACCTCACACACTTATTTCAGATAATGACGTACAGTTTGATAATAAAGCTTTCGGAAAGTATTGTAGTGACTTAAGCGTCACAAATAGATACTCCACTTCAGCTTATCCTCAGGGAAATGGGCAGGCCGAGGCCACTAACAAAGTTATAGTTAGTGGACTCAAGAAGAGACTGAATGACGCAAAGGATAGATGGGTAGAAGAGTTGCCACTCGTTTTGTGGACATATCGGACTACACCACGAAGATCCATAGGAGAAACGCCATTCTCCATGACTTACTGGGCCGAGGAAGTGATACCTTTGGAATCTGGGTTTTTCAACATTAATGACAAGCTCTTTTAGCCCAGAAGATAACGATGGTTTGCTAGAGAAAAGCCTGGATCTGGTTGAGGAACGGCGAGAGGCCACCATGGATCAATTGGCTTATTATCAGCAGAAGCTCAAATGAGGATATGATGCTCATGTGAAACTAAAGCCACTTGCGCCTAGAGATTTGGTCTTGAGGAAAGTCATGTGTCAAATTTTTCGACAATGCCCTGTTGTCCGACTGGTCAAGAATTTTTACCAGAATATAGTGTCGGCATTATTTAACCAAAACTTGTAGATAGCATATTTTGTGATAAAAGAAAAAATGAAAAATTCTTTCAAAAGAATAAAAAAACTCAGATAAATATTGTACGATAATGTCCCTATCTCCGACCAGATAAAAATTTTGACCACAATGCCATGTCGTCATTTTTACTCAAAAACTAGTAGAAAGTATATTTAGAGGTCAAAGAAACAAATGGAAAAGTGAATCAAAAAAAAAAAAAACTTGTGTCAAATTTTTACGATAATGCCCTGTTGTCTGACTTGTCAAAACTTGTGTCAAATTTTTCCACCAAAACTTGTACATTGAAAATTTAGTGGTCAAAGGAAAAAATGAAAAACTCTTTCAAAGGAATAAAAAAACTCGGGTGAATATTGTATAAAAATGCCCCTAGATCCAACCAGTTAAATTTTTTTACCAAAATGCAATGTCGCTGTTTTTTCTAGAAAACTTCTAGATAGTATACACGGAGGTCTAAGAAACAAATGGGGTACTCAATCCAAAAAATAAAAATAAAAACAACGTGGTTAAAATTTGAACGACAATGCCCTGTTGTCCGACTAGTCAAAAATTTTAACTGGAATACTATGTCGGCATTTTTGCACCAAATCTTGTAGATGGCATATTTACTGGTCAAAGAAACAAATGAAAAATTCATTCAAAAGAATAAAAAAACTCAGGTAAATATTGCACAAAAATGCCTCTAGCTCCGACCGGTTAAAACTTCTTACCAGAATGCAATGTGACCGTTGTTACTTGAAAACTTGTATAAATTATATTCAGAGGTTGAAGACTCAAATGGAATAGAGAATCAAAAAAATAAAAATAAAAATAAAAACTCAGGTAAATATTTTACAAAAATGCCCCTAACTCCGATTGGTTAAAAATTTTGACCCGAATGCAATGTCACCATTTTTACTCGAAAACGTGTAGATAGTATATTCAAAGGTCTAATAAACAAATGGAATAGTAAATCGGGAAGAAAAAAAAAACTTGGGTCAAATTTCTATGACAATGTCTTGTTGTTCGACTGGTCAAGAATTTTTACCAGAATATAGTGTCGGCATTATTTAACCAAAAATTGTAGATAGCATATTTAGTGGTAAAAGAAACAATTGAAAAATTCTTTCGAAAGAATAAAGAAGAAACAAATGGAATAGTCAATCAAAAAAAAAATAGTAATAAAAAGTAATAAAAAAAAACTATGGTAAAACTTGTACGACAATGCTCTGTTGTCCAACTAGCCAGAATTTTGACCAAAATACAATGTTAGTGTTTTTGCACCAAAACTTTTAGATAGAATATTTAGTGGTCAAAGAAACAAATGAAAAATTCCTTCGAAAGAATAAAAACACTCAGGTAAATATTGTACAAAAATGCCCCTAGCTCCGACCGGATAAAAATTTTGACAAGAATGCAATGTCGCCATTTTTACTCGAAAAACTTGTAGATAGTATACTCAGAGGTCTAAGAAACAAATGGAATAGTCAATAAAAAAAAAAACAACGTGGTTAAAATTTGAACAACAATGCCCTGTTGTCCGACTGGTCAAAACTTTTAACCGGAATACTGTGTCAGCATTTTTGCGCCAAATCTTGTTGTAGCATATGTACTGGTCAAAGAAACAAATGGAAAATTCTTTCGAAAGAATAAAAAAAACTCGGGTAAATATTGTACAAAAATGCCTTTAGCTCCGACCGGTTAAAACTTTTTACTAGAAGGCCATGTGATCGTTTTTACTCGAAAACTTGTATAAAGTATTTTCAGAGGTTGAAGAAACAAATGGAATAGAGAATTGAAAAAAATAAAAATAAAAATAAATTAAAAAAAACTCAGGTAAATATTTTACAAAAATGCCCCTAGCTCCGACCAGTTAAAAATTTTGACCCGAATGAAATGTCGTCGTTTTTACACGAAAATGTGTAGATAGTATATTCAGAGTTCTAAGAAACAAATGGAACAGTATATCAAAAAAAAAAAACCAGGGTCAAATTTCTATGACATTGCCCTGTTGTCCGACTGGTCAAGAATTTTTACCGGAATATAGTGTCGGCATTATTTAACCAAAACTTGTAGATAGCATATTTAGTGGTAAAACAAACAATTGAAAAATTCTTTCGAAAGAATAATGAAGAAACAAATGGAATAGTTAATCGGAAAAAAAATAGTAAAAAATAAATAAATAAATAAAAACTATGGTAAAATTTGTACGACAATGCTCTGTTGTCCAACTGGCCAGAATTTTGACCGGAATACAATGTCGGCGTTTTTGCACCAAAACTTTTAGATAGAATATTTAGTGGTCAAAGAAACAAATGAAAAATTCTTTCAAAAGAATAAAAACACTCAGGTAAACATTGTATGAAAATGTCCCTATCTTCGACCAGATAACAATTTTGATCACAATGCCATGTCATCATTTTTACTCAAAAACTAGTAGAAAGAATATTTATAGGTCGAAGAAACAAATGGAAAAGTGAATCGGAAAAAAAAAAAAAAAAAAAAAAAAAAAAAAAAAAACTTGTGTCAAATTTTTACGATAATGCCCTGTTGTCCGACTTGTCAAGAATTTTGACTGGAATATAGTGTCGACATTTTTCCACCAAAACTCGTACATAGAATATTTAGTGGTCAAAGAAGCAAATGAAAAACTCTTTCGAAGGAATAAAAAAACTCAGGTGAATATTGTATAAAAATGCCCCTAGATCCAACCGGTTAAATTTTTTTACCAAAATGCAATGTTACCGTATTTTCTAGAAAACTTCTATATAGTATACACGGAGGTCTAAGAAACAAATGGAGTAGTCAATCAAAAAAAAAAAACAACTTGGTTAAATTTGAACGTCAATGCCCTATTGTCCGACTGGTCAAAAATTTTAACTGGAATACTGTGTCGGCATTTTTGCACCAAATCTTATAGATGGCATATTTACTGGTCAAAGAAACAAATGGAAAATTCTTTCGAAAGAATAAAAAAATCGGGTAAATATTGTACAAAAATGCCTCTAGCTCCGACAGGTTAAAACTTCTTACCAGAATGCCTTGTGATCGTTTTTACTTGCAAACTTGTATAAAGTATATTCAGAGATTGAAGATTCAAATGGAATAGAGAATCAAAAAAATAAAAATAAAACTCAGGTAAATATTTTACAAAAATGCCCCTAGCTCCGACCGGTTAAAAATTTTGGCCCGAATGCAATGTCGCCGTTTTTACTCGAAAACGTGTAGATAGTATATTCTAAGGTCTAAGAAACAAATGGAATAGTCAATCAAAAATAAAACTTGGTTAAAATTTGTGCAACATTGCCCTGTTGTCTGGCTGGTCAAGAATTTTTACCGGAATATAGTGTCGGCATTTTTGCACCAAAACTTGTAGATAGCATATTTAGTGGTAAAAGAAACAATTGAAAAAATCTTTCGAAAGAATAAAGAAGAAACAAATGGAATAGTCAATCGGAAAAAAAAATAAAATAGTAAAAAAATAAAAAAAATAAATAAAAACTATGGTAAAATTTGTACGACAATGCTCTGTTGTCCAACTGGCAAGAATTTTAACCGGAATACAATGTCGACATTTTTGCACCAAAACTTTTAGATAGAATATTTAGTGGTCAAAGAAACAAATGAAAAATTCTTTTGAAAGAATAAAAACACTTAGGTAAACATTGTACGACAATGTCCCTATCTCCGACCAGATAACAATTTTGACCGCAATGCCATGTCGTCATTTTTACTCGAAAACTAGTAGAAAGTATAATTAGAGGTCGAAGAAGAAAATGGAAAAGTGAAAAAAACTTGTGTCAAATTTTTACGATAATGCCCTATTGTCCGACTTGTCAAGAATTTTGACCGGAATATAGTGTCGGCATTTTTCCACCAAAACTTGTACATAGAATATTTAGTGGTCAAAGAAGCAAATGAAAAACTCTTTCGAAGGAATAAAAGAACTCAGGTGAATATTGTATAAAAATGCCCCTAGATCCAACAGGTTAAAATTTTTTACCAGAATGCAATGTCGCCGTTTTTTCTAGAAAACTTCTAGGTAGTATACACGGAGGTCTAAGAAACAAATGGAGTAGTCAATCAAAAAAAAAAAAACAAAGTAGTTAAAATTTGAACGTCAATGCCCTATTGTCCGACTAGTCAAACATTTTGACCGGAATACTGTGTCGGCATTTTTGCACCAAATCTTGTAGATGGCATATTTACTGGTCAAAGAAACAAATGGAAAATTCTTTTGAAAGAATAAAAAAATCAGGTAAATATTGTACAAAAATGCCTCTAGCTCCGACCGGTTAAAACTTCTTACCCAAATGCCATGTGATCGTCTTTACTTGAACACTTGTATAAAGTATATTCAGAGGTTGAAGACTCAAATGGAATAGAGAATCAAAAAAATAAAAATAAAAATAAAAATATAACTCTGGTAAATATTTTACAAAAATGCCCCTAGCTCCAACCGGTTAAAAATTTTGACTCGAATGCAATGTCGCCGTTTTTACTCGAAAACGTGTAGATAGTATATTCAGAGGTCTAAGAAACAAATGGAATAGTCAATCAAAAAAAAAATTTGGTTAAAATTTGTACAACATTGCCCTGTTGTCTGACTGGTCAAGAATTTTTACCGGAATATCGTGTCGACATTTTTGCACCAAAACTTGTAGATAGCATATTTAGTGGTAAAAGAAAAAATTGAAAAATTCTTTTAAAAGAATAAAGAAGAAACAAATGGAATAGTCAATCAGAAAAAAAAAAAAGTAAAAAATAAATAACTAAATAAAAACTATGGTAAAATTTGTATGACAATGCTCTGTTGTCCAACTGGCAAGAATTTTGACCGAAATGCAATGTCGGCATTTTTGCACCAAAACTTTTAGATAGAATATTTAGTGGTCAAAGAAACAAATGAAAAATTATTTCAAAAGAATAAAAACACTCAGGTAAATATTGTACAAAAGTGCCCCAAGCTCCGACCGGTTAAAAATTTTGATCAGAATGCAATGTCGCCGTTTTTACTCGAAAACTTGTAGATAGTATATTCAGAGGTATAAGAAATAAATGGAATAGTCAATAAAAAAAAAAAAATATAAAAAAAAACAACGTGGTTAAAATTTGAACGACAATGCCCTATTGTTCGACTGGTCAAAAATTTTGACCGGAATACAGTGTCGGCACTTTTGCACCAAACCTTGTAGATGGCATATTTACAGGTCAAAGAAACAAATGGAAAACTCGGGTAAGTATTTTACATAAATGCCCCTTGCTCCGACCGTTAAAATTTTGACCTGGATGAAATGTCACCGTTTTTACTCGAAAACTTGTAGATAATATATTCAGTGGTCTAAGAAACAAATATAATAGTAAATCAAAAAAAAAAAAAAAAAACTTGTTTCAAATTTTTTCGACAATGCCCTATTGTCCGACTGGTCAAGAATTTTTTCCGAAATATAGTGTTGGCATTATTTAAGCAAAACTTGTAGATAGCATATTTTGAGGTAAAAGAAACAAATGAAAAATTCTTAAAAAAGAATAAAAAAAAACTCTGGTATATATTGTGCAAAAATGTCCCTACCTCCGCCAGGATATAAATTTTGACCACAATGCCATGTCGTCATTTTTACTCGAAAACAAGTAGAAAGCATATTTAGAGGTTGAAGAAAAAAATGGAAAAGTGATTCGAAAAAAAAAAAAAAACTTGTGTCAAATTTTTACGATAATGCCGTGTTGTCCGACTTGTCAAGAATTTTGACTGGAATATTGTGGCGGCATTTTTCCACTAAAACTTGTGCATAGAATATTTAGTGGTCAAAGAAACAAATGAAAAACTCTTTCGAAAGAATTAAAAAACTCGGGTGAATATTGTATAAAAATGCCCTTAGATCCAATCGGTCAAAATTTTTTACCAGAATGCGATTTCGCCATTTTTTCTCGAAAACTTCTAGATAGTATACGCGGAGGTCTAAGAAACAAATGGAATAGTCAATCAAAAAAAAAACAACATGGTTAAAATTTGAACGTCAATGCCCTGTTGTCCGACTGGTCAAAAATTTTGACCGGAATACTGTGTCCACATTTTTGCACGAAATCTTGTAGATAGCATATTTACTGGTCAATGAAACAAATGGAAAATTCTTTCGAAAGAATAAAAGAACTCGGGTAAATATTGTACAAAAATGCCTCTAGCTCCGACCGGTTAAAACTTTTTACCAGAATGCCATGTGACCGTTTTTACTTGAAAACTTGTATAAAGTATATTCAGAGGTTGAAGAATCAAATGGAATAGAGAATCGAAAAAAAAAAAGACTCGGGTAAATATTTTACAAAAATGCCACTAGCTCCGACCGGTTAAAAATTTTGACCCAAATGCAATGTCGTCGTTTTTACTCGAAAACGTGTAGATAGTATATTCGGAGGTCTAAGAAACAAATGGAATAGTAAATCGGGAAAAAAAAAAAAAAAACTTGGGTCAAATTTCTACGACAATGCCCTGTTGTTCGACTGGTCAAGAATTTTTACCGGAATATAGGGTCGGCATTGATGATGCAAATAAAATCAGTAGGCTGGATGCTTCGGACTTGGAAGAACCACTCGCTCTCTTAATGGCCTGAAGAAAGAAAGAAAAGCGAATCAAAGGCGACCGGGGCTGCCGGCCGAAAACCCTCTGATGGTAAAGTTAGTTTTTCTCTCTATATTATTGGAGTTCCAACTTTCTGAGAGTAAAAATGAACCTACTTGGCCTTGGTCCGAAACGCCTTTATATTTGTTCTTATAGCGGTTATCAAAATTGGAACCTCTCCTGGATTCGAGGAGAGGCAGGAACTAAACGTAACTTGCATAACCATTTGGGAGTTATGCTTCTGTTCCACAACAGATACCTGGCAGTTATGCGTGGGATAAGGGATTGTCACGTCATACTCGGAGATTTTTCTAAGTAGGGTACCCGTCGCTGGAGTTCCTTAGTTGAGTGTGCACTGGTACATTCGCGCAGTGTCTGTTTTTGCTAACAGACAAAGTCCTTCAGACGAGGTATCAGCACTTTGGACGAGTGCATCATTCTGGTGATGCTTACCTCATCTAGAGCTCTTCTTCCTTCAACGAGGTAATTGTAGGTAAGTTTCTGAGGGTGTTGACAATAGTAGCTGGGTTATGGAAGACATGTATGGACGACTCAGAGGATAGGCTAAATCAGTACCCTATCAGTTGCCCCCGTTCAGGGTCGTCCAAAGCCTCTTTGTTTCTGGACTCGCTTCAACATATTTATTCCACGTGGTCTCAAGGTAAGGGTGAGGCTCCAAAGGCCCCAAATTATGCCACGCGTCTTACTTACTTGGGTTACCGTTGTGTCGATTTGAGTTTTTTGAGGAGGTTTCACATGGTTCTCTTGATTGGACATTTCGTTTCGGGTTTTACTTTTCAACGCCTATAAATAGTGGTTTTCCTCCCATAACCCTCTCCATTTTTCAAATTCCTCTTTGACATCTCTCGTCCATCGCCTCGTCTAGGGTATTCCAGCATCCTATTTTCCTTCGTCTAGAGCCAGTATTTTCTCTATGCCGTCTTTAGGCTTCCTACTTAGATTTCCAAAATGTCCGACAGTTTTTCTTCGTCTAGCAATAGTGTTGATAGGGAGATAGATGAATATCGCAACACAACTAGCTATAGTGGTTCTACTAATGATAGCAATAGGAGTAGTGGCAATACCACAGACGAGTATGTTTCAAGGGTTCCTGGGGTTCCCTTAGAAGTTTTCCAGGAAGAATTTAGGACGAGGGTAGCTTCGGGGTCTAGGGCTGGTCCCTCTATCCACGCCCTCGTCCACTAGAAGGACGAGTTTAGACTGTATACAGCTGCGCTGTTGGGGTTCCAGCCAAGACAGACGAGAGAAAATTAGTGTCCCTTAGAAGTTGGTACCAAATCCCGGACGACCTAAATCCCAGATTGGCCGTCCGTGATGAGTGGTGTTGCCAACCTCGCTTTGGCATTGGGGTTTATGAAGCCTATCTTCTTGGGGGTCTTAGGCTGCCTCTCAATGCTTTTGTCAGGGAGTTACTTACTAGGTTAGGTTTAGGTTTGTGTCAGCTAAATCCTAATGCATGGAGATGAGTCATCTCTATGCAAGTTTTGTGGAGAGAGGTTTTTGAAGGGGATTGTCCTCTTACCGTTGACGAATTCCTTTTTTGCTATAAACCCTCTGAAATTAGTCAATCTCGTGGCTTCTATCAGTTTACGGCTAGGAGAAAAGATTGTAGGATTATTAAATCTTTGGTTACTTCAGATAGGAGTTGGAAGACGGAGTTCTTCTTCGTCTCCGGTTTTTGGGCAGGACGCCCTATTGAGTTGAGCAGGGATTCGTTTCCCCCCTATACAGGAACATAGGGAACCTTCGTCCTAAAGGTATGCTTACCACCACCGTAACGTTACCTTTATTATACATTTTTCTATGTTAAACTCCTCGTCTTTATTGCAAGTGTTATAAGGCCATTGTTGAACAAGTTCTATCTAGGACGCGTTCAAAAGGCTCGTCTTCACCCAGAGAGGGACTTCCATTCTTTGGTCACCCTGCAGCGCCTTAAGACTTGGGACTTGGCCCAGAGCCCTCTCCAGAAGCTTTAGCCCACGAAATCACAGTTCGTCCACGTGAGTTCTCGTCTTGCATTTCCTCTTTATTTATCTATTTATTTATTTTAGTATTATATTATTTTTTTTATTTTTTTTATTTCAGGGATGGCTACCATGAAGGAAAACAAAGGCAAGGGAGTCGCAGACGAGCGTGCTAGACAAGACACCGAGACAAGGTCTTGTCCTGCTGCTGGCGACAAAAGAAGCCTGTCAAAGGCTATCAATCTTGAAAACCTCCCCAGCCGAAGAGCCAAGCACAGGAGGTCGTCCAAGACTGGGGTCGTCTCTCCCGCTGTCCTTGCTCTTCCTCCTCAATCGTCGTCCGTCCAGATCTTCGATGTGGAGTCGTCTGAGCCCGTTCACCCTCCTCCGTCCAAAACCAGTGTTCCTACCTCATCCTAGCCTCCTGTTGACGTTGTGTCTAACCTTCTTGAGAGTGAGGGCTTGGCCTGGGAGAGGTTTCAACAAGCAGTGTCCGATGAGGACGTGGCTGCATGCTATAACATGTCCTTGAAAGATTTTGAACACTCAGGTGTCCACGATCTTTTCAAGGTAAGTGATATGAATTTATGCTCGTCATTGGTTTTGTTTTTATGCTTGTTGAATTTGCTTAATACGATAACTCTTATTTGCTTGTGCAGGCCATGTCCAAGTTTATAGCTGCGTCCAGGCAGGCTACTGAGCTGGACAGGACGAGGCTACTATTGGAGAGGAGGATTCAAGAGGTTAGAGACGATTGCAAGGGCTGGGCTGAGACGGCTGCTAAGGCTAAGGACGAGGCCAAGGGTTTGCTCAACCTCGTCGAGGAGCTAAAGGCTGACATAGTGGAAAAAGACTCTCGTCTTGACCACTTTCAGAAGAGGATCGACGAGCTAAGCAACACCCTTGGGAGGGCTAAGGACGAAGCTGTGGAGGAATTCAAGGCTTCGAAGCAATTCACTGACCTTCTGGACGCCAATTATGCAGCTGGATTTGAAGATTTTTGCATGGAGGCGAAAGAAAAGTTTCTAGAAGTTGACTTCAGCCTCATCGTCCTTCAACTAGGAGGTGCTACTAGTTCTTTTCTTCAGACTAGCTCTGAAGATGTCAATGTTGAAGATGATGCCTAGACCAAGCCCGCTCAAGACGACCCTGATGCCTGGTGCCTTTGTTATTTGAAAATTTTCACTATTTGTTCAAGTGTTTCTTCTCGTCTCTTTTTTTTTTTTTTTTTTAAATGTATAAGAGTACATTCATCTCGCCTGGAGTACTTTTGACGAGTTTATAAACAATTGCCTTTCAAGGCTTATTTCTTAAGGGTTTTTGGACGGTGGTCGTCCACCCTTTAATGTCTAATGAATGTTTATCTTCGCTTACCATTATTGTTGTTCCATGGACGAGTTTATGTATTATTTTTTACTCAATTGCCTTTTAAGCAACATTCCCAAGTGTTGGGTGATTCTTTGCATGATTCCCCTATGAACGACTCGCTTAGGACGATGATGATCATTTTGCCCGCCCCTTAGGCGATTACTACTCGTATTTTCGCGAGTTCACAACATCTCGACCATATGCTCGTCTTTGGAATGCCATGCGTTAACGCCTACTTTCTTCCTTAGACAAGTGGGCATTGGTTTTTTTTTTTTTTAAAGGAAATCCTGGACGAGCATGCCTTAGCATTTTTCTCTTTGCTTTATCCTTTTTTAAAGGAAAGCTTGGACGAGCATGCCTTAGTTTTATCCTCACTTAAAGGAAATCTTGGACGAGTTTGCCTTAGCATTTTCCTTTTTGCTTTATCCTTTTTTTAAAGGAAAGCTTGGACGAGCATGCCTTAGTTTTATCCTCATTTAAAGGAAATCTTGGACGAGTTTGCCTTCATTCATTGTATTTTTCTTAGGCTTTTGCCTCGTCCGTGGGTATTATTATGGAAACTGGAATTCAAATACATAAGAAATTCAAACCATATTACTACATGAACATTGTTCACAAACGCGGCACATGCTTATGAGCTAGTGCCTTATTAAGATACTCAAGTACATAGCCTCGTCTTTCATAAGCTGGTCTGTAAATAGTGCAAAAGTTTAAGAACTAGTGCACTTTTATTCATAACACACCATAATAGTAGTAAAAGCAACAGTAAATATAAGCAAACGTGCAAATCATAGCTGTAATTTTGCCACTGACTTCCTTCGTCCCTGCTCATCACTGATAGTACCTTCTCAGATGTTCCACGTTCCAGGGGTGTTCTAACTTCCGCCCGTCCAGGGTTTCCAGGTAGTAGGACCCCTGCCTCTTGGCGTTGATTACCCTGTAGGGTCCTTCCCAATTGGGTCCCATTTTTCCATGGAGTGGGTTCCTGGTCGCCCAAGGAGACCTTTTGAGGACAAGGTCCCCCACACCGAACCGTCTGGGTTTTACCATGGCATCATGCTGTCTGGCCATGAGATTTTTGTACCTTGCCGTTCTCTGCTCCGCATCCATTCTTACCTCGTCAATAAGATCGAGGTCAAGGCGAAGTTGTTCCCTGTTGTCTTCCTCCTGGTACTCCATCACCCGGTGACTTGCCATATGGACCTCCGCTGGTATGACAGCTTCACTCCCATAGGCCAGCTTAAAAGGGGTCTCTCCTGTCGAAGTTCGTGCAGTTGTCCTATAGGCCCAAAGAACACCTGGTAGCTCGTCTGGCCATATCCCTTTTGCCCACTCGAGCCGAGTCTTGATGATTTTCAACAGGGATCGGTTTGCTACTTCTGCTTGTCCATTTGCCTGTGGATGGGAGGGTGAAGAATAATGATTCTTGATCCCAAAATGATTGCAAAAGTCCCTGAAGGGTGCGTTGTCAAATTGACGTCTGTTGTCAGATACTAACACCCTGGGTACTCCGAACCTGCATAGGATATTCTTCCATACAAAATTTTTCACGTTCTGCTGAGTGATTGCTGCAAGAGGCTCGGCTTCTACCCACTTAGTAAAGTAATCATTCCTACTACCAAAAACTTCATCTGCCAGATTCCCATGGGGAAAGGACCTAGGATATCCAGTCCCCACTGCGCGAAGGGCCATGGGGCCGTCATTGGGGTCTGGTACTCTGACGGCTGTCTTGGCACATTGCTGTAACGCTGGCATTGGTCACATACCTTGACATAGGCTTTGGTGTCTGCCTGTATTGTTGGCCAATAGTAGCCGGCACGGACGATCTTATGGACAAGCGACCTTGCTCCTGAATGATTTCCACACGATCCTTCATGAACTTCCCTTAAAACATAGTTGACTCGTCAGGAGCCAAGCATCTTAAGTAGGGTTAGGAAAAACCTCGCTTGTACAACACCTCATTTATGAGGACATACTTGGCTAACCTGACCCTTAACTTTCTTGCTTCATCCTTGTCTTCTGAAGCCTTCCATCTTTGAGGTAAATATTAATCGAACTCATCCAATTCTCTCCTCCTCCTATCTGCTGTATGTCAGGGATGTCTATGCTCAGCATATACTGGTGTCGTCGAACTCGTATGACCCCTGCCGAGGCGGCTTCGCCAAGGCGTCTGCTTCCGCATTCTCCTCCTGGGAGTTGATTAAAACTTATGGCCGAAAATTTTCGTGCAAGGCATTTCACTTTGTTGAGGTACTCTTCATTCGATCTTCCTTGCACATCACATCCCATTTACTTGGTTAATGACCAGTTGAGAGTCTCCTCTGATTTTTACGACTCCACTCCTAAAGACTTGCCAATTCCAATCCCTTGAGTAGAGCCTCGTACTCAGCCTCATTGTTGGTAGTGGGTATTGCAGATGGGACGCATACTCCAGCTTGTCACCCTCAAGGGACTTCAGTACAATTCCAATCCCTCCTGCATACAGTGTGGACGATCCATCTACATTAACCACCCACATTTCATTTCCTTCGTCCTTGTTCAAGTCGTCCCGACCGGGGGTAAACTCTGCAATGAAATCTACCAACGCCTGTGCCTTCATCGTATTCCTTGGGAGGTATCTGACATCAAACTCGCTGAGCTCTACGGCCCACTGTACTAGCCGTCCAGCAGCTTCCAACTTGCTCATCGCCTTTTTTATAGGATGGTCTGTTAGGACGTTGATGACATGTGCCTGAAAATAATGTTTCAGCTTCCTGGAAGCCGTAATTAATGCGAAAGCTAGTTTCTCCATCATCGGGTATCGTCCTTCTGCTCCTCTCATCACGTGGCTTATGTAATAGACCGGCTTCTGGACTCTTTCCTCTTCTTTGACTAACGCTGAGCTTACTGCGTGTGGGGACACTGCCAAGTACAAGTACAACTCTTCCCCAGGCACAGACGGACTCAACAGCGGTGCCGTCATTAGATATGTCTTCAAGTCTTGGAAGGCCTGCTGGCACTCGTCCGTCCATTCAAAAGCCTTTCTAAGGACTTTAAAGAATGGTAAACATTTGTCAGTAGCTTTCGATACAAATCTGTTGAGGGCGGCGACTCGTCCAGTAAGAGACTGGACTTCCTTGATATTCTTTCGGTCGCTCCATGTTCAGTATTGCCTGGATTTTATCCGGATTCGCCTCAATTCCCCTGTGCGACACCATAACCCCAAGAATTTACCCATGAAACCCCGAAAGCACACTTGCTCAGATTTAATTTCATGTTATATAACGGCCAACGTATCAAAAGTCTCTTGAAGGCGTCCAGATGTTTCCTCGTCCTGGCTCTTCACCAGCATGTCTCCACATAAACCTGCCATTTCGCCCGATTTGAGACGGAACATATGGTTGACCAGTCTTTGGTAGGTCGCCCCCGCGTTCTTCAAACCGAAGGGCATTACCTTGTAGCATACACCCTTGGCTCGTGATGAATGAGTCTTCCTGATCCGCTTCATTCATCCGAATCTGGTTATAACCTGAGAAAGCGTCCATGAAGCTAAGTATCCTGTGACCTGCCGTCGAGTCCACTAATTGGTCGATGCGTGGCAATGGGTAGCTATCTTTGGGGCAAGCTTTGTTTAGATCAGTGAAGTCCACGCACATCCGCCACTTGCCATTAGCTTTCTTAACCATGATCACGTTCGCCAACCAGTCTGGGTAATGAACTTCTCGGATGAACTTCACGGCGACCAACTTCTGCACCTCTTCTTTAATGGCATTGTCTCGCTCGGGAGCGAAAACTCTTCTCTTCTGACGCACTGGTTTCGAATAGGGACTCACGCTCAGGCTGTGGGTAATGATACTCGGATCAATGCCAGGCATGTCCTCATGACTCCATGCAAAGACATCGAGGTTTTTCTTCAGAAACCGGACCAAAGTGTGCTTTGCCCCCTCTTCCATGCTCGCCCCAACTCTAGTATACTTCTCAGACTGGTTATCGTCCAAAGGGACATCGTCTAGTGCTTCAGTGGGTTCCGCCGCGATTCTTCGTCCGTCTATACTCATCACTTGCATGTGCTCGTCTACTGCCAGCATAGCCAAATAGCATTCTCTAGCAGCCAACTGATCCCCTTGTACGTGGCCTACCCCGTGATCAGTTGGAAATTTGATGCACAGGTGGTAAGTAGAGGTCACCGCCTTCCAACTATTCAAAGTTGGTCTCCCAATAATTGCATTATATGACACGCACATCGACGACAAGAAATTTACCTCCTTGGTTATCTGTGTTATGTTCCAACGACCACTGGTAATGCAATGGTACCCACCGGTTGCACCTCCTTCCTCTGAATCCTACCAGCGGTGAGTTCACTGGTCGAAGCTTATCTCGTCTAGCCTCATTTGTTGGAATGCGTGGTAGTAGACGATATCTGCAAGCTGCCATTGTCTATCACACCCTTCTCTGTTCATGTAGTCAGAGATGAGTAGGTGATGACTATCGCGTCATCATGTGGGTGATGAGTCGTCCTGCTTCCTCGTCCGTGAACCTAACGCATTTGGCTACTTCCTCGGTCCTAGGTCATCCGAACAACTGATGTTCTGCACTGCCTTCAAATTGTCTTTCTTGACTTGGATGATTGCGCTGTCGAGTTTCCTCCTATAATCACCCGATTTCTCCTAGTGGGGTCGTGATGATCTTCCACCTTGGCTTTCATTTTCTCATCTCTTTGGTCTCCGTCCAAGAAAATTCCTCAGCTTTCCTTGTCTAATGAGATTCTCTATCTGCTGCTTCAAGTCAAAACATTCGTCCGTGTCATGCCCGTGGTCTCTGTGAAAGTGACAGTACTGCTCCTGTTACGCTTGTTGGGGTCTCCTTCATTTTATCCGGCCATTTCAAGGACGGTTTCGTCCTTGATCTGCATAAGAACCTGCTCTAGTGGCATAGTCAGGGGGTTGTATTGCGATTCCTCGCGGAGGAACTCGCCTTTACTCATCCTTACTTTCCTCTCATCTATCCGAACTTTCTTTGGACGAGGTCCCTGATCTGGATAGCGATGGTGACCCACTTCCGAACGTTCTGCCCTTTTTCTTTTCTTGGCTATGATAGCGTCTTCAGCATTCATAAAATTCTGGGCCGAATGGACAAGCTCGGCCATAGTATGTGGCTCCTGCTCATAAAGCTTATGGATGAACAAGTCAGAATTGACCCCATTGTGGAAAGCGGCCAGCAATAACTTGTCATCCATCTCGTCCACCGCTAAGGCTTCTCTGTTAAACCGGGTGATAAAGGATCGCAAACTCTCATTGTCCCCTTGCTCTATAGTCAGCAGGCTAGAGGAAGAACGTTTGTGACGCTGTCCTCCAATGAAGTTGTTAACAAACAGCTTACTTAACTCTTCAAATGATCCCACCGAGTTTGGGGGAATCTTGCTGAACCACACTCACACTGGCCCCTTGAGTGTGGTGGGAAAAGCTCGGCACATGATCTCGTCTAGGACCCCTTGCAGGTGCATGGTCGTCTTGAAAGTTGCAATGTGATCGCAAGGGTCGCGATTTCCATCGTACGAGTCTAAAAAAGGCATTTTGAATTTCAGGGGTAGAGGGTGACTGTTGATGGAAGCTGTGAAAGGGGAGTCCGTTCGGTGGACCATATCGTCTACCGGGTTTGCCCTCCTCATATTTTCCCTCATCTCATCCATGGCTTTCCTCATCTGGTCCATCTCTCTCTCTAAGTGTGGCATCCTTCTTGAACTGGTACCCCTTGTATGATTTTCAGACTCTACATTTTCCCCTCCTCCTTCCTGACTCGGGGCCCTTCCCTCCGTGTGCCCTTCTTGACGCTACTTCCTGAGGTTGATCTCCCTATTCAACTCCTGGTTCTGACGTGTCAGTTCTGCCATAGCGGCAGCCATGGATTGTATGTGTTGATAGAAGGCGGTTGCATTACAGGTGCTGATCTGCGATCGCGAAGGGGATTACTGGATGCATCCCTACTCTCCTGGTGGCCTGGGCTGGTAGCCCTTTATCTTATTCGAACCATTCAGCCTTTTGTCTGGGATAGAGTAACTTTGCACAACAAAAACACGATTGAACACAAAAAAAAACTAAAGTGTTTGTATGCTCTGCTCTTGTTAGTCCCTCGCCTTCCCACAGACGGCGCCAACTGATGATGCAAAGAAAATCAGTAGGCTGGATGTTTCGAACTTGAAAGAACCACTCGCTCTCTTAATGGCCTGAAGAAAGAAAGAAAAGCGAATCAAAGGCGACCGAGGCTGCCGGCCGAAAACCCTTCGATGGTAAAGTTAGTTTTTCTCTCTATATTATTGGAGTTCCAACTTTCTGGGAGTAAAAATGAACCTACCTTGGCCTTATCTGAAACAGCCTTTATATAGTGTTCTTATAGGCGGTTATCAAAATTAGAACCTCTCCTGGATTCGAGGAGAGGCAGGAACTAAACGTAACTTGCATAACCGTTTGGGAGTTATGCTTCTGTTCCACAACGGATACCTGGCGGTTATGCGTGGGATAAGGGATTGTCACGTCATACTCGAAGATTTTCCTAAGTATAGTACCCTCGTCCTGGAGTTCCTTAGTTGAGTGTGCACTGGTACACGCACAGGGGTTGTTTCGTCTAACAGACAAAGTCCTTCAAGACAAGGTTATCAGCACTCTGGACGAGTGCATCATTCTGGTGATGCTTACCTCGTCCAGAGCTCTTCTTCCTTCGACGAGGTAATTGTAGGTAAGTTTCTGAGGGTGTTGACAATAGTAGCTGGGTTATGGACGACCTGTATGGATGACTCGGAGATAGGCTAAATCAGTACCCTATCAGGCATTATTTAACCAAAACTTGTAGATAGCATATTTAGTAGTAAAACAAACAATTGAAAAATTCTTTCGAAAGAATAAAGAAGAAACAAATGGAATAGTCAATCGGAAAAAAAAAATAGTAAAAAAATAAAATAAAATAAAACTATGTTAAAACTTGTACAACAATGCTCTGTTGTCCAACAGGCTAGAATTTTGACCGGAATACAATATTGGCGTTTTTGCACCAAAACTTTTAGATATAATATTTAGTGGTCAAAGAAACAAATGAAAAATTCTTTCAAAAGAATAAAAACACTCAGGTAAATATTGTACAAAAATGCCCCTAGCTCCAACCAAATAAAAATTTTGACAAGAATGCAATGTCACCGTTTTTGACAAGAATGCAATAGTATACTCAGAGGTCTAAAAAACAAATGGAATAGTCAATCAAAAAAAAAAAACAACGTGGTTAAAATTTGAACGACAATTCCCTGTTGTCCGACTGGTCAAAAATTTTGACCGGAATATAGTGTCGTCATTTTTGCACCAAACCTTGCAAATGGAATATTTCTTGGTCAAAGAAACAAATGGAAAACTCGGGTAAATATTTTACATAAATGCCCCTAGCTCCGACCGGTTAAAAATTTTGACCCAAATGAAATGTTGTCGTTTTTACTCGAAAACTTGTAGATAATATATTCAGAGGTCTAAGAAACAAATAGAGTAGTAAATCAGAAAAAAAAAAAAAAAAAAAAAAAAAAAAAAAAAAAAAAAAAAAAAAAAATTGTATCAAATTTTTTCGACAATGCCCTGTTGTCCGACTGGTCAAGAATTTTTACCGGAATATAGTGTCAGCATTTTTTGCCACCAGAACTTATAGATAGCATATTTTGAGGTAGAAGAAACAAATGAAAAATTCTTTCGAAAGAATAAAAAAGCTCAGGTAAATATTGTACGAAAATGTCCCTTAGCTCTGACCGATTATAATTTTTACCTGAACGCCATGTCACCGTTTTTACTTCGAAACTTGTATAAAGTATTAAGAGGTTGAGAAATAAATGGAATAGTGAATCGAAAAAAAAAAAAAAAAAAAAAAAAAAACCCACTCAGGTAGATCTTTTACAAAGTTCCCCTAGCACCGACAAGTTAAAATTTTTTACCCGAATGCAATCTCTCCATTTTTACTCGAAAACGTGCAAATAGTATACTCAGAGGTATAAGAAACAAAGGGAATAGTAAATTGGAATAAATAAATAAACTTGTGTCAAATTTTTATGACAATGCCCTATTGTCCGACTAGTCAAGAATTTTTACCGGAATATAGTGTCGGCATTATTTAACCAAAACTTGTAGATAGCATATTTAGAAGTTAAAGAAACAATTGAAAAATTCTTTCGTAAGAATAAAGAAACTCAAGTAAATATTGTACAAAAATGTCCCTATCTCCGACCGGATAAAGATTTTGACCACAATGCCATGTCATCGTTTTTACTTAAAAACTAGTAGAAAGTATATTTAGGGGTTGAATAAACAAATGGAGAAGTTGTAAGTGCACAATTGCACCTGGACCCAAAGACAACTATGGGCTCAGGCCCAATGAGCCTTAAACAATGAAATTTATAGAGTGTGGATCTGAAATCTAGTTAGGGGTACTGGAAACTTAATAAACAGGCTAAGGTGTAAAAATACTTGCGAATAGTAAATGATTATTGCAAAGGAGCCTCCTCAGACATAAGCCGAGAACAATTTCTGTAATATTTCTCTTTCTCCCTTGAAGGTTACAATTCTTAGTTCCTTTTCTGATGACTGACTGATCCTCTTTTCTTTGGCCACCCCCCTCCTTAAATACTTTTTCTCTTGGTGCTTTATCCACGTGTTGCACAAATCTTCTCCTCCTTCTCTGACACCACCTTCTTCAAGTGTTTTAAATAGTAACCAGAAGGTTCAGTTCCACTGTTCAGGGGTCACTTCCCCATTAATGCGGCTAGGGAGGTAGGTGCAAGATCTTTTATGTGGAGGTGGCAGCCTTTTTCTAAGATATTTCTCTAACACCGGTCCACCTAGAGGGTACAAGGATCCCCCTTTTAACCAACTGTCTTTCTGGAACTCTGCCTTGATCTTTCTAGCGAATCTCCGAGTCCTCCTAGGTCTATCCGAGGAGAAATTCATCCTTAGATGTATCCCGAACCCTCGGCCTATGGGCTGATTTGCAGTATTAACAAGCTTTTAATCAAGAATGGATTAACCCTTCTTGTTAGAGCCCAAAGGCCCAAATGCCTGCTCGGGTCCTTTTACTCCCCACAATAGCCCCTTAAAATTCTATTTTTCAGCATCCGAGGAGAAAAATAGGGTTTTGATCCAACGAGAACTTCCCCCACACGTTTTGTAAGTCACCACGAGTGTGAAGATCGTTTCATTTTCCAGAAGATGCCATTTGGCGCTTTGAATTTCAAAAACACGCGCATTTATGACCGTAAGTTACACCTTGTTCCTTACGTTCAACGATGAGATGAGCATCCAACGGCCCTTGTCGCCCCCCTGAAAATTTGGGCGGGACGGATGCAATTTCGAGGTCGCTTCCCGCACATCATAACGCTTTGGAAACATGCGCCTTCATTTATTTCTTTAAAGCCTAATCATATCAAAACATCAGTCATTGCCTTTTCTCTGCAGAAACTCGTGGAAACTCGCACAACTTCAAACTCGTAAGTTCCTATTTTTTCTTTTACTCCTTTCTCCTCGGATTCCATCCTCGGCTCCCTTCGTAACCACTTTCCTTCTTAAAACTCGCCCTTTCGTTTCTTATTGATGGGTAGATTTAAGTGTTTAGTTGACACCGCCGCTGGGATGGAAGGTTTTAAGGCCAAATACCACATTCCCAGCGACGTAGGTTTAAGATACTGTCCGGCGGAAGCCGTGGGTGGGTCTAGGAAAATGGGAGAGGTTATCATCCCTATGATTGCCTTCATAAAAGGTGGGATGACCATCCTCCCTATGAGAAGCGTAACTAGGGAATACCTTCACAACCACCGGTTGTGTCCTGACCAGTGCGCTCCCAATGTCTTTAGAGTCTTAGGAAGCGTTGATGCTCTAAATGAGCAGATGGGCTTAAACCTTACCTGGCATGACGTCGTCTTTATGTACGAATGCCACAAACTTACAAGCGTAGGCTATTATATCAAATCCCGATCTACTATAGTTAGGTTAATTTTCTGTCTGCCCAAGTCCAATAAAGGCATGAAGGACGACTACCTCATCGCCTCAGGCAACTGGCACGACGACCCCCACTGCCCAGTCGAATGGGGAGATCCAGGTGTGACTCCTTAGGATCTAACTTCCCACCCCGTAACTCCATATAAACATCTTGAAATGTTCATTTACCTCTACAAACTGTCTAACTTTGATTTATCACATGCCTTACAAATCTGACCATGTTTATCTGTTTTTGGTGTCTTTTCTTGTAGATAAACAACACGTACGCCCACGCCGGAGCCACTGTAACGTCGCTGACTTAAATCGAGTGCTACGCTCAGAAGTTTTCGTGAGTGAAGACCTGCAGCTTAGAGCGGCTCACTTGATACTAGGGTACGACCCTATATCCTCGGACTTCCAGGAGATAGAGAACGCGATTGTCACAGGTGACCGGAGGCGTAGGAGAATTAACGTAGCCAGACCACACTTTCTAGCTGACCACGACATTCTCGACGACCCCCACACCATCCTATACACGCAACCCCTCGCAGCAATCCCTCTCGCAACGCACTCTCAGGCAACCGTTGTCCCAGAAGAGCAAGTGTCCTCATCGAACACATTGGACGAGGAGATAGACCAATTTCAGCTTAAGGACGTCCAAAGACCTCGAGGAAGCCAGTTTGTCGTCCTTTCCAACGAGGAAGAAGAGCCCGCCGAAACCTCTGGGATTGTCGGCCTAGTGATTGCATGTCCAGACGATAGCTCCATTGAAGAAGATATGGACGTACTTAAGGGCCTTCTAACTGTAAGAGGCGAGAGAGTCGCCAAAAAAGGGGCGAAGGGACCTCAAGTTCCCCCATCCTTGCCACCACCCCCTCCTCCTCCAGCCGATCCCAAGCCTCCCGCTAAAGAGCCTCAGAAGAAAAGGAAGGTGAAGACCGAGGAGGCTGGTGCCGACAAACAGAAAAAACTAAAGCAGCAGCCACCGCAAGCTCAGCAGCAGAAGCTAGACAAGGGCAAGGGGCGTGCCCGTTCAGTTGAAATCAGAGAAATTAGAGACATGGCCAAGTGCCGGCTATATGGTCTCCGGAGCTGAGACTGGATGGAGCACCAATCCCCCTCCAGTCCAATATCAGGGCGTTCCAACAAGGCCATGCCCTCCACCTGGCTGATGCGTTGGAACGTCCCCTTCTGCTGCCTAAGGATATGGAAGCCTTGGAAAAGATGAGCCAGCCCCAGCTGTTCCTTTCTTTGAAAATGGACTTAGCTCTGGTAAGTTTCACTTCGTGCTCATAATATATGGTTATTTGTAAATATTTTACTGTGTTTAACCCCCTGATACTTCATCACAGGCCATCTAGGATGTTTTCGCTGCCAAGAAGTTCGTGGAGGATTCTTGGAAGCGAGCTGGAATGGAACAGGAGATCCGGCAAGAGAGAGAAAAGTCCCTATGCCAGGCCCTAGCAGAAAATGGGAAACTCACCTCTCAGCTGGCCGATCTAAAAAGAGAAAACGACGGTGCCGAAGCCAGCCTGAGAACGATGAGGAATCAAGTGGAGGGGCAACGTAAGCTTCTTCACCAAAAGGATGATGAGCTTTCCCAAGCCTAGAGGGAACGCTCTGACTTGGAGAAGGAGCTTGCGTGGATGAAGGAGGAAGCGTGCAACTTCAAGCATTCACTGGAGGCTGCGAAGCAGGTAAGCTATAAGGAAAGGGTAGCCGCAACACAAGACCAACTGACAGAAGCTTTCGCGGCCTTATGCCGAGAATACTGTCAGTAGGTCTGGGGGGAGGCCCTAAATGCAGCCGAGGTTCCTTTAGCTTCCGAGCTAAGGAAGTCCGAGAACGTTTGGTTTCCCCTTGACATATAGGAGATAGAGAAGACTCCTAGTGTTACTTCTCCTCCTGAGGCAGCTCTTCTTGCTCTTCCTCTCGTGGTGCCAGAACTCATTCCTAATCCTACAGAACCTGAAGGTTCCAATAAAGAAAAGGATGGGTATGAAAGTGCCGAGAAGGAACAAAGCCAAAGTGTGGAGCCCATCATTCCTTCAACGACTACAACAGACAAAGAGAAACAGGTCTTGTCTGCCTTTGAGTTGGAGTTGAAAAGCTCCGAGGCTGGCAGCACTTCCCATCAAGACCCCCTCCAAAAGCTTAGGGCCAAGCTTAGGACTTCTTTCCCTCTGTACTTTCAATTTTCTATGTAATGATGTATTCCATGATAACTAATGAAAAACAGCTTTATTCAATTTTCATTTGAGTTGTGTTTATTTTACCTTGTCATTTTTTATGCTTGCCATGAAGGTTCTCACTAGCACATAGCGAAAGAAAGAACGAAATAAATAAGTCTAATTTCAACAGTTGAACAATTACAACTTTAAACAGCCATGCACATGCTTGCTTTGCAGAGTAAAACATTCAAGAACCTGACAAAAACTAACTTAGTTTTTGATGGTATACAGTGCCTTACTTTGGAAACCCACATGATAGTTAAACTTTGTAACCTGAGACACTAATTTTAGTAAAGTGTAAGGTCCGAGGATCATACCTTACAAATGGTAAGATATCACTTAAAGATGTACAACTTAAGATTCAATTTAACAGATGGTAAGATATCAATTTCCACAAAGTGTGTGGTCCGAGGACCATACTTAACCAAGTTTCTGTCTGATATATAAGAACAGTGACTGAAAATGTTAATTTTCCCAAATAGAGCTCTGTTTAACAAATGATAAAGTATCAATTTCCACAAGGTTTGTGGTCCGAGGACCATACAAAACCAAGTTTCTGTTTGACATTTAGGAATAATAACTTCAGATGTTAATTTCTCCAAAGTAGAAGGCCCGAGGACCCGGCATAACTAAGGTTCTGTTTAACAAATGATAAGATATCAATTTCCACAAGGTTTATGGTCCGAAGACCATACAAAACCAAGTTTCTGTTTGACATTTAGGAATAATAACTTCAGATGTTAATTTCTCCAAAGTAGAAGGCCCGAGGACCCGGCATAACTAAGGTTCTGTTTAACAAATGATAAGATATCAATTTTCACAAGGTTTATGGTCCGAAGACCATACAAAACCAAGTTTCTGTTTGACACTTAAGAATAGTAACTTCAGATGTTAATTTCCCCAAAGTAGAAGGCCCAAGGACCCGGCATAACTAAGGTTCTATTTGACACTTAGGAATAGTAACTTCAGATGCTAATTTCCCCAAAGTAGAAGGCCCGAGGACCCGGTATAACTAAAGTTCTGTTTAACAAATGATAAGATATCAATTTCCACAAAGTTTGTGGTCCGAGGACCATACAAAACCAAGTTTCTGTTTGATATAAAAGAATAGTATTTGTAAGCTCCTATGTATTCATAACTTTGAACTGCTAATCAACAAACGCACCTTTTATTAATAATAATACCTTCGAAGGTTATTTACATTCCATGGGCGTTGTACAATTTTTTCATCTCGGTCAGCTAGCCGATACGACCTTATGCCCGCTACAGAAACAATGCGATAAGGCACTTCCCAGTTTGGTCCTAGTTTACCCCAAGCTGGGTTCTTAGCAGTGCCCATGACCTTTCTTAGTATAAGATCCCCAGGCGCGAGTAGCCTTAGGTTCACGTCGGCGTTATACACCCGCTTAAGCTTCTGTTGATAATAAGCCATTTGGACCATAGCTGCCTCACGCCGTTCCTCAACTAAATCCAGGTCTTTCTCCAGGAAGCCATTGTTGTTTTCTAGACTAAAAGAACTCGTCTTTAAGGTGGGGAAACCAGATTCAAGAGGTATCACTGCCTCGGCTCCATAAATCATAGAGAATGGAGTTTCTCTAGTGGACCTGCGCGGCGTAGTTCGATACGTCCATAAAACATGTGGTAGTTCTTCTACCCATCTGCCTTTCGCATCGTCCAACCTTTTCTTGAGCCCACTGACTATGACCTTGTTAACGGCCTCAGCTTGCCCATTTCCCTGAGGATAAGCTGGAGTGGAGTATCTATTTATGATGCCCATATCACCACAATATTTCCTAAAAGCCTTGCTGTCGAATTGAACACCATTATCCGAAATAAGTGTGTGTGGTACACCAAATCTGGTAACAATGTTTTTCCAGATAAACTTCTTGGAATCGACGTCTCTAATATTTGCTAAGGGCTCAGCCTCGACTCATTTAGTGAAGTAGTCGGTCCTCACGAGCAGCCATTTTTTGTTTCCTGCAACCCTCAGAAATGGCCCCACTATGTCCAATCCCCATTACGCGAAAGGCCAAGGACTGGAGAGAGGATTGAGAACCCCTCCAGGTTGATGAATGTTAGGAGCGAACCTCTGGCACTGGTCGCATTTTCTTGCATAGTCCTAAGCTTCCCTCTGCATATTGGGCCACCAATATCCCTGAGTCAGGGCTCTATGGGCTAAGGACCTTCCCCCAGTGTGGTTCCTACAAATCCCTTCGTGCAGTTCCTCTAAAAGCATCTTCGTTGATTCAGGGTGTACACATAACAAGTATGGTCCGGAGAAGGCTCGTTTATACAGTTTCTGATCCTCGGATAACTAGAACCGCGGCGCCTTTCAACGAATCTTATCTGCTTCCGACTTGTCCTTAGGAAGGATGTCATTTTTTAGAAAAGATATCACCGGGTCAATCCAACGGTCCAGGCCTTATCAGATGGATATGGGCTGCACTGAGAGTGGCAAAAGTTAGCTCTAGCAAATCCTCTACAAGGATAGTCCTGGGCAAACACTGAGCCGAGGATGTTGCTAATGTGGCCAAAGAATCTGCATGAGTGTTTCCACTTCTAGAAACATGAAATAAGGCAAAAGAATCAAATTTAGCTTGCAGACGTTTGACCTGGGCCAAGTACTCTTGCATTCTTGGATCCCTAGCCTCCATGGTCCCCGTGACCTGGCCGACCACTAACTGAGAATCCGAGAACATAAGAACTTCCTTTCCGCCCATCCTATGTACCATGCTCATGCCCACCAAAACTGCTTCGTACTCGGCCTCATTATTAGTAGCCGAGAACGCCAATCTCAGAGATTTTTCGAAGACAATTCCCTCAGGGGATATCAGGACAAGTCCAACACCAAACCCTTTCTGATTAACTGCCCCATCAACAGACACTTTCCAAGTTGGAGGTGCTGCGCATGTGATCACACCAACTGATTCTTCATTCATGTGTGATTCCTTCAAAGTTTCTTCTAGCAATGGTTCAGCAAACTCTGCCACCAAATCAGCAAGGACCTAGCCTTTCACCGAGGTGCGCGGCATGTATTTAATGTCAAAGGCTCCCAAAATGATTTCCCATTTAGCCACCCTGCCAGAGTAATCGGCACTACGTAACACTGACTTGAGGGGCAGTTGGGTCAGAACCACCACAGTGTGGGACTGGAAATAGTAAGGAAGCTTCCGCGTGGCATGAACTACGGCCAGCAGTGCTTTCTCCAAAAGTAGATAGCGCACCTTGGCCTCATTCAAGGACTTACTGACGTAGTATTCCGGTCTCTGCACCCCACCTTCGTCCATTATGAGGACCAGACTGACTACGTGAACGGCCACTGCCAAATACGCAAACAGGATCTCGACTGCTTCGAGGCGAGACAAAATGGGTGGCCGAGAAAGATATTGCTTAAGCTGTTGGAAGACTAACACGCAGTCCTCGGTCCATTGAAACCCTTTCCATTTATTCAACAATTGGAAGAAAGGACGGCACCGGTCAGCTGACCGAGAGATAAATCTGCTAAGTGCAGCGATCATTCCGGTCAACTTCTGGACTTCTTTTGGGTTCCGAGGCTACTGTAAGTCCTGAATAGCTTTGACCTGTGCCAGGTTTACCTCTATACCTCTATGACTAACCATATAACCCAGGAACTTTCCAGAACCCACACCAAAAGAACACTTTGAGGCGTTAAGGCGCAGCTTGTACTTCCTAAGCACCTGAAAGGTGTCGGCCAAATCTTTAACGTGTGAAGGTATTGTTTTACTC
This sequence comes from Castanea mollissima, assembly GCA_014183005.1. NCBI lineage: Eukaryota > Viridiplantae > Streptophyta > Magnoliopsida > Fagales > Fagaceae > Castanea > Castanea mollissima. Next base: position 337,798 of record JACAVU010000006.1, on the reverse strand, counting down.
TTCACCACCATATCGTCCACATATACCTCAATGGTCTTCTCCAATTGCAGTTCAAACATTCTGGTCATTATTCTTTGATAGGTAGCCCTAGCATTCTTCAACCCAAACGGCATGACCTTATAGTGATAGTTCCCTATTGGAGTAATGAAAGCAGTCTTCTCTTGATCCTCCAATGCCAATGGAATCTGGTGGTAACCCTAAACGGCATCCAGAAAACTCATACGAAGATGTCCGACAGTAGCGTCCACAAGCTGATCAATACGTGGCATTGGGAACGAATACTTTGGGCAGGCCTTGTTTAAATCCGTGAAGTCCACACATACTCTCCACGTTCCATTCTCTTTTTTACCACGACCGTATGCGCCAACCATTCGGGGTAGAAAACTTCTTTAATAGCCCCAGCCCTCTTGATTTTGAGCACTTTCTCTTTGACAGCCTCGGAGTGTTTCTTGGAGGAACGCCGAGGTGGCTGCCTTCTCGGAACAATGGCGGGGTTGACATTCAAATGATGACAAATGAAGCTTGGGTCTACGCCCGAAGCCTCATAAGGATCCCACGCAAAAACATCAATGTTGTCTTTCAGAAATTCCAACAAATCCATCTTCTCCTGATGTGGCAAACGTATGCCAACTTGAAAGAATCTTTCAAGGTCATCCACGATCAAAAACTTCTCCAAATCCTCACAGAAGGCTTCCTCTCTTGTCACCGCCTCAGGCGCATCCGGAGCTGTTAATTGCTATAAGTCTTTGATGATCGAGGCCAAGGACTCAGCTTCGGCCTGATGCAGCACGGCAACCGATATGCATTGCCTGGCCACTGATTGGCTGCCGAGAACCTCTTCAACGTACTCCCCCGATGGAAATTTAACCTTAACTTGCAAGGTAGAGGAGACAGCACCCAAAGTGTACAGCCACGGCCTAGCAAGGATGGCTGTATATTGAGAATACGCGTTAACCACAATAAAATCCACCTCAACCGTTTCTGAGCCAAATTGAACGGGCAAACGAATCTGTCCCTTCGATACAACGGCTTTACCTTCGAAGCTTATAAGTAGCGAGTCAAAAGGAGTAAGATCCTCTAATTTCAACCTTAACCCCTTGAATAAATCAGGGTACATGATATCTGCGCCGCTACCCTAATCAATCATAACCCTTTTTACGTCGTAATTCCCTATCCTCAGAGTGACCACAAGAGCATCGTCATGGGGTTGGATGGTCCCAACCTTATCCTCCTCTGAAAATCCCAAGACGGGCAAATTCACCTTCAACCTCTTCGGCTTGCAGCTGGCCTCTTCGGCTTGAGGATGCGAAACTGCCATCACCCTGGTAGGACATGAGCCGGTCCTGCCAGGTATAGCGAAGATAACGTTAATTGTTCCCAATGCCGGCCGAGATGGATTATTCTTCTAATTATTTGAGCCGGACTGACTACCCTGCCCGTTAGGTTGATAAAGGTGCTGCTTCAGTTTTCCTTCACTGACAAGCTGCTCCAAGTGGTTCTAGAGGGTCCGACACTTCTCAGTAGTATGACCCACGTCCTGATGGTACTGACAAAAGAGATTCTGATTCCTCTTCACAGGGTCCCCCGCCATCTTACTAGGCCCCCTGAAGTAGGGCTCCTTACGGACTTTCTCCAGTAGCTGGTGTATTGGTTCTCGGAACACAGTATTTACGGTCTGAGGTGCTGCCGAGCCCGACTGCCCGGTGTAATCTCTTCTCGGCTTGTTATTGTGATATCTATCCGACCTGAAATCCCTTCTCTCCTGCGGGATAACCTTCGCCTTACCCTTTCCTTGTTGTTGGTCTTCCTCTACCCTTTTGTATTTATCAATGCGATCCATGAGGCGACATATGCTGTGGACGGGCTTCTTGGTCAGGGACTTCCTCAAGTCATGATCAGTAGGAAGGCCTACCTTAAAGGTATTAATTGCCACCTCATCAAAGTCCCCATCTATCTTGTTAAACATCTCCCAATACCGGTCGGAGTATGCCTTCAACGTTTCACCCTCCCTCATGGCCATAAATAACAGTGAGTCCAATGGTCGAGGAACTCTGCTACATGTGATAAACCGTGACGCAAATGTTCTAGTAAGCTCCCCAAACGAACCTACAGACCCCGATTTAAGGCCGTTGAACCACCTCATAACGACGGGTCCCAAGCTAGAGGGGAAGACTTTACACATCAAGGTCTCATTATAAGAATGTACTGCCATCCTCTGGTTAAAGTGACTCACATGTTCCACCGAATCAGTCCGGCCATTGTAGATGGTGAAGGTAGGCTGGGTAAACCCCCTAGGGAGCCTCCCCTTCTCAATCCTTCGTGAGAATGGCGATTTAGAGAGCTGGTGCAACGCCCGGCTCATAGCATCGTTCCCCAAGCCCCTGAAAGGGAGCTTCTTGCGCCAATGAGCTGGTGGGTCGTCCTCCTCACAAGAAAATGTTGCGCTAGAGGGCGACCATGACCTCAAGCTATAGCTACTTCCCCGGGCCTCCCCTGAAGAAGGATTAGATGAGGATGGTGAACACTTCCGTCTGATGCGGCGCAGTTTCCTTTTAAGATGATTAATCTCCTTCTGCATGGCCTTAGCACCATCCTCTTGGGTGGTGCTGCCTTCGCCATAAGTATGGCTCGCTCTAGGGTATTCAGTGTGAATGCTTCCCTCCAGATCCCTCCTACGCTCAAGACGCTCGAAAAGATCCTCAAGTTGTGATCCTTGAGACTCTGCGTGCTATGAACCTAAGCCTGCCATGGTATTCCAGCTCCTTCTAGACTAGAAATTCCCACAAACGGCGCCAATTGTAAGTGCACAATTGCACCTGGACCCAAAGACAACTATGGGCTCAGGCCCAATGAGCCTTAAACAATGAAATTTATAGAGTGTGGATCTGAAATCTAGTTAGGGGTATTGGAAACTTAATAAACAGGCTAAGGTGTAAAAATACTTGCGAATAGTAAATGATTATTGCAAAGGAACCTCCTCAGACATAAGCCGAGGACAATTTCTGTATTATTTCTCTTTCTCCCTTGAAGGTTACAATTCTTAGTTCCTTTTCTGATGACTGACTGATCCTCTTTTCTTTGGTCTCCCCCCTCCTTAAATACTTTTTCTCTTGGTGCTTTATCCACGTGTTGCACAAATTTTCTCCTCCTTCTCTGACACCACCTTCTTCAAGTGTTTTAAATAGTAACCAGAAGGTTCAGTTCCACTGTTCAGGGGTCACTTCCCCATTAATGCGACTAGGGAGGTAGGTGCAAGATCTTTAATGTGGAGGTGACAACCTTTTTCTAAGATATTTCTCTAACACCGGTCCACCTAGAGGGTACAAGGATCCCCCTTTTAACCAACAGTCTTTCTGGAACTCTGCCTTGATCTTTCTAGCGAATCTCCGAGTCCTCCTAGGTCTATCCGAGGAGAAATTCATCCTCGGATGTATCCTTGGACCCACGGCGTATGGGCCAATTTGCAGTATTAACAGGCTTTTAATCAAGAACGGATTGGCCCTTCTTGTTAGAGCCCAAAGGCCCAAATGCTTGCTCGGGTCCTTTTACTCCCCACAGAAGTGATTCAGGAAAAAAAAAATTGTGTCAAATTTTTCGATAATGCCCTATTGTCCGATTTGTCAAGAATTTTGACCGGAATATAGTGTCGGCATTTTTCCACCAAAACTTGTACATTGAATATTTAGTGGTCAAAGAAACAAATGAAAAACTCTTTTGAAGGAATAAAAAAACTCGGGTAAATATTGTATAAAAATGCCCCTAGATCCAATCGGTTAAAATTTTTTACTAGAATGCAATGTCGCCGTTTTTTCTAAAAAACTTCTATAAAGTATATTCAAAGGTCAAAGAAAAAAAAAAAAAAAAAAAAAAAAAAAAAAAAAAACTTGTGCCAAATTTTTACGATAATGCCCTGTTATCCTACTGGTCAAGAATTTTTACTGAAATATAGTGTTGGCATTTTTCCACCAAAACTTTTAGATAGCATATTTCATGGTAAAAGAAACAAATGAAAAATTCTTTCAAACGAATAAAAAAACTTGGGTAAATATTGTACAAAAATGCTTCGAGCTCCAACCGGTTAAAACTTTTTACCATAATGCCATGTGACCGTTTTTACTCGAAAACTTGTATAAAGTATATCCAGAGGTTGAAGAAACAAATGTAAAAGTCAATCGGAAAAAAAAAAAAAAAAATTTGTCAAATTTTTACGATAATTCCTTGTTGTTCGACTAGTCAAGAATTTTGACTGGAATATTGTGTCAGAATTTTAGCACCAAAACTTGTAGATAGCATATTTAGTGGTCAAAGAAACAAATGAAAAACACTTTTAAAAGAATAAAAAAACTCGGGTAAATATTGTACAAAAATGCCCCTAGCTCTGACCAGTTAAAATTTTTTACCGAAATGCAATGTTACTGTTTTTTCTCGAACACTTGTAAATAGTATACTTAGAGGTCTAAGAAACAAATAGAATAATCAATCAAAAAAAAAACTTGGTAAAAATTAGTACGATAATGCCCTATTGTCCGACTGGTCAAAAATTTTAACCAGAATACTGTGTCTGCATTTTTACAACAAAACTTATAGATGTAAAGACACCTTTACTAATCACAACTCACCATACTGTGAATTATGGCATAATATTATGATCATTTATATCATTTATATCTTCCTAGCACAACTCTTATAAAAAAATGTTTCTTTCTTTTGCTTCTTTTTCAATGTCCCTTGGCTTCTTTTCAATCCTGCTTTTTAGTTTTTGGTGTGGTGATGTAATCATTAATGCCATTGACAACCACCAACGTGAGCTTCATTTCAAAATCAAACTTCTTTAAATAAATAAAAAAAAAATTCTTATCGTTTTATACTGATTGACTGGCTGACCCACGAAAAAAATTTAAAACCACACAATTTTTACAAAATTTTCTTTTGCAATAATTAAAATTTGTTTAGTATATGAATTTGAATAATACTGTTTAAAATATTGTGAAAATATAATTTAAAAAATACTGTCAATATACATATTTATAATATTTTTAAGAAAAAATGTGTTTTAAATAGATATTTTGGTGTCTAAAAATATAAAAATTCGGTGTTGACTATGCGTGGTTTTTTGAAAAAGGCTGCCACAAATTTTTGTTTGACTCCGCATCAGAGGACAATGAATTTACGTCAGGTGGGCCATGTTGGGTTTGAATATCCGTAATACATGATCTCAGCATCGGTTTATACGTTTAAACAGCGAACAACATTGCTAACTATGAAATAAAAATAGTTCGTTCATATGTTATCATTGATTAAGGACTTATTTGATATCTATTCTAAACTCACATTTTTATATTTTAAATAACATTACAAATATTTTTTTATTTTTTTATTTACATATATTTTAAAAAATTACAAAAATCTAATTTTAAATTATAAAAATTTCACCTCAAACTACTCTACAAAATATCTTTTAAATATTCATAATTCATAAAATTAGTATACAACATGGTCATGCTTTTTGGGAAGCAAGCGGTGTTCCTCCTTTGTTGTTCGGAATAACGTGCTATGCTACGCTCTTTCTTTATTTAGCTGATCAACATGCTTGTTCTTTCAGACCAAAAATAAGACGTTTGCAGGATATTGATGTCTACTATTTATTCTTTCTAAAAATAACCTTGATTCTGAAAAGAATATAAGAGGTAATTGAAAGCTGTGGCAGACACAATGAACGAGCACTACGATATGCAAATATTGGCCTACATGACATTAAAAAAATATGAATTAAAATAAAAAAGTACTAGAAGGTTTGGGCTGAAGTTTTAAAAATTGTAAATCTTGAATGTGCGTGAACCTTGAACAATTAAGAAAAAAATACTTGTGAACTTGAATAAGGAAAGAGAAAAATATCTGGTTCCGAGGAAGATAAATATCTCCTCCGGTGTTCTACTTAAGAAAAAAAAAAAAAAACAACTTACCCAGTAAATCTTTCGAAATCCTCCCGTTCCAAGTTCCTGCAAAAGATCTCACTTATTAGAGTACACCAAAAATAGAGGAAGTAGAAGATATGGTTTTAAATAAAAAACTTAAAGAGGCAGAAATGGATACCAATAGCATGAAAAAAAATACCTTTTGCTGATATAAGCAGTCCAGCCACAACCAGAATGGATATCAATGGAAGAAGTGCTTGAATGCCACAAGCAAAGCCACAACCAGAATAGTGTCGTTTTCTACGTCTTTTTCTCATGTATTGCCGGAACATATTCGCAAACCTAAGTTGATGAGATTGGCGAAGACGAGCAAGCAAGAGAATGGGCAAGATTGATGGAGAAAGAGTCTCGGTGTTGCTTTTATTTACTTGATCTTTTTCATTTAGTAATTGAATGTTTCACTCAGTGAGAAGCAAGAAAATTGAAGAGAGTTCAGAGAGAGAGAGAGAGTTGACAAGAGAATAGAAAATTCTGGAAGAATATTCACAGTACAGATTCTTTACACTCGATGTACACTATGTATAGTCTAAGAAGATCACTAACACTTGCCTTAGGAAGAATTATTTATTATTTTTACTTTTTATTTCTAGTACAATTTTTCATAATTTTTTAATTCGATGGTAGGGATTGAAGTTACTTTTTGCAATCATCAATTTTAACCATTAAAAATAGTTGGTATTATTAGCCTATAGCTGCACTTGGAGTTACTACAAAGCAGGCCACTTAAAGAGAGAAAGAGACGCGTACTAATGAGCAATCTTGTTGGTTGCAGACTTATGGCTTGTACTTGCAGAATTATTAACTAATTCTTGGTAAAATTTATTATTTGTGATCTGCATACTTTAGATATTTTTGCAGAAGTATTAATTATTTCTTGAGCAAATTTACTATTTGTGATTTGCAAACCTCTGATATATCAGATAATTCATTCAGTTCTAATACATAATGAGATATTTTAATCAAATTTGATGAAAAATTATGCACTTTTCCATATTTCATATTTCCTTTCACCTAAAGCCAAGGTTTTCACCAAGTGAGAAAATTAGTGACTCTTAAAAAATTGATATTGATTAACATCTTCTTACCCGATAAATAAATAAATAAATATATATATATCAATCTTTATGTAGTGTATTGCATATACTAGATTCAACTCATTCAAGTAGTTGATGGAGTAGTATCTTCAAAACTTTTTATTTTTTACCCGTTTGAATTCATCCAATACAATGGCACACACACCTTGGAGCATTGCTCTTACATATTCAAGCATCCAAGAACTTGCGATAGTGGTCTCTATATCTCTCCCTCTCGGAGTTAGTATATGTTAACTTGATAACACAAAACTGACGAACCTCTTAGATAGTCGAAATGTGCAGATAAGAGCTACAGTATGGTAAAATATCTACCTTGCTGCAAGAAATGAAGAGTGTAGACCAAGGCAACAAATTTGTTGCAGATAGATGAATTTCTATTAAAGTTACATACCTTTCAATGACCAATTTAAGCAATACATTGATTTTTATTTATTTATTTATTTTAACTTTTATGAATCAGACATTTTATTGATATTGGAACAAGAAATACAATATTCAAAGACCAAGACATGAATAGCAACCAAAACTCCTAAGCCAGAAACCCATTCCAGTAAGATATTTTCAGTCTTTTCAGTTTTTATATGTTTAAAAATTATTTTATTAAAGTGTTTTTAATTTTTACTTTTCAATTTTTAACAATAAATTCTATTCAAACGGATCATATAACTAAAAATATTTTCGAAATAATTTTTAGTGCGGCACAAGAGGGTTCCAGGTCACACTTGATCATTTAATGAGCTTGTCTCTATAGTCTTCACAAAGAGAGACACACACGCACTGAGAGTCCGTGCGGCTCAAGATTTTTTCTAGGGAATGTCCAAGAGAAAAAAGAAAAAGCATTTTATTGCCGCTCGAAATTGTTAAATGTTTTATTTGATTATTAAATCACCATATATTTTTATAATTTTTGATAGTAAAAATTTGATGTGTAGACTTTTATTTATTTATCTTAAAATGTGGTATGTGTTACTTTCTCTTTAGGAGGTAAAGTGAAAGAAACCGTGACAATGTGATTACTTTTAGAGAGTCCGCATGTACAAGATGTATGTAAACTGTGGCAAGGCTGTAATGTTACCCATATGGCAACTTTTTTTTAATAATTTTTTTTTTTCAAAACACGCAAATAAACCCATACATCTCTCTTTTTTCTTTTTCTTTTTTTTAAAAATGCAGCAAGATAGTAGAGTTACTTAGACAAGATCATTCCGTAATAAGACTATGATGAGACAACTCTTGACATACGTTTTTTTTTTCTAATTTACTCCTTTTTTTTTATTATATTTTTTTTCAAAAAAAGTTATTTATTATTTACTTTTATTATCATAATTGTGGCATAAACATTATAGTTCCGACTTTTTTTAAGTTTTTTTAAATTGTGGCATAAAAATAATGGTTCTGGAAGGATTATTTAATATTTTTTACTTTTTAATTTGACTTTTTACTTTTTTATAACTTTTTTCTTAATCTCGTTTAAGAATGAAAGTTGCTTTTTTTTTACAATCAATCTCAATTGAATCAGGGTACCATCCTAGAATATTGTATCTATATCCTCCTACAAAGCTTAATTAATAAGCTTGTACTTACATCAGTGAAGTCAATACCCAATTAAGTAACAACTACTTTCCTGCCACAAAAGCAGAGCTCAAGATTTTCTTTTGAGGCTTTCTCCCTTAGTTCCCACTGCTCGAGAAATATGGATAGATTTCTATTTAGAGTTGCTTTTGACTCATCTTCGCTGAGTTCAATTGTTTTTTTACCTCTCTTGAGATCGATCGAGAGAAACATTAACACTTGTTCAGCGGGATTAGGGTTTGGAAGAAAATTGACAGTGGCTGCTAAGTGACAGAGTTCTGAGTCTCCAAGGTGAGAGCAGAAGTCTAAAAAGGAAAATGAGAGTAGCTGACTAGGAGATAATTTAAGAGTTTCAGACAAAGACAAGAGTTACAAGACGTGTAGCAGATATGAAAAGAGAAAATATATATATATATAATATATATATATATATTATATATATCTTGTACAGTGACAACAATGACTCCATCAGTGACTCAAACAGTAACAATATGGTATCGTTTTTTATTTCTTATTTACTCTTTTTTTTTTTTCCAAAAAAAGCAAGTGGCAAAACGCAAGGACTAATAGATATGGCATTTTTACTTATATTTTTAATTTTTTTCAAAAAACACATCATTAAAAAATTTTAGTATTTTTATGAACTTTTTTGTACATCACACTTGTTATATATAATCTAAAGATTAGATACTGCTTATTTTGATATTAACTGTTTTGTTTTTTTATTTCTTTTTTCTTTTTTCTATTTATTTATTTTTTTTATGTTTTGTTTTTGAGATGGTATCACCATTCACCAGTGAATCATTTTCCCATATCTAAAGGTTACCTTGAACTATTTGTTGGAATAACATTTCTACATCTAAGCATGATTAAGTATGAAAACTTGTATATAGTATAATAAGAGGTTTTTAAAAAAAAAGGACAATTCATTCAAAAAAAAAAACTTGGCTAAAATTTGTACGTAAATGCCTTTTTATCCAATTGGTCAAGAATTTTGACAAGAATACAATGTCGGTGTTTTTAGACTAAAACTTGTAGATAGAATATTTAGTGTTTCCGAAAACAAGTGGAAAATTTTTCGAATGAACAAAAAAAATCAGGAAAATTTTAACGAGAATGCAATGTCGCCGTTTTTGCACGAAATCTTGTATATAATATGCTATCTACAAGTTTTGGTACCAAAACGCCAAAATTGTATTCTAGTCAAAATTCTTGACCAGTCGGACAACAGGGCATTGTCATACAAATTTTACCCAAATTTTTATTTATATATTTATTTTATTGACTATTCTATTTGTTTCTTAGACCTTTGAATATACTATTTACAAGTTTTCGAGCAAAAACGACGACATTGCATTCAGGTGAAAAGTTTTGACTTGTCGGAGCTAGAAGCATTTTCATACAATATTTACTCGAGTTTTTTTTACTATTTCGAAAATATTTTCCATTTGTTTCTTGGATCACTAAATATGCTATCTACTAGTTTTGGCGCAAAAACGACGACATTGTATTCTGGTCAAAATTCTTGACCAGTCGGACTACAAGGCATTTCTTAGACCTTTGAATATACTATTTACAAGTTTTTGTGCAAAAACGGCGACATTGCATTTTGGTCAAAACTTTTAACCGGTCGGAGCTAGGAGCATTTTCGTACAATATTTACTCGAGTTTTTTTATTCTTTCGAAAATATTTTCCATTTTTACTAGAAAACTTATAGATAGTATATTCAGAGATCTAAGAATCAAATAGAATAGTGAATAAATAAATAAAAGACTTGGTTAAAATTTGTACGACAATGCCCCATTCTCCGACTGGTCAAAAATTTTGACCGGAATACAATGTCGGCATTGTTGCACCAAAACTTGTAGATAACATATTTAGTGGTCCAAGAAACAAATGGAAAATTCTTTTGAAAGAATAAGAAGACTCGGGTAAATATTGTACGAAAATGCCCCTAGCTTCGATCGGTTAAAAATTTTGACCAGAATGCCATGTTGCCGTTTTCACTCGAAAACTTGTAGAAAGTATATTTAGAGGTCGAAAAAAAAATGGAATAGTGAATCGAAAAAAAAAACTTGGGTCAAATTTTTACAATAATGCCTTGTTGTCCGACTGGTAAAGAATTTTGACCGGAATATAGTGGCGGCATTTTTCCACCAAAACTTTTAGATAGCATATTTAGTGGTCCAAGATAAAAATGGAAAATTCTTTCGAACGTATAAAAAAACTCAGGTAAATATCGCACAAAAATGCCCCTAGCTTCAACTAGTTAAAATTTTTTACCTGAATGCAATGTCGCCGTTTTTACTCAAAAAATTGTAGAAAGAATATTCAGAGGTCAAAGAAACAAATGGAATAGTGAATCAAAAAAAAAAAACTTGGGTCAAATTTTACGACAATGCCCTGTTGTCCGACTAGTAAGAATCTTGATTGGAATATCGTGTCGGCATTTTTTCACCAAAACTTATAGATAGCATCTTTAGTTGTCAAAGAAATAAATGAAAAATTCTTTCGAATGAATAAAAAAACTCGGGTAAATATTGTACAAAAATGCCCCTAACTCCGACTGGTTAAATTTTTTTACCAGAATGCAATGTCACCGTTTTTTCTCGAAAACTTGTAGACAGTATATTCAGAGGTCTAAGAAACAAATGGAATAGTCAATTTAAAAAAAAAATTTGGTTAAAATTTGTACAACATTGCCCTGTTGTCTGACTGGTCAAAAATTTGACCGGAATACAATTTTGGCATTTTTGCACCAAAATTTGTAGATAGCTTATTTAGTGGTCTAAGAAACAAATGGATAATTCTTTCGAATGAATAAAAAAATCGGGTAAATATTGCAAAAAAAGGCCACTAGCTTCGACCGGTTAAATATTTTTACCAGAATGCCATGTCACCGTTTTTAGTCGAAAACCTGTAGAAAGTATATTCAAAGGTCGAAGAAACAAATGGAATAGTGAATCAAAAAAAAAAAACTTGGCTCAAATTTTTACGACAATGCCCTGTTGTCCGACTGGTCAAGAATTTTGACTGGAATATAGTGTCGGTATTTTTGCACCAAAATTTTTAGATAGCGTATTTAGTGGTCCAAGTAAAAAATGGAAAATTCTTTCAAATGAATAAAAAAACTCGGGTAACTATTGTACAAAAATGCCCTTGGCTCAGACCGGTTAAAATTTTTTACCATAATGCAATGTCGCTGTTTTTTCTTGAAAACTTGTAGATAGTATACTCAGAGGTCTAAGAAACAAATGGAATAGTCAATCGAAAATAAAATAACAAATGAAAATAAACTTGGGTAAAATTTGTACGACAATGCTTTGTTGTTCGACTGGTCAAGAATTTTGACCGGAATACAATGTCGTTGTTTTTGCCCCAAAACTTGTAGATAGCATATGTAAGTGCACAATTGCACCTGGACCCAAATACAGCTACGAGCTCAGGCCCAATGAGCCTTAAACAATAAAATTTGTAGAGTGTGGGCTTTCAAATCTAGGTTAGAGGTACTGAAAACTTAATAACAGGTTAAGAGTTACAAATACTTGTAAATAACAAATGATAATTGCAAATAGACCTCCTAGGACGTAAGCCGAGGACTCGTCTGTATTATTTCTCTTTCTTTCTTAAAGGTTACAATTCCTTTCCCCCTTTTCTTTACTTCTTACCCCCTTAAATACTTCTTTTCCGGATACTTTATCCACGTGTTGCTCCAACCACCTCCCCCCTAGATATTTCTTTTCTTAGTGCCTTTGAATAGTGACCAGAAGTTTCAGTTCCACTGTTCAGGGGTCACTTCCCCATTAATGCGGTCAGGGAGGTAGGTGCAGAGCCTTTCATGTGGAGGTGGCAGCCTTTGCTTTTGGTGTTTCTCAAATATCGGTGCATCTAGGACATTCAAGGGTTCCCCCTTTTTAACCATTAATCTTCACGGAGTTGTGCCTTGACCTTTATAATGAAGTTCCAAGTTCTCCTGTGCCTGTCCGAGGAGAAAATCACCCTCGGATGTGTTCTCGGAGAAAATCACCCTCGGATGTGTCCTCGGACCCTCAGCGTATGGGCCGATTCGCAGTACTAACAAATTCTTAGCTCAAAAGCAGGTCGGCCCTCCTTGCTATAGCCCAAAGGCCCATATGCCCACTTGGGTCTTTTTACTCCCCACAGCATATTTAGTGGTAAAAGAAATAATTGAAAAATTCTTTCGAAAGAATAACGAAACTCAGGTAAATGTTGTACGAAAATGTTCCTATCTCCGATCGGATAAAAATTTTGACCACAATGCCATGTCCTCGTTTTTACTCGAAAACTAGTAGAAAGTATATTTAGAGGTCGAAGAAACAAATGGAAAAGAGATTCAAAAAAAAAAACTTGTGTCAAATTTTTACAGTAATGCCCTGTTGTTCGACTTGTCAAGAATTTTGACCGGAATATAGTATCGGCATTTTTCCTCCAAAACTTGTACATAGCATATTTAGTGGTCAAAGAAACAAATGAAAAACTCTTTCGAAAGAATTAAAAAACTCAGGTGAACATTGTATAAAAATGCCCCTAGCTCCGACTGGTTAAAATTTTTTACCAGAATACAATGTCGCCGTTTTTTCTACAAAATTTCTAGATAGTATACTCAAAGGTCTAAGAAACAAATAGAATACTCAATCAAAAAAAAAACAAACAAAGAGGATAAAATTTGAACGACAATGCCCTGTTGTCCAACTGGTCAAAAATTTTGACCGGAATACAGTGTCGGCATTTTTGCACCAAACCTTATAGATGGCATATTTAATGGTCAAAGAAACAAATATAAAATTCTAGCGAAAGAATAAAACAAACTTGGGTAAATATTGTACAAAAATGCCTCTGGCTCCGACAGGTTAAAATTTTTTTCCAGAACGCCATGTCGCTATTTTTACTCGAAACCTTGTATAAAGTATATTCAGAGGTTGAAGAAACAAATGGAATAGTGAATTGGAAAAAAAAAACTTTTGTCAAATTTTTACGACAATGCCCTGTTGTCCGACTTGTCAAGAATTTTGACCGGAATGTAGTGTCGTTATTTTTCCTCCAAAACCTGTACATAGCATATTTAGTGGTCAAAGAAACAAATGAAAAACTCTTTCAAAAGAATAAAAAAACTCGGGTGAATATTCTATAAAAATGCCCCTAGCTCCGACCGGTTAAAATTTTTTACCCGAATACAATGTCACCGTTTTTTCTACAAAATTTCTAGATAGTATACTTAAAGGTCTAAGAAACAAATAGAATACTCAATCAAAAAATAAAAAAACAATGAGGTTAAAATTTGAACGACAATGCCCTGTTGTTCAACTGGTCAAAAATTTTGACCGGAATACAGTGTCGGCATTTTTGCACCAAACCCTGTAGATGGCATATTTACAGGTCAAAGAAACAAATATAAAATTCTTGCGAAAGAATAAAAAAACTCGGGAAAATATTGTACAAAAATGCCTCTAGCTCCGACCAGTTAAATTTTTTACCAGAATGCCATGTCGCCGTTTTTACTCAAAAACTTGTATTAAGCATATTCAGAGGTTGAAGAAACAAACGGAATAGTGAAAAAAAAAAAAAAAAAAAAACTCAGGTAAATATTTTACAAAAGTTCCCCTAGCTCCGATCGGTTAAAAATTTTGACCCGAATGCAATGTCACCTTTTTTACTCCAAAACGTGTAGATAGTATATTCAGAGGCTATAAGAAACAAATGGAGTAGTAAATCGGGGAAAAAAAAAATACTTGGGTCAAATTTTTACGACAATGCCTTGTTGTCCGACTGATCAAGAATTTTTACCGGAATATATTGTCGGCATTATTTAACCAAAACTTGTAGATAGCATATTTAGTGGTAAAAGAAATAATTGAAAAATTCTTTCGAAAGAATAAAGAAACTCAAGTAAATGTTGTACGAAAATGTTCCTATCTCCGACTAGATAAAAATTTTGACAACAATGCCATGTCGTCTTTTTACTCAAAAACTAGTTGAAAGTATATTTAGAGGTCGAAGAAACAAATGGAAAAATGATTCAAAAAAGAAAAAAAAAAAACTTGTGTCAAATTTTTACGATAATGCCCTGCTGTCCGACTTGTCAAGAATTTTGACCGGAATATAGTGTTGGCATTTTTCCTCCAAAACTTGTACATAGCTTATTTAGTGGTCAAAGAAACAAATGAAAAACTCTTTCGAAAGAATAAAAAAACTCGGGTGAATATTGTATAAAAATGCCCCTAGGTACGATTGGTTAAAATTTTTTACCAGAATACAATGTCGCCATTTTCTCTACAAAATTTCTAGATACTATACTCAAAGGTCTAAGAAACAAATAGAATACTCAATCAAAAAAAAAAAAAAAAAACAAGGAGGATAAAATTTGAACAACAATGCCCTGTTGTCCAACTAGTCAAAAATTTTGATTGGAATACTGTGTCGGCATTTTTACACCAAACCTTGTAGATGGCATATTTACTGGTCAAAGAAACAAATATAAAATTCTTGCGAAAGAATAAAAAAACTCGGGTAAATATTGTACAAAAATACCTCTAGCTCCGACCGGTTAAAAATTTTTACCAGTATAGTGAATTGAAAAAAAAAATAAAAAAAAAATAATAAAAAAAAACCTTTTGTCAAATTTTTACGATAATGCCCTGTTGTCCGACTTGTCAAGAATTTTGACTGGAATGTAGTGTCGGTACTTTTCCTCCAAAACCTGTATATAGCATATTTAGTGGTCAAAGAAACAAATGAAAAACTCTTTCGAAAGAATAAAAAAACTCGGGTGAATATTGTATAAAAATGCCCCTAGCTCCGACCGGTTAAAATTTTTTACCAGAATACAATGTCATCGTTTTTTCTACAAAATTTCTAGATAGTACACTCAAAGGTCTAAGAAACAAATAGAATACTCAATCAAAAAAAAAAATGAGGTTAAAATTTGAACGACAATGCCCTGTTGTTCAACTGGTCAAAAATTTTGACCAGAATACAGTGTTAGCATTTTTGCACCAAACCCTGTAGATGGCATATTTACTGGTCAAAGAAACAAATATAAAATTCTTGCGAAAGAATAAAAAAACTCGGGTAAATATTGTACAAAGATGCCTCTAGCTCCGACCGGTTAAAATTTTTTACCAGAACGCCATGTCGCCGTTTTTACTCAAAACCTTGTATAAAGTATATTCAGAGGTTGAAGAAAAAAATGGAATAGTGAATTGGAAAAAAAAAAAACTTGTCAAATTTTTACGATAACGCCCTATTGTCCGACTTGTCAAGAATTTTGACCGGAATGTAGAGTCTGTATTTTTCCTTCAAAACTTTTACATAGCATATTTAGTGGTCAAAGAAACAAATGAAAAACTCTTTCGAAAGAATAAAAAAACTCGGGTGAATATTGTATAAAAATGCCCCTAGCTCCGACCGGTTAAAATTTTTTACCAGAATACAATGTCACCGTTTTTTCTACAAAATTTCTAGATAGTATATTCAGAGGTCTAAGAAACAAATGGAATAGTAAATTGAAAAAAAAAAAAAACTTGGGTCAAATTTTTAAGACAATGCCCTGTTGTCCGACTGGTCAAGAATTTTTACCGGATTATAGTGTTGGCATTATTTAACCAAAACTTGTAGATAGCATATTTAGGGGTAAAAGAAACAATTGAAAAATTCTTTCGAAAGAATAAAGAAGAAACAAATGGAATAGTTAATCGGAAAAAAAATAGTAAAAAAAAAAAAAATTGGGTAAAATTTGTACGACAATGCTCTGTTGTCCAACTGGCATGAATTTTGACCGGAATACAATGTCGGCGTTTTTACACCAAAACTTTTAGATAGAATATTTAGAGGTCAAAGAAAGAAATGAAAAATTGTTTCGAAAGAATAAAAACACTCAGGTCAATATTGTACAAAAATGCCCCTACCTTCGACCGGTTAAACATTTTGACCAGAATGCAATGTCGCCGTTTTCACTCGAAAACTTATAGATAGTATACTCAGAGGTCCAAGAAACAAATGGAATAGTCAATCAAAAAAAAAAACTGGTTAAAATTTGAACGACAATGCCCTGTTGTCCGACTGGTCAAAAATTTTGACCGGAATACAGTGTTGGCATTTTTGCACCAAACCTTGTAGATGACATACTTACTGGTCAAAGAAACAAATGGAAAACTCGAGTAGATATTTTACATAAATGCCCCTAGCTCCGGCCGGTTAAAATTTTTGACCCGAATGAAATGTCGCCGTTTTTACTCGAAAACTTGTACATAGTATATTCAAATGTCTAAGAAACAAATAGAATAGTAAATCGAAAAAAAAAAAAAAAAAAAAAAAAAAAAAAAAAAAAAAACTTATGCCAAATTTTTTTGATAATGCTCTGTTGTCCGACTGGTCAAGAATTTTTACCGGAATATAGTGTCGGCATTTTTGCACCAAAAATTGTAGATAGAATATTTAGTGGCAGAAGAAACAAATGAAAAATTCTTTTGAAAGAATAAAAAAGCTCAAGTCAATATTGTACGAAAATGTCCCTATCTCCGACTGGATAAAAGTTTTGACCACAATGCAATGTCGTTGTTTTTACTCGAAACCTAGTAGAAAGTATATTTAGAGTTCGAAGAAACAAGTGGAAAAGTGAATCGAAAAAAAAAATACTTTCGTCAAATTTTTACGAGAATGCCCTGTTGTCCGAGTGGTCAAGAACTTTGACCGGAATATAGTGACGCCATTTTTGCACCAAACCTTGTAGATGACATATTTACTGGTCAATGAAACAAATGGAAAACTTGGGTAAATATTTTACAAAAATGCCCCTAGCTCCGACCGGTTAAAAATTTTGACCCGAATGTAATGTCGCCATTTTTACTCAGAAACTTGTAGATATTATATTTAGAGGTCTAAGAAACAAATGGAATAGTAAATCAAAAAAAAAAAAAACTTGGGTCAATTTTTTACCACAATGCCATGTTGTCCTACTGGTCAAGAATTTTTACCGGAATATAGTGTTTCCATTTTTCCATCAAAACTTGTAGATAGCATATTTAGTGGTAAAAGAAACAAATGAAAAATTCTTCCGAAAGAATAAAAAAACTCGGGTAAATACTGTACCTAAATGCCCCTATCTCCGACCGAATAAAAATTTTGACCACAATGCCATGTCGTCTTTTTTACTCTAAAAATAATATAAAGTATATTTAGAGGTCGAAGAAACAAATGGAAAAGTGAATCGAAAAAAAAAAAAAAACAAAAAAAAAAAAAAAAAAAAAAAAAAAACTTGTATCAAATTTTTACGATAATGCCCTGTTGTCCTACTAGTCAAGAATTTTTACTGGAATATAATGTCGAAATTTTTGCACCAAAACTTGTAGATAGCATGTTTAGTGGTCAAAGAAACAAATGAAAAACTCTTTAAAAGAGTAAAAAAAACTTGGGTAAATACTGTACAAAAATTAAAAATTTAAAAAAAAAATTAAAAATTTTTTTAAAAAAAAAAAAAAAAACTTGGTAGAAATTGGTACAATAAGGCCCTGTTGTCCGACTGGTCAAAAATTTTGACCGGAATACATTGTCTGCATTTTTGCACCAAAACTTGTAGATGTAAGGACACACCTTTGCCAATCACAACTCACCAAATTGTGAGTTATAGCATAATATTGTGGCCATTTATATGTTCCTAGCACAACTCTTTTAAAAAAAAATTCAATATGTCCCTCGGCTTCTTTTCAATCCTACTTTTTAGTTTAGTATATGAGTTTGAATAATGTTGTTTAAAATGATGTGAAAATATGGTTTAAAAAGTATTGTCAAAAATACATATTTATAATGTTTCTAAAGAGAAAAATGTGTTTGATAATGTGTTTCAAATAGATATTTTGGTATTTAAAAATATAAAATTGGGTGTTTTGCATGCGTGTTTTTTTGAAAAAAGCTGCCACTAATTTTGGTTTGACTACACGTCAGAGAACAGTGAATTTACATCAGGTGGGCCATGCTGAATTTGAATATCCCTAATACATGATCTCTGCATCTGTTTATACGCTTGAACACTCAACTCAAACAACAATAGTTAAGAATCACTTGCCAAACGCATAAGCATGGGCCCACCTATTTGGGTGTTTAAACAGCAAACAACATTGCTGACTATGAAATAAAAATAGTTCATTCATATGTTATCAGTGTTTAAGGGCCTGTTTGGTATCCATTCCAAACTCACATTTTTATATTTCAGATATTACATATATTTTCACACTTTTTCACCCACACGCATTTTAAAAAATTACAAAAATCTCATCTCATATTATAAAAATCTCATCTCAAACTACTCTACCGTTGTCACGTTTGAGTTCTTTGCAAGTACGTACAATTACAGCTCTGATCACTTCGGATTTTTCTAGAGGTGTATTTGGTATTGCTTCCTTGATTACAGCAACAATAACGTCACCCATATGAGCATATCGTCGATTACTAGCTCCTATGATTCGAATACACATTAATTGTCGGACTCCGCTGTTATCCGCTACATTTAAGTGGGTTTGAGGTTGAATCATATCATTTTTTTTTTTATTTGCTCTTTCACTGCGAAGGGGCTAAGTAAAAAAAGAAGTATTGTTTGTCCAAAACAAAAAAAAAAAAAAATTGTAGAATAATTTTTACATCAAAATTATGATAAAAAATTTTAGAATAGTTTGTGATACTAAAACTACTCAACTACACAAAAATATATTGTCAAATTATATATATATAACATATTGTCAAATCATATATATATGACACCACGTCAAAACTGTCTTTGCTCATTCTTTTGTTTTTACAAATTCTTTGTCCTTAAAAGTATGTGAATTTTTTTTATAGCTTTTCTTTCTATTGTATTTCAAATTCAAATTTTATTTAATTTTTTGTTTACTTGATCTTATTCATTTAGTAATTGAATGTTTCACTCAGCAAGAAAATTAAAGAGACAGTTCAGATAGAGGGAGAAAGTTGAAGAGAGAATAAAAAATTCTAAAAGAATATTCACACTACGGATTCATTACACTCGATGTACAATATGTATAGTCTAAGAAGATCACTAACACTTGCCTTGGGAGGGACTATTTATTATTTATACTTTTTATTTCTCATACAGGTTTTCATAATTTTTTAATTCAATGGTAGAAATTGAAGTTACTTTTTACAATCATCAATCTTAACCACTAAAAATAGTTGGTATTATTAGCTTATAGCTGCACTTGGAGTTACTATAGAGCAAGCCACTTAAAGAGAGAGATGTATACTGATGAGCAATCTTACTGGTTGTAGCTCGCACTTGCAGAACTATTAACTAATTCTAAATGAGATTCATTATTTGTAATCTGCATACCTTAGATATTCTTGCAGAAGTGTCAGACCTAGGAGAATTTTCATACGAAACTTACCTCATTTTTCGAAAGAATTTTCCACATGTTTCTTGAATAACTAAATATGCTATTTAGAAGTTTTAGTACAAAAATACTAATACTGTATTCCGATCTAAATTCTTAACCAGTCGGACAAAAGAGCATTTTCTTACAAATTTTACCCAAAGTGTTGTTCTTTTTATCGAAAGAATTTTCTATTTGTTTCTTAGATTTCTGAATATCCTACCTACAAATTTTTGTGTAAAAAGAGGGGCACATAACAATTAATATCTTTTTGAAAGATTATCTCGAAAATTAAAAAAGTATCAATATCTTTTTTCACATCCGACAAAATATTTTAAAAAGCGAATAATTTTCAAGCTCTTCAAAAAAATATAAATAATATTACTAAAATATTTTTCTCTTTCCGTGAAAGACCGTCTAAACACTTTTGTCTAGCATTTCCCTGCTCCGAATAAAATATTAGTATTTGGATGTAAATTTATACCACAATGACAAGACCCATTGAATAAAACCAATTTAAAAATAAATTGTGCTGCATTCTATCCTTTCAATGAAAGAACGGAGGCAGGTACGTTAAATCTTCTGCGGCCAAGTAAATGAGAGTGGGACAATACTGAAAAAGTGAGACGGGTACTATGACCGACGTGACCAGCGAAATGTAACTAATTTATTGAAAATTTTGAATTCATTTCAATTATACTATTTTTTAATCCGCAACAAAAAATAAATATGGTCTTAGAATTTCTCAACAAAAAAGAAGTGTGAACAGAAAATGGCATGAAGCACACGCAGTGGTGGTGATAATGGATATTGGCAGCATAGTCAATGGTATTGTATGACAACCCGTCTAGCTCTCACCAGCTCTCTCCAGGTGACGCACATGCCGAGGTTTTGCCTCGAGCCCTGCAAACGAGAGACCCAACCCCACCTTCCTCACACGCACCTCCCAAACTTCTCTCAATAAAATTCACAATGTCTTTCGTTACCGTTCTTATTTTTTTGATGCTTTTTAAAAACCCAACTTAAAAAAAATATATAATAAAAACAATGATAGAATAATTACTGAAAAAAACAAATGTTTTTGAATTCTTCTTGTTTACTGCCTTCATGAATGTTGATTGAAATGACAACTCCATCGATATTGAGAGAAATAAACTTGAAACAATTGTAGATGAAGCCAACCGACCGCATTTGATGTAAGAATAAAATCCTGAATAAAAATAACATATTAATCAAAATACAGCAAGACACTAAAGTTACAAGACCACTCCATAATAAGAGTATGATGAGACAACTCTTGACATACGTTTTTTATTTCTATTTTACTCTTTATTATATTTTTTTTCAAAAAAAGTTATTTATTATTTACTTTTGTCATCAGAATTGTGGCATTAACATTATAGTTCACGACTTTCTTAAATTTTTTTTAAATTGTGACAAAAATAATGGTTTCCGCAAGGATTATCTACTATTTTTTACTTTCTAATTTGACTTTTTACTTTTTTATAACTTTTTTCTTAATCTCTTTTAAGAATGAAAGTTACTTTTTATTAATAATCAATCTCAATTGAATCAAGGATAACATCCTAGCGCATCAAAAAAAAAAATAAAGAGGTAACATCTTAAAATATTGCATCTACATCCTTCTACAAAGTTTAATTAATAAAGCCGTACTTGAAAGAGAAAAATATTTAATTCCGAGAAAAATAAATATCACCTCAAACCCACTGATCTTAAAAAAAAAAAAAAAAAAAAAAAAGCAACTTACCTGATAAATCTTTCGAAATCCTCCCGTTCCAAGTTCCTAAAAAAGATCTCACTTATTAGAGGACACCAAAAATAGAGGAAGTAGAAGATATGGCTTTAAATAAAAACTTAAAGAGGCAGAAATGGATACCAATAGCATGAAAAAAAAAAACCTTTTGGTGATATAAGCAGTCCAGCCACAACCAGAATGGATATCGATGGCAGAAGTGCTTGAATGCCGCAAGCAAAGCCACAACCAGAATAGTGTCGTTTTCGACGTCTTCTTCTCATGTATTGCCGGTACATATTCCAAAACCTAAGTTGCTGAGATTGGCGAAGACGAGCAAGCAAGAGAATGGGCAAGATTGATGAAGACAGAGTCTCGGTGTTCCTTTCACGGTCTAGGATCGACGCTATTGCTAGAAAATAACAATAGCAACCATCTATTCTTTATAAACGTCTTTTATTTTGACTGATAGAACACAGAACCAGAAAGAGACAAAGAAACGGAGAAACAGAAGAACACAAAGAATTTTCCTTAGCTGAAAGTAATTGTGACTCAAATGAAATGGTAACAAAAACTGGTATAGAAACAGAGATTTTTCCTTATGAGACACATTTGATAAGACACATTTTTTGCTTTAAAACTTAGCCATAGGATGGTTTCTTAAAAATAAAAATAAAAAAACTTAGCCGTAGGCTGATACTTTATAGAAATACAACCTGGACTGCAGGCTGCACGGTGCGCAACTGTGCAGTGCAGCCTACAGTTACAGCCCTTACAGTTACAGCTTAAAAGACAACACGGCTCATTTTTATTTTATTTTTTTATCTGGACACGATTTCTCAACTTTTTCTATTATTAGAGATCATTATACCAATTAATAATTTGATATATATTATATTCATTCATTTGTATTATAGTTATATTAATTTATTGAACTATGTATTAAATTAATTTTAATTTGTACAAATTTAGGCTTTAAAATGATCACAGTTTTAAAAAAATTACAATAACCAAGTTCTATTGTTTAATACATTAAATTTTATTTTTAGTAAAATTATCATTTTTAATTATATACTGTGTTTTATTTAAAAAATATTTTTTCTTTTAAATATCTAAAAAATCTATCAATTTAAAAAAACTTCAAAAATAAGAAAAAATTGAAAAACAAATTGAATCTAAAAAATGATCTATGGATAAAAAGATCTCACATAAAATTTTGGTTTAAGGTTCTCAAAGTTGTTGGGCCGGCCTTGTGACTAATGTAAGTACAAACAGGTGGTCGATACGTACCGGTACCCGCCGTATCGGCCGGTACGTACCGTACCGGTCAGTGCACCGGTACCGTACACTTCTATTTTGTACCGGAAAAAATACCGGCCGTACCGGTTGCGTACCGGCCATACCGGCCAATTTCGAGAAATACCGCCGATACCGGTGTACCGGCCGGTACAAACAAAAACTTTTTTTTTATTTTTAGTTTTGTAATTTTTGTATTTTTGCATTTTTGTAAAAACATAATGGTAACTTATTAAACTAACTTATCAATTTATTTGTTTTCCTTAGTATGCAATGAACCACTAAGTTTCTATTTTTTATATTGTGTTTTTTTTTTTCCTTTTAATTGATACTAAAGTCCTAAAACTATGAATAATTTGTTCTAAATTGAGGTAATGTTTTATGATAACTTTTTATTTACTATAATTAAATGAAATTATTGCTTATAACCATGGTTCTAGAGAATTTGGTGTGTGTATATAAATAGATATATATATTATATATTATATATGTATAAAATAGCGGTAACCCGAAACGGTATATCGGTATGACCGATATCCGAATATATCGTACCGATGGCCAAACCGGTACAGCCTCCGGTACGGTATTGACTTCCTTGGTACAAACTCATTAATAATTAACTTTACTTTTGTAGAAGAATGTAGGCTCTAATCTGAAAGATGATAGTCTCTCCAAAAAAATCCAAAAGATGATAGCATTAATCGAAGCTTCATGGAAAGTGGATAGACCCACAACTGTGACAAAATTGACTTCTGAAAGACTTCTATTCTGCGGTAGGAAAGTAGGAGCTCATTAATGAGTTTTCGACAAAATATCCCATGTAGAAGTACAAGTTCATTAATTAATTTTTGTAGAGGATGTAGACTCTAGTTATGTTAACCAGACTAAATAAAAATCTAAAAACTACGTCTAAGGAAATATAATATAATTTTTTTTTCCAAATACGGTTAGTGAGAGGTGAGCATTGGATTCGATGGATTCCTATATACCCTTCTTTTTTTTCTTTTCTTTTTCCGTCTTATTTATTTATTTATTTTTTTAAGTTTTACTAGTGTGTTTATTTTTAAAAATTTTTTATATCCGGTCTAAATTCATGGACTGGTCTGTTTGGATAGAACTTATTGTTGAAAACTGAAAACACTGTAACAAAATAATTTTTAAATATGTAAATAGTACTGCAGGACTCACTTTTAATAAAAAATTGCTAAAAAAGTAGATGTACAGTGTGCGCACTGCGCGCTTGTCCCCCACAGCAGCGAGAAAAAAAAAAAAAAAAACAGGCAAAACGTGGACGCAGCAATAAGCTGCATCCAAACGCCCTCTAAAGGACCTAGGTCTATTTTCAAACAAAATTAAACCGAGTTTTTTTTTCCTTGCAAAAGATTATATGTTATCTACCAGTTTCATTGCCAAAATACCATCATTGTATTCCGATCGATCAAAATTCTTGGCCAATAGTACCTATGGAGATTTCTGAACAAACTTTAAGAGAGTTATTTTTTTTTTAACAATGATTGAAATTCTGATAGTTTCATCATACTACATATTTCATCTTATATTAGTGTCAATTTAGATTTCAATAATTGAAATTAGAGGAATGTTTAAACTTGAATATGTTAACATTTGATATTTGGTATTTAGAAACATATTTGCAACGAAACAAAACAGCATTAATCTGGAAATTCCACCAAATTCAGACAATTCAAAGTTCATAGTAGTACTTCCATCTAAACTTCTTGTTTCATTGTCAGGAGAAAATTCTCAGTTAGAACATTTTTCGACTCCAAAGAAGCCTTAGCAGCTTCAAACCCTAACAATAAACCAGATACAGGAGAAAAATAGTTATTTTACCACTATTTAGTAGAAATAAAAAGTTCATAATTTCGAATTTTCACTAATTTTATTTATTTATCTTTTGAAAATAATAAAAGATAAAAATTAAGGAGAAAAACTTCATACTTTATTTTTTATGTATGGTGCTTCTCCCTATTTTTCAAAACAGTAATTTTGCAAATTTGTTTAGTCTACGATATAATCGAATGTAAACTAATAATTTTTTTAACATTAATTCACTTATATGGAATAAAAAAAGGAAAGAACAAAAAGCAAAAGTTGTAAAAGAAGTAATGCATGCTCGACCCACTCGATGGACTTAAATTTAAAATGCTATTGTGAATGTTTCCCAAGCTGCTAAGCATTATTTCTGGTTGAGAAGCTTAATGAGAATTCCAACTAGTAGGCGGAGAATGTCGAAGAGGAAGTCGACGAATTCTTCGCCTGCTTCAGCGAAGAGAACTCGGTTACAACTTTTGTTTTCTTCACGTTTCAGACCTTTAGGGGACGACGCACTGTGCACGTACTGTGCGCACATTGTTTATATACTGTGCACGCACTTTTCAGCAACTTTTTATTAAAAATGGGTTTCGCAGTATTATTTACACATTTAAAAATTATTTTGCTACAGTATTTTTAGTTTTCAATTTTCAACTGTATCCAAACGAACCCTATATTAAACTAAAAACCCAAAGTATTAGCACTACCCCGGCAAAGCCTTAAGTACACATAGTTAGAAGCATCTTGCGCAAGTATGGATAAAACATAAACATGAGGGTTATCAAAAACAACAAAACCATCCTCCATCTTTGCTCCACAACCAGTTAGCGCATTAGCCACACTATTAGCGTCCTTATAGCATTGCTTGACTTGGTGATGGGGAATCCTATTGAGTAGAGTCCTGCAATCATCAACTAAAGACGATAAATGTCTAGCAGAAGGATAATTCCCAAAAAGCATATTGACAATCAAAAGAGCATCTAATTCTCAATGTTTTTGCACGAAAACACTTACATAGCATATATAGCGGTCCAAGAAACAAATGGAATAATCTTTAGAAAGAAAAAAAAAAAAACTCGAGTAAATTTTGTTCGAAAATGTCCTTAGGTTTTACTGGTCAAGAATTTTGACCGAAATATAGTGTCAACGTTTTTGCACGAAAACATGTAGATAGCATATTTAGCGATCTAGGAAACAAATAGAAAAATCTTTTGCGAGAAAAAAAATCGGGTAAATTTTGTTCAAAAATGCCCCTAGGTCATACTAGCCAAGAATTTTGACCAGAATATAGTGTCGGCATTTTTGCACAAAAACATGTAGATAGCATATTTAGCGGTACGAGAAACAAATGGAAAAATCTTTTGCAAGAAAAAAAACTCGGTGGAATTTTGTTCAATAATGCCCTTAGGCCCTACTAGCCAAGAATTTTGACCGGAATACAATTTTAACGTTTTTGCACGAAAACTAGTAGATGGCATATATAGTAGTCTGAGAAACAAATGGAAAAATCTTTGGCAAGAGAAAAAAAACTCCATTAAATTATGTTCCGTAATGCCCCGAGGTACTCCTAGCCAAGAATTTTAGAAAAGGTGTAACTCCATACACCAGGTGTAAATTGAACCCAACCCATATATATACAAGGGATGGATGGTTACACCTAACAACGTCCTTGGTTGCATTGGGTCCTTCTATGGTCCAAGTTTTGGTGAGAACACAAAACTGCTTGTGCTGGCCAAAATACCTTTCGAAGTATATGAAAAAGGGGACATTACGGGATATTTCCCTCATGAATGCCGTCCATGATTCAAATACCTTTTCCTTTTGCTCTCTGGTATAATTGGCTTTGTAAGCTTATTTCTTAGTCTTGTTTTCCTCAGAACTAAATTCCTTACCTAATTCTTCTAGGTCAGGGACAAATTTTCTGTTTAACACCAAGATATTCAGAGATTCTTCTTGCTGATCTGGAGGTTATTCCATATCAGTTCCATATGGGGATTGGGGGGATTGCTCACGATCGTCTTCCTCATTGAGGATCGAATCTGTTTGGCTGTGTAGCAAGGTCTGGTGAGTTGGGAATTGGTTCTAACTCCCTGAAGTTGAACAACTAAATCTCTTATAGACCTTGGGAATGGTGATCCTAAAGGTCTGGTTGAGCTACACTGGGATGCAGATCTATCTCTAAGGTAGATAGGTGACTGCGTATGGGATTCCAAAGCCAAATCAACAAGAACAAAGCCAAATACGAAATAGGACATTTCTGTACACAGTATGACTTACCCGCAGTCAAACCTTCCAAGAGGTAATCCAAGCATAAAGGAAAGGAATCCTTTGATAAATCCTATAGGAAGAAAGCAACCAAATATTATAAAAAACAGAAGTACAAGACTGATGATTTTTATAAGAAAGGAAAATCCAAGGAACCCATTCCACAAGCATCAGGCAAATGCTACAACTGTGAAAAGAAAGGTCATTTTAAGAGCGAATATAGAGCTAAGGCCAAATCCCTTATCAATACCCTTATTAGTGACCAACCCAGCAAAAATGGGATCTTCAAGTTACTAGAACTTGACCGCTCAGACAGCGAGTCATTCAGCAGTGCTAGTGACAGTGAGCTTAGGCAGATATACAGGTCATCCTCTGATTCCTCTAGAACCAGTACCTCTAGTGGCCCGGATGAACCCACACCATGCAAAGATGGTTGTTGTAGGAATAAAACCATCAATGTTCTCAACAGGCAAGAAGAACTTCTAGAACTATGACTCCGTATGGAGGAAAAATGGCATTTGCTCTTTGATTTACTTGAATTAGTAAAGAAGCAAGAGCATCCACATCAGCTCCTTTATTTTACACATCCACTTTTACACTAAAAACCCACTTTTCCTATTTTACACATCCAATTTTACAAAACACTCACATAAGTTCATCTATCCTACCACCATTTTTAATTAAATAATCAATTTTCTTTAATATTTTATTATTTCCCCAACTACCTCTTAAATTACCGCGCTCTCTCTCTCCCAACTCATTTCTGACTTTTGCTCTATCTCTCTCTCTCTATACCCATCTCTCAGACTCTCCCTCTCCCTCTCAATCAACTCCCTCTGCCTCTTAATCAACTCCCTCTGCCTCTCGATCAACTATCCCTCTCCCTCTCGATCAACTACCTCTCCGATCACGAGCTCAGATCACCATCTGCGAGTCCGATCACGATCTGCGAGCTTCGATCATGATCTGCGAGCTCCGATCGGCGATCTGCGAGTCCGATCGCGATCCGCGAGCTTCGATCGCAATTTGCGAGCTCCGATCAGCGATCTGCGAGCTCCGATCGGTGATCCTCGAGTCCGATCGCAATCTGCGAGCTCCGATCGCGATCCGCGAGCTTCGATCGCAATCCGCGAGCTTCGATCAGCGATCCGTGAGCTCCGATCAGCGATCTGCGAGCTTCGATTGCTATCCGCGAGCTCCAATCCACGGCAAGACCCACAAGCTCCGACCAGTCAAGCACCGATCTGTGGTTGTTTTGTGTATGTCTGTGTTTTTTTTTTTTTTAGCAAAGTATATCTCTGTGTAAATTCTGTGTTGAGAAAAAGATGAAAGAATGGAGTCTGTTGAGCACAGATCAGAGAGAGAGAAAAAGGAGCGAAGGAAAAATGATAAAATATTGTATAAACGAGCTACAGTAGCCGTGTAAATATACACGGTGCTGTAGCTCGGGGATGGTTTTACACTATTTTACCTAGTTTTAGCTCCACTGATGTAGAGGATTTTTTGCTCA
The DNA here is from genome assembly GCA_014183005.1 of Castanea mollissima. Classification (NCBI taxonomy): domain Eukaryota; kingdom Viridiplantae; phylum Streptophyta; class Magnoliopsida; order Fagales; family Fagaceae; genus Castanea; species Castanea mollissima. The sequence continues at coordinate 309,100 of JACAVU010000006.1, read as the reverse complement.
AAATGTGTAAAATTGAGAAATTTTTACATTGTACATGATTATCCACCAACTGATGTGGATGCTTTAACGTGTATGGCAACCTTTCTCAGTAAAAAAAAACGTATGTAAGGAGTAGTCTCATCATGGTTTGTCTAGTGTTTTGTTGCGTTTTTTGAAAAAAAAAAAAAGATAAAAAAAAAGATGTCGTATGGGTTACGGACTAGCCACTTGCGCTTTTTGGAAAAAATAAAAAAAGCTGCCGTATGTGTTATTGGTGTGACTACCGTTGCTCTCTCTTTCTCCTTTTCTATTTTCAGTCTGGAAAATTGTATTTGAAGGTAAAATAGAAACGAAAATTGATTTACAGCTAAGGAGGGTTATTTTCCGGTCAACGTGGAAATGATTTTTAGTTTGACCAAATTTTCTATTGAATCAAACACATGCAAATGCGGAAAATATTTTCTGAAATTGATTTACCGTCCAACCAAACGCAGCCTAAATATTTCGATTTTTCTAAAAATAATTAATTGTTGCACATTTGCAAAATCTTATATAAAATAATGAATTTAATTTAATATTATTAAAAAATCTCAAATAAAGTGGGATTAAAAAAATATTTATTTATAATTTTTCTAGAAATAAAATTCCTATTTTTGGATAATTATAAACAAATACAATAAATGAGAAACTTAAAAATCACTTTTTCCATAATGTTACACCATATTATGAACCATCAACAACCAACAATGTTATTACTTATGAATCTTTATTGCATGCACAATATTATGAATGACAATAATTTTGTTGCCTACAAGTTTTAAGCAAATTAAATTAAGAATTAAAAGACAAAGCCCCAAAATGTTCACAATCACATGTTTACTTCACAGGTAAACATGTGAATGAGCTTTCAAATATTACATTTATTAAGTTTTATCTCTTCTCTCATTATTCAGAATTTTAGACATTACAATCTTCTCAAATCTCACCATTCTCTCTTGAAAATTGAAACACCAAAATCACCAAAGTCAGGGATCACAATCTTCTCAAATCTCACCTATCATCATTTGTTAAGTTTTTTTTTTTCTCTACATTTTGCTCGGAAATCCCTTTTATCCAAAGCAATCATCAAGAACTACAGCATCTCTCGAGGGTCTTCAAAAAAATGTAGTATATACAAACAGTTCCCTTCCTTTCCTTGCTTACACCACAGCAGCACATTTACCTAAGCTCCGTACTAGAAGTATTTACAGTAGTGAAGCTAAAAATTTAGTAATTTAATTATATCAAAAGTTACTTTATCTATTTTACCTACACACATGCTGCAGCAGTGGATCTATTTTAGCTTTCAACATGATAAAATAATATAAACATCACAATAAAATAATATATCTACTACAATAAAATAATATATCTCACTACAATAAAAACACTACAATAAAAAGGTAATGTGAACACAAAATAAAAAATTAATTTTTTTAACTCTCATAAATAGTGCACATTTATAAATATATTATTTTTTTAACTCTACTACTATATATTTCTTTTTAATATTTTAATAGAGCTAAAATAACTATATAATTATTTAACTCTATTGCCTCTAACTAGAAGTTACAGTACTTGACTGAAATAGAAGAAAATGAACCAAACCAAAGAGTTCAACTTTGAAAAGTAAAATATTGGCTGACTGACTGACCTATAATGAGAAATGACAAGTATAGATAGAACTTTGTCAAATCAGAGCCAGCAAATCCAACAGAGCTAGATTTAGATAGTCCCAAGTGCCTCTCTGTACACCTCCATGTTGGTACATTTTCCCACTATGCTTTGAGAAGATAAGATAATGATGGTAGCATGGGTACATTAAAAAAGTTTTGAGTTTTTACGCAAATAATAATTAGTTCTATACCTGGATTATAGCCAGGGCTATCTCACTTTCTTGTGTGAATTAAAATGATCCCAACTCTGCTCGTCAGTGGCGGTGTAAAACTCCCACACTGCTTGTGGGTTAGTGAAGTTAACAAAACGCATACCCTTTGTTAAATCCAGTGCTGCAAAAAAAGAATAGAAAAGGAAAATCAGGATCCTTAAAGTAGTTAATGCATTTGAATTAAATGTAGATTTAAATATCACTTATTTTATTTAAAATTGAAAAAATTAAAAAATTATTGTACACTTATCAGTTATTATTTATATGTCTTAATACACTGTTTATATATAAATAAAAAAAAAAAGGAAAACACAGACGGTGGCAAAAAAACGCAAAAAAAAGAAGACAGATGTAGGTATTAATTGTTGAAAACTGAAAATATTGTAGTAAAAAATAAGTTTTATGGTATTATTCACACATTTAATTTGAGATAGGTCTTACGGTCCATAAGAGTTACACATTTTTTAAAGCATAAATTTCTAAGAGAACTAACCGTTGAAAAAACATCATTAAATATTAATATTTTTCACCTTATTCTGTAATTAATACTAGGGTTTGTTTTCTCTCACCAGGGTTTGTTTTCTCTCACTTTATTTGTTGATTTCCACGTGATTAGAGCCTACTACCATTTTCAATAACCCGCAAACCTTACATATACTAGCAGCCCACCATAGCCAACCTCCAACATCTCTACAAAGAAGCTCTTTTTTTTTTTTGGAGAGAAATCTCGAGCAAAAAAGCTATTGAACGGTACACTAAAAATTTTTGGTCGGACTTTCTGCTTTACATTCCCATTAATAAAGAGCTGGTCATGGTGCAAATAGTGTTGTAGACAATTTCGTTATTGGATAAATTACCCAATTACTACATTTATACAACCAGCAAGTTTAGCAAAGACTTCATGTCAAACATAGTACGGTAAAAAAAGCATTTCGTACCCATTTGGAATAGGAGCAAATTGATATATTGACTATTTATTTGCAACATCTTGTAACGACATTTTGACTAGCTCTTAAGAGTATCCACAACAGTGGATCTAAATTTTTAGTTTTTTAGCTACACACAAAGTTACTTTATCTATTTTCCCTTCTCACATTCTACAGCAGTGGAGCTATTTTTAGCTTTTACCAGAATAAAATAATATAAAGACGAGGTTGTGGAGGCAATGGAAGAGGAGCCGCCCCGGACTGTCCACGTGGACTCCAGGCGTAGAAGAATCCCTGCGGCCGCGATGTACATGATCGGCACCCCACACCCCCACCACCATCACCATCACCACGGCAGCAACAATAGCAGCCAAAGCAACAGCTCTGGCCCGACGCTCCGCCGACTGAGGAGAACCGGGCCGGACCGGTCTCCTTTCAACCCGGTTATCGTTCTCCGCGGCGGGCCCTCTGATGGCAGAGAGGCGCGTGGGTTCGAGCTGTTACACGACGACGGAAGCGGGTCGGGTCTTAGGCCGTTGCCGACGAGCATGTCGGATTTTCTGTTGGGGTCCAGGTTCGATCGGCTTTTGGAGCAACTGTCGCAGATCGAATTGAACGGCGTCGTCGCGAGGTACGAGAACCCGCCAGCTTCGAAGTCGGCGATCGAGTCGATGCCCACGATCGAAATCGACGAGACCCAGGTAGAGTCTCACTGCGCTGTTTGTAAAGAGCAATTCGAATTCGGATCCGAAGCTCGAGAAATGCCATGTAAGCATATATACCACTCTGATTGTATACTCCCTTGGCTTTTGCGTGGTCGATGAGAGCGGGTGGAGGAGTTGAGAGAGATGAGGTTCAGAGAGATGAAAGCTTCAGTGCGAGAGATGAGAGTGACTGAGAGAGAGACAGAGAGAGAGAGTGACCGAATTAAATATTGTTTTTTTTTTATAACTTTCAGCTACAGTGCTCATGTATTGATACATGAGCACTGTAGCGCAAAGCTAAATTTTTTTAGCTTTACCTCCACTGCTGTAAGTAAGTTTTTGTGGTTTGAGTGAAGCTAAAATAGCAATATAGCTATTTAGCTCCACTGCTATGAATGCTCTAAAGAGCTTCAACTTAGAGGTGTTGGAGACATATGACCCACGTTTAGGTGATATAGGAATTATTCAATTAACGTACTATTTAATTTCTATATTGCTCCTGTGCCAAAAGGGGAACATGGCTATGGTGAGGTGCTTCTTAGTAGGTTATTATGTTTGGCAGGTTATTCAAATCGAAGGGTAGACAATAAATAAGAAAAGAGAAAAAAAAAAAATAGTATTAATTATGTAATAAAGTGAAAAGTATTAATATTTAATGATATGTTTTAAATTTTAAATTTTTTAAAAATTATGACCTAAAAAAGATAAAATACTTATAAAGTTACATCAGGTATAACTTTAACTCTTAATTTTTAACCTAAAAATTTATAACTTAAAAAAGACAAAAATATTTATAAAAATACTTCAGATGTAACTTGAACTCTCAATTTTTATTCGTACCGGAACATTTCTTTTAGCCAATTATACAATTTTTTTTTTTTAGTCCACTACAAAAGAAAATGGTTTTAGAATTTCTCCCCAAAAAAAAGTGTGAACAAGAAAGGGCATGTAGCACACGCGTTGGTGGTGAGAATGGATATTAGTAACAGAGTGAATGGTTTTGCCTCGAGCCCTGCAAACGAGAGACCCGACCCCCGCCTTCCACACATCACCCCAAGCTTCTTCCTCAATATAACCCGTGATATCTTTCACCAAAGGGTCATGTCACTATCTATATGTTAGTCTAGGGTTCATCCTCTATAGGGCTGGGACAGGCCTTGGGTCACATGACTCTGTTACCAACCAAAATGTACGTTAGGGGTTTTTGGGTATCTGATCCAATATTGGGTTTTGTAAGCAAATTTCGAGGTCAGCTTTATTTTTTTACCTTTTGAATTATCCTTCTAATTGTACTTTATAAAATCAAAAAATATTTACCTTAACCAAATTAGCCTATGATATTTAGGGGTCAGGCAAAAAAAGTGTTATAGTCTTGTTATTGAGGAGTCTTTTTTTTAAGTAAGTGGGCGTTTAGGTAAAAATTAATATAAAATTATTTTATTATTTAATTTTTATTTATTATTATTTATAAATTTTATTGTATTTTTTGTATTATTAATTGGTTTTATTATATTATTTTAACTAATTTTAATCTTATTTAAAATATTTTTAATAATAAACTTTTAATTTTAATAAAATAAGTTATATAATTTGCATTTTTTTAAAATAAAAAAATGCCTTGCGGGTTACTATATTGCCACTTGCGTGTTTTTGGAAGAAAAGTATTAATAAAAAAAAAAGATGCCGTCCTGGTTAGTCACAGTTTCTTGCCCCTTGCGTTCTTTGAAAAACGTGTGACGAGGAGAGCATATGGGAAATAGAAACTAGGAGAGAACAGTGAGAGACTGGGAGAGAATAGAGGGAAAGGGACTAACATACCTTAACATGTCTTATTGGACTGTACAATACACATATCAAGTACCAAAGTTATAAATTTCTTGAAACTAACAAAGCTATAAGCCTATAAGCTATATCAGTAATTAACTTTACTAAAGAGTCTTGGAACTAACAAAGCTATAAGCCTATAAAGCTACTTCAGTTAAGGAAAATTTTGAAAATCCAGAGGGATGATGAGACTGATGAAGGAAGAATCAGAGTTATGGTGAGCCGTATAATGAGGAGAAAACGTGTGACGAGGAGCGCATATGGGAAATAGAAAAAAGGAAGATATAAATGGGGTTTGGCATTGATTAGATATCTTGACATGATTTTGGAAAGTGAGAGACTGGGAGAGAAGAGAGGGAAGGGACATAATTTTGACTTTTAACTGTTTGGGCTTTAGTTAAATAACTTACCGACACCACTGTAACAGTATAAACAAGCGTGAACAGTTATTTTCACAGTAACCAAAGGTACAGAAAAACAAGCATGCAAAAGTTTGCTGGGGTACCTTAGTTTTTGAGAGAGAGAGAGAGAGTGTGCCCGTAAAGCTTCGGTCAGTGTTTGGAAGTCCAATGCGCAGCTTGGACAGCCACAGTACCATGCTAATTCGGCTGCCCAAAATATAATAGTAATAGTACTATAGAAGAGAGGGAGAGACAGACAGGGGTGTTCGAATAGTCTTGGTCTCTGTGTGAATGTAATATTTATGTATGGTCTGTTAATGCACAATATAGGCAGCCTATACATACAAATTAGGTGCAGTGTGAATTAAAAACATAATAAATAAAATTAAAATAATAATTTATTAGCAATACTTTAATTTTAATAATTATACAGTAAAATACGTCACATTTTTATCATAAATTTTTTTAATTGTCTTATGTCTACAATATATTTTTAACACTTTTACAACAAATAAGTAATTATTTGTTATTAAATTTTATTTTTGTTTTGATAAATATATCTCAATTTTTATCAATCATCTGCAAACAAATTATTTTTAATAACTCACTTTTTCTTTTTTCTTTTTTTTTTCACCACCACACCTGACATCACGCCACACCACACCACACCACTCATCCTCTTTATGTTCCTTTATTTTTATCTTAATTTATCTCCTCCTTTGGTCAGGCAACACTTGGGCATTTCTCATTTCAAATTTCAAAAAGAAAGTCTTATCTTCCTACCCTCTCAAAAAAAAAATAAAAGTCTTATCTCCTGACCTTTGGTCAGGCTGACAAGCCATTGGGGTTCTGAGCTGAGAAGTGAGAGCATAAGTCTAAAGAGGAGTAGCTGACTAGCTGAGTAGGAGACAATTCAAGATGTCTCACATAAGACAAGAGTTACAAGACGTGTGTGGCGGAGATTAAAAGAGAAAAAAAAAAATCTTGGACAGTGCAGTCATTCCATCGGTGACTCAAGCAGTGATAATACGGCATAGTTTTTATTTTTTAATATTTTTTTTCAAAAAACCCAATTGGCTAGACACTGTGACTAACCCATATGGCATTTTTTTTTTTTTTTTATTAATAAGTTTTTTTCCAAAAAAAAGCAAGTTGCAAAACTGTAGCGAACAAGGCATTTTTTTATTATTAAAAAAAAATCAAGTAGCAAGACATTAAAATTAGAGTTACTGAACAATTATTGCCGTAAGCGCTGGACGTGAAAATAAAAATGAGTTGAAATTGTCTATGTGTTCCTAAATAATATTAAAAAATATTGTAAAGTTTATATATAAAATAGAAATAAGTTAAATAATGAAATAATTTTATTTTTTATTTTAACCTAAATACATACTTAGGGTCCGTTTGAATAGAATTTATTTTGTTGAAAACTGAAAACACTGTAACAAAATAATTTTTTAAATGTGTGAATAATGCCGTGTGACCTATTTTTAATGAAAAAGTTACTAAAAAGTGAAGTTTGTGGATCTCATGAACAATGCACGAAACCCACAGTGTGATGAAAATGGTTGGAAATTCAAATATATATGGCTACTGTTCATAAATAGTAGCATGAACAGTGAAATTTGTCCCCCTGACACGTGTTGCAGCACAAAAAAAAAAAGCGCAAACGCAAAACATAACAAATTATTGTTGCCACGTTTTCAGATTCTGCGTTTTGTAGCTTCTTTTTTTTTTTTTTTTCAACGTGCATGAACTGTAACCGATACTGTTTATGCACATTATTTCACTATGCGGGAGACCAATTTCACTGTTCACAAACATGTACTGTTCATGAGACCCACCAACACTTCATTCAGAAAAATATATTAAAAATATATCTCACAACACTATTTACACATTTAAAAATTATTTTGCTACAGTATTTTCTGTTTTCTGTTTTCTGTTTTTAATAATAAGATCTATTCAAACGGAGCCTTAGTAACACTTTTCAAATCATAGGTAAGTAAAATAATTCCAGGCCACGTATAGGTTTACTGCCATTACCCATAATAAAATGACACTTTTTATAAATGTCACATGCCAATGCTCTAAAAATGGAAGGATTCGATCAAAATGCTATAAATTTTTTATTAGTTTTTTCTCTCTCCTCATGTCACTACTCTCCTCTATACATCATTCTTCTCTATAATACATCACTTTACAATATTTTTTTCATCAAAATTTCTATTTTTTTAACACTTTATTTAAATATTTTTTATTTTTTATTTTTTATTCATTTTTTTATTATTTCTCACTCTCCCATTGTTTCTCTCTCCCACTGTCTCTCCATCTTTCTCAACTCGATCTAGAAGCCTCTCCCTCTCTCTGATATTCTACTGTCAAAACCTCTATAGCCTAAGCTTTTCAAGCTCATCACCTCCAACCATGGCCATAGCCACAACCACCAACCACAACCTCAACACCCAACCACCAAAATATAAAATAAAAAAATATATATCCACAGCACAAACTGCAGCCAAAACCCACCACCCCAGCAACCCCGATTTGAACCTCAACCTTGATCTGAACCCACCACAAAACCACAGCCAAAACCCACTCCAACCTCTCCGATGACCACCACCCCAACAACCCAACCACCACAACCAACGGCCTCAACCCATCGACACAACCAACCTCAACCCATGGCACAAACCCACGACCTCAACCAACCCCAACCATTGTCGGACCCACGACCCACTTGTAGTCATTGAAACCCATTAGACCCACGAGAGGGAGAATTTGAGAACCAGAGATGAGAGAGAACAAGAACGAGAGAGTGAAAGTGAGAGTGATAGTGATAGTTTGAAGAGAGAGAAAAAAAATATTAAAAAAATGATAACACCTTGCTACAGTGTGCTCTAAAAAATGAGAGCGCACTGTAGCAAGATGGAAATTTTTTTAGGATATAGCATGTTTGATGGAGTAGCATTTTGTGGTTTCATATGCTAAAAATAACATTTTAGCACTTATAGCATCTTTGATGAATGCTCTAATGAGCAAGGTTTTGAGTCTTGGACTAGACTCTACAATCCAACTCAGTAAAAAGGGAACCATTCATCGAGATGGTTCTCTAATCTTAAAAACCGTTCTATGCACTAAAGTAGTGAACCGAAGTTGAATTACCCAAGTTTGAAAACCGTGGACGATTCCTGCAATTCAGTTGAAAGCTTTAAAAAAAGTACCTATGGTAGTAACAAGTGCTAGCGAAAATGGCTAAATACCACTGTTGGCTAAAATTATTAATGTTTTACAATTATTTGAGAAATATTTAGTAATCTATCACCTTTTTGAAACTTGAGTTTGACATTACTCGAGTTCCATAAAAAAAAATGCTGCTGACGTGGATTATTTTAATTAAAAATGGCACGCAAAACTCGAATTTAGAAAAATCAAGTTATTGGTGGTACTCGAGTTTTGTAGACTCGAATACCATGTAAGATTGTAACGTACAGTTCCATATATTGATATGTTACTTCTTGCACTTTCTTGCATCTTCAGCCACAATTATTGAATACTAAATATTGTGAGCCACGTTGCATTAGTTCATATAACATATTATTTGATAATTGTTAAAATATTCTTTGTTACTTCTTGCATCTTCTTGCACCTTCAGCCACAATTATCGAACACTAAATATTGTGAGCCACGTTGCATTAAGTTCATACAACATAAACAAATAGGAAAAACTAAATTCCAATTTGCATTGGGTTTGACTCTAACTGTTTGGACTTCAGCTAATAAACACATTAATAGTCACTACTACAATAGTTTACATACAAATAACAAAATGAAAAGTGTTTTATCCATAGAATATTTGTTATTGTATTAATTAAACGTGAATTTTGTAAAGTTCAGATTTATAATTATATTCTTGTTGGTTTTAATTTGTGTCAAATTTAATTGTATTGTGTTCAATCATTTTCCTACATGTTTGTGGGAATTAACGTAGGAGTTAAGTGAGATTTTTATGAAGAATTGTGAAAACAGTGAATTTTGCGACTTGCTTGCGACTTGCTTGCGACTAGTGGACAATCTGCGAAAGGCCATGTGATAAGCAAGTGTCAGAAGCTAAAAAGACTTATGCCAGGCTGAAGTAGCTAGAATTTGGAAGATTCCTACAAGTAGCTGGAATTTGGAAGGTTCCTACAAATATCTTAATTCTAGTATAATTAAAAACAAGGATTTTATACAATCTGTGTTGAATTCCTACAAATACTATTAGGTGGCATACTAAAAAATTAACAATTGTCCTTGCAATTTAATGATTTTCAAACCCAAAAAACCCTTCTCCCACCCTTCTCTTTCTCTCTCTCTTTGCCATTTCAACCCTCATCCACTTCTCTCTCAACCGGTTCCCAATCCCCATCCCGATCTTACTGATACCACCATCCCTGATCTTCAGTGCCCAAAACTCAATTCCAAACACAAAACCAAACACACCCAAACCCAAAGACTTACACAAGAACCATACCCAAAATATATATTTTTCCAAATCCAAACCCCAAACCATCAAAAGATTATGGTTCAAATAGTAAATAATATCTGATTGACATAAAATTTAACTTGATTTCAAAAACATAAAGAATGTGCAATTCAGTGCTTAAAGCCTGTTTGGTAGGTAAGTTTAAAATCTAATAACTATGGGCCAAAAAAAATTGTGTTTGGTAAGAGTGTTTAATAATGTGTGTTTAAGTCACAGTTTTCAATATGTTGAATGACATTGTTGTAAATATATTAAAATCTGTGGGACCCATTGATGTGAACAACATAAACAACTTTTTTCCCTATCTCACTTGCACGAACCCACTGGTGGTCTTCTTCTTCCTTCTCATAGTAACCCTACCAACAAAACAAAACCCTTATAAACAAAATGCCAAACACAAAAAACAAAACCCATTTGAGTTTAACCCCCACCCACAAAAGACAAACCAAATCAAACACTTAGAATCAACAACAAAGAAAAGCAATGATGCTAGGACTTGGGGTTGAGAAGGATGAAGAGCACTGAGAAAACGAAGAGGAGAATCTTGGGTTTTTTTCCAAGAGAAAAAAGAAAGAGAGAGTGAACAGGCAATAAGGGGAAATTTCTATAACATCAAATAAAATAGTGCTAACTGTACTATTCATGTCAGATATTTACTCACTCTTTTTAGAAACAAATACAAACTCATACTAAATACACAATTTTTTTTTTCACATTTTAAAATATGTTATTTGAAATATAGTACTCTGGGGAGGGGGTGAATTTGATTCGAGGCCGAGGGCCAAATGCTCAAAAAATCATCCTTTAGGAAATGGGCTAGGCCCATCTCAATAAATAGTAAAGGGAAACCTTCCAGGATAATTCCTGCTGAGTTTTGAACATGCCACCAATTTTATAACGCTTTCTTGAGGTCACAAGCGCAGATGATCTCTTAGTAGGACAAAAGAAGTACCACGAGATATTGATTCCACCCTTTTTTATTTTATAATCGAGATAAAATGATAAGAATTACAAAGGTCATTACCTTCGCATTAATAAGAGGTTCTCTACCTAATCTCTTCCACATTAAATACATAAAGGATGACCTGACCAGTGCAAAGAACCCCCAAAAGTCATATTTCATGATGGAAAAGGGGGGATAACTAAGGAAGGATGTGACAAGTATCTCCAAAAATTTTGGCTAGGAGCAGGCCAGCTGAAGGGACAAGGGAAGGAAAAATGCTTATAAAAAGAGGAGAGGCTACAACAGAGAGGGGGTTGGAAAATATCAAGAAAAAGACTCAGAGAAGAGTAAGATAGAGAGAGAGAGTGAGATTGTATTTTTTGCTTTCCTTGTTGATTCCCGATACCTCGGGAAGGAAATCTGTGTGTCACAAACCTTCTCATCTGTAATCCTACTTTTTTTAATTAATTGTTTGAGCTTCCCATTATGGAATTTCCACTCTGTTCTTGTTTTGATGCTCATAGTCACAGGTACCAAACAAATTTTTTATATTATAAGTACTTAAAATACGTATTTTCACAACAATTTTTACATTATTTTGAACAATACTTGAATACCACTACCAAACAGGCCTTTAGATTTTCAAAATATGTAATCATGTTAATTTATTTAATTAAATTTGTGGTTCTTGGCTACAACTAAGTTTGTAGTCACACTTTGTCCTCAAACTTTTGTCATTTTAACAATAATTGGGCTCTTACAAACAAAAAGAAAAATCCAAGAAAATCTTTATTTAATTAAAATTTTGAAAGAGATGTAAATTGTAGCATTGATAATAAGATTAACATGCAACGTTTTCAAATTAAAAACATTTGAAGAAGAAAATTGTAGGACTTTATGTACTTGGGGTTTTTTTTTTTTTGTCAATATGTGAAGCTAACTTTTATTAAATTTTGTATAATTTAAGTCTCTTCATAATGACCACCCTGGAAAAAATTCCTAGAACCGTCACTGTTGGAGGTCTGACCGCCCTTTTCATTTCGTCAGCATTGACTTAGGCTTGTGGGAGACATGTCAAATGAGCGGGTTGGTTTGGGTTCGAGTTGGGTCAATCGGATTTCAGGTCAACCTGTACTTTTCAAACAAACTTAAAAAAAAAAATGTACAAAAACAAATCAATGACAACTTTTTTAGAGAAAATGAATAAAATCAATCAAAGAAATGAATTGCACCTAATCCTACTTAATAATATCCTTCCAATTCTGCTAGTTTTGAGCATAACTAAAATTCTTTATAGTCATGAATTCATGATAACTGGGCCTTCAATGTTAATAATTTACTACCAAAATGCTTGTAATTACAAATTAACAACAAAGATAGATAGATCTTAAGGAGCACAAAAAATGATATGTTATAAGTTTACACCATGTTGTAAAAATATTGGAGATTTGGTACATCTCATTAGACAAGAATTTTGGTGTTTGGTGCACACATGATGCCAATACCCTAAGCACACCAAATAAAAAAAAATCACATTCATGATACGTGTCAATAATAGCATTGTAGAGATTGATGAGTAATCATTCAAAGTTTGTTAGTAATCATTCAAAATTCTCTCTCTCTTGATGACCGTCGGGAAATGGGGATTAATTAAGAGCATCATTAGGGACGAAAAAAATCTCACAACTGTTGTTATAACCCACCACATGATGAGTTATAAGTGATGGAAGTATGAACCCACCATTTGACATCTATCATTCACAGCTCGCCAAGTAATGAGTTGTGATAAAATTTGTTATATATATTTTTTCTTTCTAGTATTTTCCTTTAATTAATAATATTCAAACATTCTCGCACCTTAATATCTCCACCAAAACAACAAAAAAGAAAGCATAGAAAAAAGAATCCAAAAATAAAGAAAGAATAAATAAATAAAATATTTAATTAAAATGACAAAATAATAGAATATTTTATGTGTAATTGTGTATTGTAAAGTTGTGTATTAAAATAGATAAAATAATGTTTTGTTGTGTCAAAATAACTTTATTTATTTATTTTTTATAACTTGGCTGTAAAGAAAACTCTGAAGCAAATGAGAGGCATCCTACCGTTGCAAAAGAAACACGCAGTGACACATAGAGCTTCAGCAAATCACTCAAAAAGCCCACCAATCAATCCCTCGTCAAAACCTCTTGAAAAGTTAGTGCCCAAGTTAGGGTTTCTATATATTCACATTCACATTGCTAAAACCTAAGCCGTCCCATCTAATCAACATAAACTCTTTACCCTTACTCCTCACAATTGGCGGCGTACGACCAAGAATATATAATAGGGCCTAGAGGCCATTATGTTGTTGTTTTTTGTATAAATTTTTTTTATATAACATAAATGATAGTAGACTTTATTAATTAAGAAACAAGATATACAATGGGGAAGAGAAACAGGGACATATGACCCCCTTTTTTCTCTTTTGCACCACTAGCATATGCTAGAGAAGCACGATTACATTGTAAAAAATAAATAAATGAAGAAAGAAAAGAAAAACAAAGAAAAAACTTCACTTAAATACCCAGAAAACAAAAAAATGCCAAACGACCCCTTCTTGATTTACATGGACATAAGCGTTATGAGTTTTTTTTAATGTTTTTTATTGTTTTTTTTTTTTGGTGTCTTCATGCCCAGCATGGTTTCTCTGCAACCTTCATCAATCCCATAATTGACACAACCCCTTACTCAGTCTCCACAATTTTATGTTTCTTTTCTCCCTAAAAACCCATAGCCTCCTTATTCTTAGTTTTTGCTTGCTTCCTTTTATTCCCAGGCTCCGTGACAACAATTGAAGAGTTGATAATAAGGTCCATTTGGATATCGTTTATTTGCTGAAAACTGAAAACTAAAAATTGAAAACAATAAAAAATTACTATTCACGCGTTTGGAACTGTTTATAAGCCTAAAATCACTGTTCATGGACAATGAACAGTGCCATACGCGCTTCCAGGAAAAAAAACGTAGAAAACGCAACGCGTAAAACGTAGTTGCTAAACGCTCATATAGTCTCAACTTTTTTTTGGGCTATGCAAGGGTTGCCTCACACCTTTAACTATATTAACACTTCTCTTGGGCCGGCCCTTTTTGATATTCTTATTTCCTTTCACATTACCACAACCTACCTTGAAACCTTCCTCAGATCCCTCAAAAACTGGTGGAGATATGTGCTGGTTCCCCATTAAGTCACGTTTGTAAGTGACATTATCCTCATCCATAACTGCCACCTCAATCAAGTCAGAGGAAATCTTGCTATTATTTGGCACGCAATCAGTTGGAACTGTTTTTAAATTTGAAAACTTTGAATCGGTTTGGATGGCCCAATCAATCTCCGTATCCACCTCCTCAGAGATCGGAGCACGATTCTTCATAGTCAAGATTGTATCCTTCTCTACTGGCCATTATGTTGTTTTGTTGTGGCCTACACTACATAGGCATAGACCCTTGATATAGATAGATAACATTTGATTGAAAATCAAAAACCCTACTCGTCTGAGAGCATCCACAATGGCTCATGTGAATTCTATCCTATTTTACCATCTTAAAAAAGTCACTTTATCAATTATACAATACTAATTTACAATACACCAACATCCCAACTTTTATATTACTATACTACACGTTAAAATAATTAAAAATAATTCTCACTGATCTCTATAAAATAATATAAAAAGCCACTTCTCTCTTTGATCTCTATTTCTCTTCCTCTGTCAACCACCCACCACCACCACCACCATCACCATTATTCAGCTTCTCAGTCACACCACCCACCTCCGCTGAGCAAAATCTAGCCAAATCAAAATCAAAAATCAAAACCATTTGTTCTCACCAAACCTAAACCCATCTGTTCTTAATGGCAGCAATGGCGAGAGAGAGAGGGTCGCCCGTCACCGAAACAAACCCATCATCAAACCCATCGGAACGAACGCCAAATGCTAAACGCTAGCAAATGCCACCCATCGGCAAACCTTGCAAACGCCTCCCATCAGCAAACGCCAACCCAAATTCGACCCAAACGCCGGAAACCCAAACCCATGAACAAACACATGCCAGAAACCCATGAACAGACACAAACACAAGCTGATTTTGATTTTGATCTTAACCAAAACCCAAAACCCTTGAGAATCTCGGTTTGAAGAGAAGAGAGAGTAATAGAGAGAGGGGATGAGGGAGAAGAGAGAGGATTGGTGTGAAAGAGCTTTGGAGATGGGTGAGGTGAAATTCGGAGATGGGTGAGGGTGAATCGGTATCGATGGCGAGAGAAAGGGGATGTGAGAGAAGAGAGAGGCTTGGTGTGAAAGAGATTTGGAGATGGGTGAGGTGAATCGGCATGGCGAGAGAAAGAGGGGATGACAGAGAAGCAAGAGGCTTGGTGTGATTAGCTTCAGTGATGGAGTGAGAGAGATGAGAGACAGTGGAGAGAGAAAGGACTAATATTTACAATAAAATATTAATATAACTTTTACCATTGAGCTACAGTGCGATTCTATGTTTAGAATCGCACTGTAGCTCTATTGTATTTTTTTTTTGTAATTGTTACAAAACCTAACATCTAATGGAGCTCTATTTTGGGCCTCAATTGTAAACAATATTTGGATTTGGCTTGCATGTGGGATTAGCCCATTCAATGCTGATGCTCTTATTATGTCTGAATTGTGTATGAATTATTGCTAGCTATATCTCATATTTTCCTATTTGCTTTTGCATTTCTCAAATTTCATTTCCCCTAAAAAGCCTTCCTTTCTTGTTTCATATTTCCACAATGGACCAAGTTATGTCCCCTAGAAACCTGTCATGCTTCTTTATGCAATAGGAACCCACGGTTATGTACTGGCTACCACCTTTCTTTTTCTTTTTCTTTTCATAATTAACCTTCTAGACTATCAATTTATCATGCTCATGGAGTACGAGCTAGTAAGATGTTGCCTTCTTAGTTAGATTATCATGGAAACTCAATCTTATTTAGCTGAATTAGGTCCACGGTGCACCTCGCTGAGAGTTTAAATGCTATCATACAAATTGCCTAGGGAACCCACCATGCTATTCTTGATCAGTAGATGAATTACAGTTCTAACTGGCAGAGAAAGAAGGTTAAAAAGGAAGTCTACAAAGTCCTTTCCAGCTTCTGCAAATAGAGAATTCTTCCTATGAGTTTTAAAAATTTTAGCATTTAGCCCCTAAAAAACCTACTTTATAACATTTAACATAGTAACTTGTTACGTTAGGGTATTAGTAATAACATCTAGCAAGGTGCTAAAAATTTAAAATTTGGCACCATTGATGTAAGGTAAAAGTTAGTTGAAATAGTACAGTGGGGCCCATGAATAGTATCAAAAAGTGTAGTAGAGCCTGTAAGTGCACAATTGCACCTGGACCCAAAGATAATTATGGGCTCAAGCTCAACGAGCCTTAAACAATGAAATTTGTAGAGTGTGGGCTTGAAATCTAGGTTAGAGGTGTTGAGAAACTGACAACAGGCTAAAGTATGAAAATACTTGTAAATAACAGATAATAACTGCAAATGAACCTCCTCCGATGTAAGCCGATGACTACCTCTATCTTATTTCTCTTTCTTTCTTAAAGATTACAATTCTTTTTTTTTTTTTTTTTTTTTTACAATTGACCCCCACTTTAAATACTTCTTTTCCTAATGCTTTATCCACGTGTTGCTCAAATTCCCTTCCCCGTAGATATTTCTTCCCTTAGTGCCTTTGAATAGTAACTAGAATTTCAGTTCTACTGTTCAGGGGTCACCTCCCCATTAATGTGGCCAAGGAGGTAGGTGCAGAGTCTTTAATGTGGAGGTGGCAGCCTTTGCTTATGATATTTCCTAACACCGGTGTGTTTACAACATTCAGGGGTTCTCCTTTTAACCAATAGTCTTCCCAGAGTTGTGCTTGACCTTCATAATGAAGCTCCAAGTTCTCTTGGATCCGTCCGAGGAGAAACTTACCCTCGGATGTGTCCTTGGACCCTCGGCGTGTGGGCCGATTCGCAGTACCAACAAATCCTTAGCTCAAGAACAGATCGACCCATCTTACTAGAGCCCAAATGCCCAAATGCCTGCTTGAGTCCTTTACTCCCCACAGAGCCTATAAATAGTAGCAAAAATAAGCTGAATAGTAAAATAAGTTGGCAAAATTCATTTATCCAAACACACACTAGGTTTTAGTATGTCAAAAAAGAATTTGGTATAGCGCAGATAATGCTAGTGATCTAAAAAAATTAGGTCTATATCGTGGACTCTTGTACTTTCTCAACATACTTTCTCCATGGAAAATGTTTTCAATTTGGCCACAAATTAATAGAGAATTATGTGTAGTAATGAGCAAGGTTTTGAATCCTGGACTAGACTGTACAATCTAACTCAGTAAAAAAGGAACCATTCATTAAGATGGTTCTCTAATCTCATAAATTGTTCTATGCACAAAAATTAGTGAAATGTGAGAACCGAAGTTGAACTACCTGAGTTTGAAAACCGTAGACGATTCTTGCAATTCAGTTCAAAGCTTAAAAAAATGTTCCTATCGTAGTAACAAGTGCCGGCCAAAATGGCCAAATATCACTGTTGGTTAAAATTAACGTTTTACCACTGTTTGAGAAAGATTTAGCAATCTATCATATTTTTAAAACTCAAGTTTCGAAAACTCGAGCTCCATAAAAAATACTGCTAATG
The DNA here is from genome assembly GCA_014183005.1 of Castanea mollissima. Taxonomy (NCBI): domain Eukaryota; kingdom Viridiplantae; phylum Streptophyta; class Magnoliopsida; order Fagales; family Fagaceae; genus Castanea; species Castanea mollissima. Next base: position 291,150 of record JACAVU010000006.1, on the reverse strand, counting down.
TGGATTATTTTAATTAAAAATCATCCTTAACTCTTTGGCTAGTTAATGTTATTCTTTCCCCTTTTAACCCAAAAAAAAAAAAAATCTTTGGAACTTTATCTGCAACTCAAAAACTTTCCCATTCCTTATTTAGGGCAAGTCTCATGGAAATTTTTACCAAAAAAATCCTCCTCATGAAAAATGAATGATTTAGTGAAGTATTTTGAACATACGTATAAGATGGTATCTTTGGGCAAATAGTTTCCTAAATCCAATGGCAAAGAAAAAAAAAAGTCAGGATTCATGTCACCGAAAACGATGCCACCGACTCTTCGGGTCAATTTGGTTGGAATGATGGAAAAGTGAGAGGATAGAAAATAGAGAGAGGATGAAAAAGCGGGAGGATAAAAAAGATTTTAGTTTTCTTCATTTTGGTTTGGTTGGGAGGGTGGAAAAGTAGATGGAAGAAAAACTTTTTTGTTTGGTTGAAAATAAAGTTTGTATAAATTGTATGTAAAGAAAATTGTGTATAGATGGACACTTCAGTAAAAAAAAAAAAAAGCATAAGAAATTATCCCAAAATTGTTTTCTAAAAAAAAAAGAACAGAAACAAAAACCAACCAAAATTAATGAGAAAATAAACATATGAGCACAAAAAAAAAAAAAAAAAAGAAGAAGAAGAAGAAGAAGAAGAAAGCTACACGTCCAGAAAAAAAAAAAAAATCAAAGAAAAAAAGAAGAAGAAAAGAAGCCAACCTGTCCAGACACAAGCAAGCAAGCAAGCAAACAAAAAAACAAAAAAACTAGCACGTTAGTACTAGAGAAAGAAAAAAAAAAAGAGGAAGCCAACACAGGTTAGTAACAGGAAAAAAAATAAATAAATAAAGGGCCAAACACGTGGGAGACTTAAAGGTGAATTTCAAGGGTATTTTTGGAAGTTTTTTTCATGAGTTTTTTTCTTTCAATTTTCTCTTTATTTTGGAGAGAAAACTTTTTAGTGGATCAAGAGAGAAAACACTTAGGCTCCACCAATTATCTTCCTTTCTCCCCACCCAATCAAACATACTCCAAAAAAGTTTTTCTTCCTATTTTCTCTCCAAATTTTTCCATCTATCCATTCCATTTCACCCCAAACAAACACATCCTTCAAGTAGTGAAGATGGAGAAACGCCCATTGTCAATAATATAATATGTTTTGAAAAATGAATAAATAAAAGAGGAAAAACAGTATTTTATAAAGGGTTTGGCAAATCTGTTTTTGAAAAATTTTTATCGGAAATTGAAAAAGTTGTCAAAATATTTTCAATTTTCAATAAATTTTTTTTCAAATATAGTATACTATTGTGTGCCTTTAGGGCACATATTAATAAAATCCTTTTATATATATAAAAAAAGAAATCGCCCCTGTTGCATGTTCTCTTAGATTTTTTTTTTAAGTGAACCAAAGAAATCTAGAATAGTTTTGAAAAAAAGAATTTTTTTAGAACAGTGACACTGAAATGATAAGCATTAACATTTATTTATGAAGGTAGTTAGAAATGGTACATTACAGTGACAAGACTAGACCGTGGGGGAAAATTATTAGGTACTTCCGGAGTACCATAAATGCGTATTCTCTCTTCTTACATAAATGATATATCCTACCATGAATTTAATTAGTGGGACTTATCATTCCTTTGAGAGGAGGGAGTACACATTTATGGTGTTCCGAAAGTACAAATAATAATTAATAAATTAATGCTAATAATGCAATGTTATTAACCTCTAGTATGGATATTCCAATTTTTTTAAATCTTTGAACAAAGAACTTTAGCCCTTAAGTATGAGTCTTGGTTCCGTCCCTAATTACTGTAAATGCTCTTAATAATGACATAGCTATTAATCTTTAATTTTGTAGATATATATTTTGCAAGTATTGAGGATATAAGAAGAAGATGTAATCCAATGGTGAATTTGTCAAAATTCACTGTTAATAACTAATTTTGTAACTAAATTTTATCATTTTAAAAATAACTTCACAACTCTCATTATCAGAAAAAAGAAATCATAACATGAGGACCTCTTATAAAAAAAAAAAAAAAAATTAATGCTATTTAATGAAGGTAGAAAAATTTCAACCAATAGGCTACGAGTAAAATTCTAGCTTCACATGGTCTTTTAATTTTTTTTTTAATGATAATAATTTGCATCAATTATAATTTGAAATTTTTATATTTACTAATTAAAAAAAACTTAAGAGCATAATGAAAAAATTATTTAACTCAAGAACGCAAAATGCTGGATGGATCTTAAGGTCCGTTTGGATAGAATTTATCGCAGGAAATTGAAAATACGGTAGTAAAATAATTTTTTAATATATAAAAAATACTGTTTACGTTTTAACTGACATAAAATTACTGTTGATATCCAATGGTGCGCGTCCCAGGGGAAAAAAAAAAAAAAGAAGGTGAAACGGGCTAAAAAACTGAACGTGGAAAACTGAACGATAGCATAAAACCAAGTAGTACATTTATCATCTATGTGAGAAGCGTTTTCATTGATGAGCGCGTGAGCAGCTTCTTTATCTGTAATCGGGGAGAATACCATTTTCTCTCAGCAAAAGATCTGGCAGTTGACATTCGACCATTTTACCCCAGAATTTCTCTGTTTGTCTTTGTTCTCTGTGTTCTTCCTATTCTCCCTGTTCTTTGTGTTCTTCCTATTCTGTGTACATGAAACGTTTACAGAAAATAGACGGCTGCTGGACCTATTTTTTAGAACTTGCGTCTAATAACTTAGATAAGAATAAGAATATCCGGAGTGAACAACTTTCTGCTGTGGCAGAGTCGGTGAATAGCCTCTACCCGGCCGCAAATCTTTATCCATACGACGTTAAAGAAATATGGGTTGAAGTAAAAGAATGTTACAAGACGTGGTCGGAGGTTACAAAAATTGTGCATCCAGTTCTTATCGATTGGAAATTAGGGAAAGTAACACCAAATGATTGGGAGTCGATACTGAGGGTTAGTCAGCACTTTACTTTCTTCTCTGTTGATGTAGCCTTCTCATTGTTGTCTGTTTTTCTTGATATGTTTATTCCTTCTCTGTCTCAAGTTTTCGTGTCTTCCTCTGTTTTGCGTTCATTTTTTTTCCTAGTTGAAAACAAATACAAAACTCACATATGAAAGTATGAAACCAAATGGTTGTCCAAATTATTTAGAGAGAGATTGAAACTCTGAAATAAGAATGGCAGGGGCGGCGCTACGTTGTAGTCAGGGGGGTTCAACCGGTAGCCGAACCGTTGTATTGAGGAAGGAGCCCAAAGACGAAGCAAATTTACAATGATTTTTAGTTAAAATGGCTTGTTATGAATTTGTTTATTTTACTTGCATTCAAATTAATGATTTGGGTTATTTTTATGCAGACAGTACCAGATGCTGTCAAATTTCAATCGGAAAATTTTCCTCTAGCCGATCAAGTTCAAGTTATCTTGGCCGATTGCGATGAGCAAAATGTCAAAAACTTGAAGAAAAAGAGGTCTGAGGAAGGCAGTTCGTCTGCACTCTTAATGAAAGCTGAAAAACAGGAGATAAGTGCTTTAATGCTCTCTCTTGATCAAGTTGGGAAGTTGAATACGTCTTTGGAACATGTCCTATTTTGCATGACGCTTTTTGAAAGTAAGCTGTGTAGACAATATTTCAAGACACTTACGAGCGATGCTCAGAAGTTCAAGTTTGTTGATGATGAATATAGAAAGCATTTGGAGAGCTTGCAACAACCTCCCGCTCCCTAGTGGTTGAAGAATCAAGAGTCTGCAACAATCTTTTTTGTTTAATCTATATGGTAGTATAAGCTATATGATAATATGAATGCTTAAATATTTATATGATTTTAAGACATTGCCCTTCGTGGCCAGTTATGTATTATTATCATCGTCCTAGGCTAGACATATATGTATTATTAATGCCCTATCGTGGGCCCTGACTTGTATCCTATTTCAGTATAATCTTGCATGTGCTGTTATTTGTTATCGGATGTTTATTTTAATCTTTGAATGCATGAATCTTAAGACATTCCATGTACTTCACATATGGCGTTATGCAAATGGATGTACGAATGCCCCATAGCTAAAAGGGGTTTGTGAACAATTTTTGATATATGCCCATCTTTTTGTATATGTAGCTCTCACTATTGTCTTTTGTCTTATATATATATATATATTTTTTTTCCTCCCGCTCTCTTCCATCCCACCAAACCTATCCGGGACACCCATGGCCTAAAGTTAGTAGTATGTATTTGCAATGTGGGGGACAGATATCTTTCCTCTTCACATTTCCCAAAATTCTCTCTATCCTCTCTCTCTTCTGCCTCTATCATATCATGCCAAAACTAAAGCTAATGTCAAAATTCTCCCACCACCTGGTCCACCCTTCTTACAAAGTATTGCTAACTTCAACAACCCTCTCATCTCCTCAACGATCTGCACAAAAGGGCATAATTCTCAATTATTGGGTAATATGCATACTGTGATGAGATATAAAGCTTAAAAAGATTCAGGAATGCTAACATACATACTAGCAATCAAACTCTTAGGTGAGGTTTGGATACACGTTTTGCGTTTTGAATTTTTTTTTTTTTTCAGCCGCAGATGTCGACAAGTCTTATGTGAACAGTGTATTTGTGCACTGTTTACGGATCCACAAATTTCACTTTTCAGCTATTTTTTCATTAAAAATGGGTTCCGCGGTACTATTCACACATTTTAAAATTATTTTGCTACAGTATTTTCAGTTTTCAGCAATAAGTTCTATTCAAACGGACCTTTAGAGGGCGTTTGATTCACGTCCGCGTTTTGGTTTTTTTTTTTTTTTTTGAACCCAGCCGCAAGTTTGAACTTTTCAGCTATGAACAGTGCACAAATGTACTGTTTATGGGTCTCATAAATTTTACTTTTTAACAATTTTTTCATTAAAAATTATTTTGTTACAGTGTTTTCAATTTTCAGTTTCAGTAAAATAAGTTCTATCTAAACGGACTAGCTTCCATACATTCCACTTTTTCTCTTCAACACCGACTTAAGACACATAAAACAAACAATAACAAAGCCAAAGGCCGCCAAACCTCCAACTGCAATGGCTATTGTCTTCTGTGTGTGTTGTTTTCCAGTTCCTACACGAACCAAACATGTCACATGTTCAATAGGTTTGGCTCTATATGCAACAACCATAAGAGTAAATGTAGAACTATAAAGGACCCACCTATCCCAATCACTCATAAAGACCAGTTTCTCTCTCTTTTCACATATAATCAATTGGTTTTTAATTTTTACAATAATAAAAAATAAATCACCCAGGCCCTCCCTGAAATCACGTCAGCCCATGTTTTATGCACCCTGCACCCCTTGGGATATGGGGAAGACCCCTTGTCACTCATTGGACGATGGTTAAGACTTAAAGGGTGTCAGCAATGACATACGCAATGTTGTTCATAATTTATTTTCACATTATTATGACATCCATCAATTTCACTAGTTCCATCAATAATATTATTTTTATTAGTCAACAATTATATTATAATTTTTATTATCCAATTTTTATCATTCACCAATTATAATAGTTCATATGAAGCCATTATTAAATAAATTTTGACAATAGGTCCATCACTAATGAAAGTGTTGTGTAATTGGACTTATTGTATTAGTATTTGTGAGGTCAGATTGTTTAAAATATGCTCATGGGCCTTGGGCCGAGTTCGGGGTACTAGTCTGTCTGAGCAAAGCCTTAAAGTTCACCAGCGAGTTATTTGTAAAAAGGTTAGAAGGGCTTGTCCGAGGAGGGGCATCTCCTCGGCTAGGTCAGGTACAGATTAGATGATATGCTAGGATGTTTAGAAGGAGATTCTAGGGGGCCTGGTCTATGATGATGTGTTCTACAAGAAAGTAGAGAGGGAGAATGGATAGGAAATATTTTGAGGAAAGCTGCTACCACCGTATTAAAGGCTTTGCACCTATCTCTCTAGCCGCATTAATGGGGAAGTGACCTCTGAACAATGGTGATCAGCCTTCCAGCTATTATTTGAAGACTTTAAAAGGGTGGTGGATGAGACAAGTATCTAATTGGGTGATCTATGCTACACGTGAAAGATGAAAGGAAGAAGAAAAGTGATATAAGAGAACTAAAGAGGCATTAGAGAGGGGGATCAGACAAAGAAAAGAAGAAGAGAGATAGGGAAAAAGCACTGTACACATCAGCTTCAATTGTAATTTTTTGTTTGAGGAGAAATTCTGTTATTTTCATCCATTGATTGCGTATATAGTGGCGATCTAGCCTACCTATTTGTTGTCCAATATCCATAAAACCTAGGTTTTAAGCCCACACTCTACAAATTTCATTGTATAAGGTTTTTTGGGCCTGAACCCATCATTCGGTTGGGTCCGGGTACAAATTGTGCACTTACAATTGACGCCGTCTGTGGGAAATCTTGTGTTTAAGGAATTGGAACACTATGGTAGGCTCAGATCTGCATCATGCAGAGTCTCAGGGGTCCCAGCGTGAGAATCATTTCCAACATCTTGAATGTGAAAGGGATTGAGAGGGTAGTGTGCATATGGTGCACACCAGTGGGAGTCATTCGCGTGGTGGAAGCAGAGTCCCCCATGAGGATGATGCGTAGGCCATGCAGAAGGAGGTTGATCACCTTAGGAAGAAGTTACGCCGTGCGAGATGAAGGCAGACACCATCTCTTTCTGATCCTTTGTCCGAGGGCTCCCAAGGCAATAGTTACAGGCCAAGGCCTAGAACTCCTCCTAGCGAAACTTTCTCGTATGGGAAAGATGATCTTCACGGTCCTAGGGACAAGAAGTCTTTCTTTAGGGGCTTGAGAAACGATGATATGAGCAGGGCATTGCACCAAATCTCCAAGTCACATTTCTTACATAGGATTGAAAAGGGAAAGCTTCCACGAAGGTTCACTCAGCCTATGTTCACCATCTATAATTGCAGAATAGACCCAGTGGAGCACGTGAGTCATTTTAATCAGAGAATGGTGGTACACTCTAAGAATAAAACCTTAATGTGCAAAGTCTTCCCTTCTAGCTTGGGACCTGTTGCTATGAGATGGTTTAACGGCCAGAAGACGGGTTCTATTGATTCTTTCATGGAGCTCACTAGGACATTTGGGTATCGATTCATTACCTGTAGTAGAGTTCCTCGGCCTTTAAAGTCGTTATTGTTCATGGCCATGAGGGAAGGAGAGACCTTGAAAACGTATTCCAATAGATACTGGGAGAAGTTTAATGAAATTGATGGCGATTTTGATGAGGTGACGATTAACACTTTCAAGGTGGGTCTCCCAACTGATCACGGCTTAAGGAATTCTCTGACCAAAAAGCTGTACGGAGTGTACGCCAACTCATGGATCGTATTGATGAGTACAAACGGGTCGAGGAAGATTAGCAGCAAGGTAAGGGGAAGGCGAAGGTTATCCTTAAGGAGAGGAGGAATTTTAGGTTGGATAGATACAATAACAACAGCCCGAAGAGAGATTTCGCTAGGCAAGCTGGTTCAACCACTCCTCAAGTAGTCAGCATCGTATTCTGAGAACCGATATATCAGTTGTTGGAGAGCATCCGAAAGGAACCATACTTCAAATGGCCCAATAAGATGGTTGTGGATCCTACGAAGCAGAATCATAATTTCATTTGCCAATATCATCAAGACGTAGGTCATACTACCGAGAATTGTCGGACACTATGAAACCATTTGGAGCAGTTGGTTAGTGAAGGAAAATTGAAGCAATTTTTGTATCATCCCAATGGACAAGGAAGCCAATCAGGTTCGATCAATCAAGGGAACAACTCATCCCAGCTTCTCTTGGGAACGATTAATGTCATTTTCGCTGCTCTTGGTAGGACTGGCTCCTGTCTTACTAGCGTGATGTCTGCGTCACATATTCTCGCCGAGGAGTCTGGCTAGAGGCCGAAGAGGATCAAAGGGGGTACTCCACCTATTTTGGGCTTCTTGAATGAAGATAAGGTTGAGACCATTCAACTGCATGTCGATACTTTGGTGGTTACACTGAGGATAGGGGGCTATGATGTGAAGAGAGTGATGGTTGATCAGGGTAGTAGTGCGGATATTATGTACCCTGACCTTTTTAAGGGGCTTAATTTAAAGTTCAAGGATCTCACTGCTTATGATTCACCATCAATAAGTTTTGAAGGGAAAGCTATCATACCAAAGGGACAAATTCGTTTGCCTGTGCAGTCAGGTCCAGAAACAGTTGATGTAGATCTCATTGTGGTTGACGCTTACTCCCCATACACGGCCATTGTGGCAAGGACTTGGTTGCATGCTCTGGGTGTTGTTTCCTTAACTCTACATGTCAAAGTGAAGTTCCCATCGGGGGAACTGATCGAAGAAATTCCTTGGAGCCAATCAGTGGCAAGACAGTGTATATCGGCTGCAATCTTGCATCAGACTGAACTAGGATCCTCGGTCTCGACTACGAAGGACTTATAGCAATTAATGTCTCTGGATGCGCCTAGTGCGGTAGCTGCAGAAGAGGCAGCATGTGAAGAGTTAGAGAGGTTTCTAATTGGTGATGACCCTGAAAAGTTCTTTCAGGTTGGTATTAGGCTACCGCACCAGGATAAGATGGAATTGATTATGTTTTTAAACTACAATGTAGACGTTTTCGCCTGGGATCCCTATGATGCCCCAGGGGTTGATCTAAGTTTCATTTGCCATCATTTGAACGTCAATCCTACCGTTGTCCCAAGGAGGCAACCACCTCGGCGATCTTTTAAAGAACATGCCAAGGCTGTCAAGGAAGAGGTGTTCAAACTTAAAAGGGACGGGGCAATTAAAGAAATTTTTTATCCGGAATGGTTAGCGCACACAGTAATGGTCAAGAAGAAGAACGGAAAGTGGAGAGTGTGTGTGGACTTCACAGATCTGAACAAGGCTTGTCCTAAGGATTCGTTTCCAATGCCTCGCATAGATCAGTTGGTGGATGCAACAGTTGGACATCCTCGGATGAGTTTTTTGGATGCTTTCCAAGGCTATCACCAAATACCTTTGGCACTGAATGATCAGGAGAAGACAGCCTTCGTTACTGTTATAGGGAATCTCTGCAATTGATTATTGCTGCTATCTACACTTTTAAGACCTAGAAAGGAGCAGTTTCATGTCAAAGTCAAAGCTTTCCCGCAATTCAAATGTTTTGCGGTGAGCTGGAGTTGTCTACTATTCTAATAATAACAAAGTTTCGGAAGTTTGGGAGGAACTCTGTAAATTTATTATATATTTTTATATTAAGTGTAAATTTTAAAAATTTATTGATAAATTTATTATATATTTTTATATGGAGTGTAAATTTTGAAAATCTATCGATAAATTCATCATATATCTTTATATTGAGTGTAAATTTTGAAAATTTAACTGTTAGATTACATATTCTTATTACATTTTTAATGCTTACAAAATTTCAAGAAAATCAAAAATCAATTACTATATCATCAAATAAATGTTATAATTTTAAGTTTTTGTGATTTAAAGTTGTATATAAAAAATAAGTTAATTGATCAAATAATAAATAATATCCAGTTTGAATGAAATTTGATACGTATATTAAGAACATAAGGAACATAAAATTCGACGATTAGATTTTAAAAACTTACGCCTAAAAACAAATATATGAAAAGTTTAAAGAATTCCTCTACAGATTAGTTTAGAGAGAAATTTTGCTCTTCTCATAAATATTGGGACGGTATACAATCGTTTTGACGTGACAAATACTCAGAATCTTTACTTTGCTTTAATGTCTTTTTCTTTTCTTGCGTTTTGTTCATATTTGCCTTAAAAGGATATAATAATTATTTATTTTTTAATGGATTGGCATTTTTATAAAATTATATGTTAAATAAAAAATTGTTATAAGAAAGGTTTAAGCAAATACATATTAAATAAGTACAAAAAAAGTAATAATCCAATAACCAAGTATACCTTATATTTGGTTATTTATATGATTTGGATCAGCTTTAATAATAGACATGATTGAATTTTTGTCAACAATTATTTAGCATACTTTCTATTTTGACAAGGCATGATATATACTGAGTAAAGGATAAAAACAAGAAACCATCAATTGTCATTTACTGCTCATGTCTGGTGTACAAAGGAAAGTTAATGGCTGGTAATGGTAACTCATATCACGCTTGTCGGTGCGTAATTTTAACGTGACATGTTAACATTTCTTTTTTTGTATTTAACTTAAAAAAATAAAATAAAAAACTGTCAAAAATATTGCTAAAAAAATAATAAAAACAAGTTGTAGACTCTACTATGAACTATGGCCGACACGCTCAATTTGTCCGATTATCAACTCGATATTTGTGCAACTAAATTCAATTAGTTTCCTACATGTAAAAAAGTAACTTGCACCTTATCTCAACTCTGGTGGTTGACTGGCTTCTCCCACCTAAACAGCATTTGATTTGACTTCTGCGTTAAGAAACCAAGAAGAGGAAAAGGCCAAAAAGCGAAGTAGAGATTCTGAGTAATTGTAACCCCAAAAGAATTGTATGCAGTGCTGATGTTTATTAGGATTGTAAACAACTCCAGGGTCATGCTACGGAAATCTAACATTAAATTTGACCTAAAGCTGCTCTTTTCTATTTTATAGGCTTTAACAGTATAGTTGTTGCAGTAGCTGCAGTAATCAATTATGCAGTAGCCGTAGAGTCCAATTGATTCTCAATTCTGTGTTTAATAGATTCTTAACTGACAGTAATCAATTTTGCCATTTTTTGATTCTCAACTGCCTTGATTAATTCAATTTTATCATTTTCGGTAAATTTTAGTATTTTATCACCTAATCACATAATTAGTACAAAATAAAATTTTAGAAGTTTTTTTTAAGTATTTATATGTTTTATAGCTGGTAGAGACAAATTGGATTATTATTTAAAAAAAAACACTGATTTTTGTCAAATTCTTTCTCTAGTTAATTCTAGTTTTTCTCCTTGTGACTTCAGGAAAATCCCTCATGGATTCAAGATTTACTACCAGAAACTAATAGTTTAATTTCTATTCAACTAAAAGAGTATTGTGTGTACTTTATTTAGATTTTCGCGACATTTTTAGTCCCTCTTTGTCTCTCTCTTCCATTACACCAAATCTATCTAGAACATTCATGCCTGCAACTAACATCCACCGAGTCCCATGCCACAACCACTGATGATTCATGGAACAAAATTTCTATCCAAATTAGTTTGGAGAAAAACTCTTCAAACTTCTCATATATATTTATTTTTGAATGTGAATTTTGAAAATCTAACCGTTGAATCTCTCGTTTCTTATGTTCTTAACATGCATATCAAATTTCGTTCAAATCGAATATTATTTACTATTTGGTCAATTAATTTACATTTTATATACAACTTTATATTACAAAAATTTGAAATTATAACATTTATTTGATGACATAGCAATTGATCTTTGATTTTTATGAAATTTTGTAAGCATTAAGGATGTAATAAGAACATGCAATCTAACGACTAGATTTTCAAACTTCGCACTCAATATAAATATATACGATGAGTTTGTAAGGTTTCTCTCCAAACTTCTTTTAAAATTTCTATCTCTCTCTGGTTTCTTGTTCTGTCAATCCTATCCATGGTCGAGTTCTCCTTGCAGCCCCCACCTCCATCACACCACCAGTCTCAGTCACTGAATCTGTCAGCATGATATTAGAATCACTTTTGCACAACACACCCCTCTCTGTTTTTCTATATTTTTTCTCAAAAAAAATTTATATTATGGTTCTACTAATACATACTGTAAGGGCGTATTAGTAGAACCATAATAATTTACTAACATGTGTCGTAAGGGCATACATTTATAAAATTAATTTTTTAATTATTTTTAGCTGTTCTTAATGTTATTTAGTTAAGTTTGAGTTTTGTAAGTTTTCCTAGATGCCTTAGGTATTACAACAGCATGAGGTTTTCTTTTTACTAATTATGTGTATTGTAGCCTCCAAAAACAATTGAAATTTCAAATTTATAAATATGCTATGTACAAGTTCGTGCAAAAATGCCAACAATTAAATTTTGAGGTTGGTGGGAGTGATGGGCAAGCCATATCTCTAAAACCTCAGTTTTTCCCGTAGCTCATCTAGCAGTTTTCAGTACTAAATTTGAAAAATTACTTCTTCCTCAATTCTAATTGGAATGGTCTTATTCTTGTGCACAAATTGTATCCGGGACATCTACTAAAATACTCTATTTTGTAAACTTTCTCGATAGTGATGCACATCATAGAAAACTAATTGATTTTTGTTTGTTATTTTTTGATTGGTAGTTTTATAAAATTACATATTAAATAAAAAACTATTTAAGAGATAAAATTATGTGGGTTTTACGTGGGAAAATGCTATCTTCTATAAGTGTAAATTTTTTAAGGCTTTTGTTAACGTATGCTAGACATCACCCGTTAAGTGTGCATGATTTTACTAAATTAGCCCTACTTTAATTAGGAATTCAAGAAAAATAACATCACATTAATGATACGTATTAGATAGAATCAAAAACAACAAATATTGCATGCTTTTACTTAAATACCCTTTCAACCATTTTTTCCATCTGCTTTCTCTCATCCCACCGATTAAAATATCTCATCTTCTCTCTCTGTCACGCTCTATCTCTTCCATCTCAGTCCCCATGCTCAAGATCTGTCACTTTGCTCAAGTTCTCTCGCCGCCTCACCTCATTGACAACCTCCATAGTCCTGGCCTCCGACCTCACCTCGCCGCTAGGTCTTTCATTTCTTCTCTCTCGGTCACTCTATCTCTTCCCTCTCATCCCTGCTCAAGATCTCTTGCCGCCAACCTCCACAACCCTCGCTGTCGACCTCCTAGCCCTCGCCGTCGACCTTCAAATCTATTAATCGGGTCGTGGGTATTTTCGAATGGGTTCCGATGTGTGGGTTTTGGGTCGTTGATTGATCTGTTGGGTTAGGATTTGGGCCGGTGGTGGTGTCATGGTTGGGGCAGTGGTTCGTTGAGTTTTGGGCTAGCGATGTTTGTGGCTGTAGTGGGCCAACGGTGTTTGTTAAAAATTGAGTTTTTTTTATTTATTTTTTTTATTGAGGTTTTTGGATTTAGAATTTGTTGTGGGTATTTGGTTGTATTTTTTTTTATGAGTTGTATTTTGGGTGGTAGAGGAAGCTCTTGGTTGTGGCGGTGGTTGTAGTGGTGGCGACTGTCACTGGTGTGTTCGACGGTGTTCGTTAAATATTTAAGTTTTTTTTTTTTTTTGAGGTTTTTGGATTTGGAATTTGTTGTGGGTATTTGGTTGTATTTTGGATGGTAGAGGATTTTTTTATGAAATGTATTTTGGGTGGTAGAGAAAGCTCTTGGTTGTGGCAATGGTTGTTGGTGGCGACTATCCCTGGGTGTGTTTATATTGACTGATTTTGAGTTAATATATCATTAAAAGGTATTTTAGTTTGGTTACAAAAGTAACTTAATTTTTTTAATAACAAGGTGACATAGGCTTAAACATAATCAACTTTTTTCTACTATTTATAAAAAATAAGTATTTTATACAACGTTAACGGGTGCTGTGCAGCATCCGTTAACAAGACTCATTTTTAAATTGCTTAAATAGATATTTGTTTCCCCTCCCTTTTGCTATTTACCCATAATGAGTCAATGAACCACTTTTTGCTAATTTAAACCACAAAAGGATGCAAAAAGTTTTTAAGGAAAATTGATGCAAAACATAATTTACTATTTAATTATTATAATTTTTTATTTTTTATTTTTATGTAAAAAACTTTATCTTCAATTTAGGTGATTTACTATCTTGTTTTTAGGTGCATTTAACGCTTTTTAAGGCATAAAATTATGGGTGTTTTACAATGGAAAATGCTATCTTTTATAAGTGTAAATGGCAGTTTGATACATAGTTTAAGTTAACGGCAGTTTGATAAGTTACTCATTTACTTTCATAGCAGTTGTCACACTCATGAACACACGTTGATTATAATTTTTTTTTTTCTTTTTTTTTTTCCGCTTAAAACTATTACTCGTTACCACCATCCATCAAGGCCTCAAATCAATTCAAACTCCTTCTCATATTTTTCTCCTCACTTTTCTTTCCACACTTCTCTGGTAATGCGACAACGTTCCCTCTCAAATCTCGAGTGTTTCCCAGTCAAGCTCAAAGCATAGATTTCTTATAAATAATATCCAATAAAGGACACATGACCAAATCGTACGGCAACATTTTTTTTAATACATTCGTATGGCAAGTGGCCAGATTATGCATAGATCCCGAACATAAGACACATAGTACATACACTAAACGAATACAATACAAGATTTTTTCACAACATACCTATCAAGTGCCAGATAAGCAGATTAACGTAGATCCCACCCACGTGGGGGCAATGTCAAAAATACATGTCAGACAAAACAATTATAATACAAAAAAGGCCCGTTAAGGGGAATGCGCAGATTATAGTGCAAAACAACATACATATGCATTAGAGTTTTGTAAGGAAGTAAATTAAAACATCTCCGAATTTCACTCTCTCTAAGATGTCAAACAAAAATTAATATATTTCTGTGAGATATTCAGTTCATCAAGAGTTAACCACTGTCATACAAGCGTTCCATTCTTTCTCTTCAACTTGCTCGGAAGATCTTAAACACAGCTCTTCGGGAACTTAGGAGTGCGACTAAAAGCCATACAAACCATGTTTGGTGAAATCATTTTATTGCAGCTACTGCTATAGCTACATTACACTGTTAAGGGCTATCAATTTGACATAAAGCTGCTTTTTTCTATAAACAAATCTCATAGGCATGGGTCATCACATCTGACAAGATTCGCCCGATTAGATGGGAACCTCAAGGTTTCAGCTCTCTTTTTTTTTTTTTTTTTTTTTTTAATAATTCTTTTGGCACGGTTTGAGAGGCAATTACTTTTCATGCCATCTTCACTCGATCTAATGTACAGGATTTCAAAGACTTCAAGAAAAAGAGAAGGTTTGAAGAAGGTAATTCATCCTTAAACTTGTATAAAATTGAAGAAAAAGAAAGAAGAACTTCAATGCTCTTGCTTGAAAAGGTTAACGGACTGAAAACTCTCTAAACCTTGCTTTATTTTGTATAAGGTTTTTTCAAGATAAGCAACGTAGAGACCGTTTTTGGTCACTTGGGAGCGTTGCTATGAAAAAGATATCAAAGTTTGTATGGACACAGTTACTGTGCATGTGTTTTAAAAATATTGTCCCTTTGCGGATTAGTTATGCATTATTATTGTCCTAAACTAGACATACATGTATTATATTGCCTATTGTGGGCCCAGACTTCTTATTGTCCATTGCGGGCTTAAACTCATGTATTTTGAGCATTGCCTGTGCCTGTATTTTGTATATTCAGCTCTTGTACGGGACATGAAGCATTTTGGGATTGTGTCCTATTTATTTTTATTTTTTAAGGAACTGGACCCTTTTCTTTTTTTTAAAAAGCCTTAGGGAACTGGACCTAAAGATTTACAATCACATATTTTCTACTTCCAGGCAAAAATAAATGCAAGAATTTTACAAAAACAGATACGATGCAATTAGAAAATAAATATAAAAATTTCGAAACTAAATTATTCATTCACTGAAAATATACTCAATATAGGTATTCACAAGATCCAATGAAAATACTACTTAAAGTTTAGGTAAATTTAAACTTTCTTCAAATAAAAATATTACTTTGGTTTTAAAAAATAATATTTAATATGTGTATAATATTGTTTAAAATGTAAAAATGTGTGTTAGAACTAAGCTACCAAACTATGCCAATGATCCAAATTCAAATAAAAAAAATGTGCAAAGCTAATAATCATTGATGCATTTTATCAAACAAATGAGTGCATAAGGAATGGATACAAATAGTAAAATTAGGAGATAAATTACTAATGGGTGGTGTTAATGGGCACTGCACGGAGCCTGTTAACCACAAAATTTTTTTACTTTTTCTTGACACAAATTTTTTTTTTTTTCAATTCATGTCATTTTTTCAGTTTTGTAGTACTATTCACAATTTTTTGACTTTTTCTGACTCTTTTTTTTTTGTCTTTTCTGCACTTAACCAGCACCAGGCAGTGCTGGTTAACATTCTCCATTACTACTAATACCAAATACAAAAATTGTTCAACATACATCATTCCATCAAAGACTAACTATAATCATTAAAAAGATCAATAATACCTATTGCAAAAAATTCTAGGGCCCAAAAAATCATAAAATTTCAAGAGCCCGTTTGGTACATGTGTTTAAATAACAGTTTTCAGATTTTTTTTTTTATATGTATAGGTGAAAAAATGTGTAATATTATTTAAAAACTAAAAACATGTGTTTAAACCCACGTATCAAACAGGCCACAAGACATCAGTCTGTTTTGTTTCTAGCCTTTCACTTGAATATCTTCTCTTTTTTTTCCTTTTTTTTTTTTTTTTTTTTTTGTGTTGGCATTGTTTCACGTCATTTTCTATCTATTTTATAAAAGCAATTGATAGACTGTGGCTTGATTATTGTATTTGATATCATATTCTGCCTTTGGATGCTATTTCGTGTCCTTTGATTACTGTAAATTGAATTAATACAATTGCGCACATTAAGTCATTTATTTTTAAAAATATTTTTTTGAAAGTTGAAAAAATTGTCAATACTTTTTAAATTTTTAAAAAAATATTTTTATAAACAATTGATTATTATGTGCTCTAAGGGTACACATTAACTAAATTTTTAATATATATATCTTGTAAGCCTATTCTTTTTTATTATTCCTTTTATTTTATTTATGCAAACCTCACGTTGTGGAAGGAACTGTTGAGTTTGGAGCATTAGTATTTAGTATTACTTTTGTTGAGATTTTCTGGGGAACATAACACACCCTGGACTGAATCTATGCAGAGTATTGAACAGTTCGGTCGTATCTAGGATATCTTAGAAAATCTTTTGGCAAATGACCGAACAGTTCGGTATGCAATTTTTCATCTGGCTTGCCAATTTGAGAGACAGGCGAGAGGTTGACGTAAAAATAAATAAGAAAGAAGTTGGTGAAAATGCACTTTTGGTCCTTATATTTTGGATCAATTTCTATTTTGGTCCCAAAATTAATTTCTTTGCTAATGTCATCCTTAAAAAAAAAAAATCGTTTTTAAAATGGCCATTTCCGTCAGGCTAGAAACGGAGAAATCCTACGTGGCTAACGGAATGCCCTGTTTGTTGACGTGGCTATTAAAATATTATTAAAAAAAGATTATTTGACATACTTAAATGCCATGTTAGCATTTTAAAATTTTTTTTAAATAAAGTCGCGTCAGAAAATTTATATAAAAAAGAAATTAAATTAAAAAAAAAACCTTAAATCTAATCTAATTAAAAAAAAAAAACTTGTTGCTCAAAAAAAAAAAAACAACAACTTGGTGTTCAGTGTTCTTCGTGTTCTTCCCCATCAAACCCATGAAGAACTCAAACCCACATTCCCAGAAAACAAACCCAGCAACCAAACAACAAACACATACCTAGATCGTCAGAACCAAAACAGCACACCACAACAGAAAAAAAAACCCAAACTAACAGCACACCACATGACCAAACCCACAAATCTGACCACCACTTCCACCGTCGCCCACCAGCCACAACCCCAAACCACAGCAGCAGGAAAAAAAAAATCAACCACAACAAGAAATCACCACTTCCTCCTCCACCACTTCTCAAGAAATCACCACCATCCATAGCAAGAAAAAAAGAAAAAAAAAACCCACAAACCAAATGAACCAAATCGAACCACGACTCGTACGATCCACGCTCCGACCCATGAACAATCAGACCCATGCTTTGATCCACCATTCAATCCACACTCACGACTCCTTCGATCCACGCAGACCCACGAACAGAGAACAAAGAACAGAGAAAGAGGGAGAGAAGAACAAGCCTCCGCGACGTTGGGTGGTGGGTTTGGGTCTTGGCGAGAACAGAGAAAAGAGGGAGAGAAGAAGAAGCCTCCGCGACGTTGGGTGCTGGGTTGGTGGGTTTGGGTCTCAGAGAGAACAGAGAACAGAGGGAGAGAAGAGAGAGCAAAGAAAAGAAATGAGAGAGGAGAAATAAGAATAAGCCGGAAATGAAATAGCTCCTTTGCTGTGGGATGATAGGTGTTAGTTTGTGTTTGTTGTTTGGTTGTTGGGTTTGAGTTCTTCCTGGGTTTGATGGGGAAGAACACGAAGAACACCTTTTTTTTTTTTTTTTGAGAAACAAGTTGTTTTTTTTTTAATTTAATTTCTTTTTTATATAAATTTTCTGACGTGGCTTTATTTAAAAAAAATTAAAATGTTGACATCGCATTTAAGTATGCTAAATAATATTTTTTAATAATATTTTAATAGCCACGTCAGCACCACGTCAGCAAACAGAGCATTCCGTTAGCCACGTAGGATTTCTCCATTTCTAGCTTGACGGAAATGACCATTTTAAAAATGATTTTCTTTTTTTAGGGATGACATTAGCAAAGAAATCAATTTTGGGACTAAAATAAAAATTGACTTAAAATGTAGGGACTAAAAGTGCATTTTTGCCAAAGAAGTTTTATTTGGAGGAGAGTATTTGGTATTAGAGAGAGGAGAGCATATATATTTAATAGAAAAAAAATAAATCAGATTAAAAAATAGAAAAAAAGTATGAATGTGTAAAATACTAAAATTATAGAGATGTCAAGAGTTCAGTTTTATATATAAATATATAGATAATAATAATAAATAATAGTAATAGTAAAACAATTTAAATTGAATTAAATTTATTAAAAATATATATATTTTTAAACTAAGTTTCACCCGGATGTTGTTGCCGCATGGGAGAGGGGAAAAAAATCATTAGAAATAAGGATGAATGAGGAAGCTATAGGATGAGGTAGAGATAAAAAGAAAATGGTAAAAATAGTTGAAAGGGAATTTAAGTAAAAGTAGACCATATATGCTGTTTTCTATGCTCCTGAGTCTTGACAGTGACGAGCATCAGTAAAGTGGTGTTCTTTTTCTTGATTTTCGAATTAAAGAGAACTATTTTAGTGAACGGCTAAACTTCTTGGTGTTTTTTACATGGCCCGTGTACTTTGCCCACAACCAACTGGACATCCTCGAACTGCTTTGAACGGCTAAACGAACTAAACTTTTTTTTTTTTTTTTTTTTGAGAAAGAGTTGAACTAACTAAACTAAAGTTACATTTTGCTGCTCACGTCAGTCATGGTATCTGGCTTCGATACCCGTCTTACTTTTTTAGTATTGTCCCACTGCCCTTTACTAGGGAAGATTTGACATACGTGCCTCCATTCTTTAATTGAAATGATAGAATGCAGCACAATTTATTTTCAAATTGGTTTTATTGAATGGGTCTTGTGAATGTGGTATAAAATTACATTAAAATATTTGATGAAGCGCTAAAATTCACCAGTTATCACGTGGTTCTCATTTTACTCGAAATAACATCTGCACAATAATAGATAAGACCTACAAAGGGCACCAGTGTGTTGCCGGCTGAAGGTCAAGTTAGAACATCTTTTCTCCTTTACAACCCTATAGTAGCATAGATTCGAAATAAGCGCCTTGGTGAGGAAGTACTTTCCTTCTAGGAGAGTAATTTATGGATTTCACGTATCACCTAGCCCTTTTCCTTATAAGAATCTTCTTGACTAAGGCCAAACGTGTAGCGCAAGAACTTTCCTTATATGCACGTACGTGGAGGACAAAACAGGTTATGGATGAAGGTTGGGTTATCCCCTCCGGCTTTTACTTCCTAAGGTCGTCAGCCTACGTATGTCTTTGGTAAGGTCGTTAGCATAGGACCTTCAGCTTTGACTCCGTCATCTTTTCTTCCTTTAGCCCAACACTGTTAGACATGAGGTGTAACCACGAACGTCAAAAGGAGACGTTTTATTAACTAGAGTTGACGGGCTTACTATTCCTGCCAGCCTTCTTAAGGTATTGGTAACTTGTAAAATCACCCTTAACAATACTAATGTTTTATAGGGAGTAGGGAAAAGCTAGACGTAAGTGTCTGGCGTGTGTTAGACGGTTAGCAAAATTCACTTGCTTCCTTTTTTTTTTTTTTTTAAAAAAAAAAATTCACTTGCTTAGTGTGTAGACTACTATATAGTGGTAATACTACATCAGTTACACTTATGGTGACGTTCATAAATAGGAGTCCACTTCCACTAAGAGTACTCCTTTCCAACACAAGTCTTTTGAATAAAAAACAAAAAGAAAATAATTAGCAATAAGTAAAATTCAAAATTAAATATAATAATGTGTTCGTAAACAAGCTTATGAATATGATGCTTGATTTAAGTAAATGTAATATTAGATGTTTTTATATATTCGTGTAAAAATATGCTTATATAGACATAAGATTGGATTGTGTAACTTTGTTAATAAATTCAAAAGATATCAAATTATCAAGTTAGAACATCTTTTCTCCTTTACAACCCTATAGTAGCATAGATTCGAAATAAGCGCCTTGGTGAGGAAGTACTTTCCTTCTAGGAGAGTAATTTATGGATTTCACGTATCACCTAGAGCCCTTTTCCTTATAAGAATCTTCTTGACTAAGGCCAAACGTGTAGCGCAAGAACTTTCCTTATATGCACGTACGTGGAGGACAAAACAGGTTATGGATGAAGGTTGGGTTATCCCCTCCGCTTTACTTCCTAAGGTCGTCAGCCTACGTATGTCTTTTGTAAGGTCGTTAGCATAGGACCTTCAGCTTTGACTCCGTCATCTTTTCTTCCTTTACCCAACACTGTTAGACATGAGGTGTAACCACGAACGTCAAAAGGAGACGTTTTATTAACTAGAGTTGACGGCTTACTATTCCTGCCAGCCTTCTTAAGGTATTGGTAACTTGTAAAATCACCCTTAACAATACTAATGTTTTATAGGGAGTAGGGAAAAGCTAGACGTAAGTGTCTGGCGTGTGTTAGACGGTTAGCAAAATTCACTTGCTTCCTTTTTTTTTTTTTTTTTAAAAAAAAAAAATTCACTTGCTTAGTGTGTAGACTACTATATAGTGGTAATACTACATCAGTTACACTTATGGTGATGTTCATAAATAGGAGTCCACTTCCACTAAGAGTACTCCTTTCCAACACAAGTCTTTTGAATAAAAAACAAAAAGAAAATAATTAGCAATAAGTAAAATTCAAAATTAAATATAATAATGTGTTCGTAAACAAGCTTATGAATATGATGCTTGATTTAAGTAATGTAATATTAGATGTTTTTATATATTCGTGTAAAATATGCTTATATAGACATAAGATTGGATGTGTAACTTTGTTAATAAATTCAAAAGATATCAATTATCACAACAAATACCACTATTCCTTTTTGTAATTTATGAAAATATTTTTTTAACATTTAATTATTGACAACTTAAATAGTCCATTTACTGTAAAAGACGATTGGAAAATCTAATTTACATAAGTTCATAATCAAATCATATTATCTAATATCTCAAATAATGTAATTTCATTTATGATTTAGTCATTAATATTTGCATAGATTTGTGAAGGGTTAACAATTTTTAGTCAGTGTGTTTATTACATATAAAAAAAAGTTAACCAAGTAGCTCTTCGCGAACAACCTTGATTGTGTTCAACAAAAAGATGAACCAAGCTTGAACAAGTAATTGTCTATGTAGCACGAAATACGGACACAATACATAGTACAGTGATACAACATTTCAAATAAGCTATATTTATTTTGGTAGAGCTAAAGTGATGAAAATGGTGACAATGATGTGAATTTGGTTTTTTTTTAAGAGAATCTCTTATGTACGAGAGTTGTATGTAAGACGTGTTGGAAAAATATGGTTTTTATCGCATACAAAACATATGCAGCGGAAAATTAATGGATCTACTTCATTCGCAATTGATAACATGTACTATGTAAATTTCAAAATTTAATAACAAGAGAGCGTACCTTGGTGCGGTAAAATTCAAAACCAAAGATTAGAAGTACTTGAGAATACTTTTAATCTTCACCCCAATTCCACCTATACCCAAAAAATGTGGTCTCTCAATCAGTTTACATGTATGTGTTCAAGGAAGAATAAGAGAGTGGCTTACACTCACATACACACTATTTCATACATCTCCATGTATTATTAAATTTTGTGTACGTTTTTAGACTCCTTAAAACACAAGTTGTTTAACCTAGTTATTTAACCAAGTTATTACTTAGATAAATTATTCAGATCTAAGTTGACACAAGAAAATCATATCATGAAAATAATGTGAAAAAGTAAATAACACACGATATGATAATCTAAGAAAACCAAACGGGTAAAAAATCAAGGGAGGATTTAACCTAGCTATCTTCAAGGTAAAATGGATCCACTATGAAAGAATTGAAGTTTTTTTAACAAGACTTAGACCACTAAAATCCTATTGCTACCTCGAGTAGAAAACTTACTAACACGACCACGTGACAGCTTCGAGTTCACAGACTACTACTTTCCTTGATCATCTGTAGCCACAAGTTCTCCTACTTGTGATATTCTTTAAGTTCTTTAAGCGGCAACTGAAACGATCACCAAGTTCTTGACATGAACTTGATCTTGATAACCTTAGGTGTGTATGAAAGTAAACACCTCTAGATTTCACAAGAAATTCAACACACAGCACATCAAAAGATTTCTAAAACGTAGCTAGGGTTTTCCTTTTATACTTAGAGTAAAATATAAAACCCTACACGTCAAATCGGGCTTGGGCTTAGTTGGAAAATTCTGCAGAAAAATAATATGCATAAGGTTCGATTGATCGAGCCTTGCAGATTTAGCCAATAAATCCTACAATTCACTCAATTCCAACTTTACAAATAAGCACCCTTTGAGCAGCCGAAATCTAGACTCTAAGTTTTGATCATGGTTTGCTAAAACATTACAAATTGAAGTTCTAATACATTTAGTTTCTAAAGTCTTAGAACCTTACATTTTGTATGTTTTTCTCCTTATATATAACTAATTATCTAATTAGGTTAGCCTTTTGGGTCATTCCAATTTGGCTTTAGTATGTAGCTTGGAGTGGGACCAAAAGGGATACATAAGACACTAGCTCCAAAATTTCTTTATTTAGAATGTAATAAACTTGGTTGTATCATAGGGATAAATTTGTAGTAACATTTTAGTAACTCTTCTGTGGGTACATATATTGTCTAACGATAACGTTTCGTCTTGGCTCCAAATTGACAAATGTTTTGTTTGATTATTAAATCACAATATTTTTTAATTATATTTTTTGGTAGTGAAAATTTGATGTGTAGTCCCTTTTTCTTTTCTTTTTTTAAATGTGAGAAGTGTTACTTCCTCTTTAGTAGAACTAAAGTGAAAGAAACTGTGGCAACGAAATTAGAAAAAATATGTTTAGAGAATCTTGTATGTACGAGATTTTTAGGTTTCTTTTGCATCAATATTTCCTGAGAGTTTGTACGAAACTCGTCTGTATGAGTGTTGTAGGGGATTCGGCAGAATTTACGAATTTGACAGTTTTTTTGACAAAGTTTATTCCACATGAAATGAAAACATTTGTGAATATTTGAAACAACGTTTGGACGGTTATAACTCTTACCCATGATATATAAATGATTCTAACTCTCACATTCTATACTTCTTTGAAAACTTTCTAAGAAACACTAAAAATCGTAGGGGATAAATGGTTGTGTCCTAGGGATAAATCTATACTAACATTTTATTAAGAAAAAAAAAGTTTAGAGAATCTCGTACTTACAAGAGATGTATGTAAATCATACAATTTTCAAGTTTCTTTTGCATCAATATTTCTTGAAAATACCACTAACTAATACTTCATGGATTCGTGAGTAGTGGAATATCTTTTGGCCAACATATCACATGCTGATTTTGCATCATCAAAGTTGCCCAACAGGTTGAAGATGAAGGGAATGGAAGTGTTTCGAATCCATGTGAGGATCATGTGATTGTGACTATCCCATTTAATCATGTGATTGAGGAAGACAATATCTTCTTCACTTGCCCCCTTCACAGGAATAGTGATTGCACCAGTACAATAATGCCAGAGCATGTGACCCTTAAGAAAACAGCGCATAGCTTGAGACCAAGATAAGTAATTCTTATTTTCCTCAAATACAGTATTGATGGGGCGAGGAAGAAAAACATCTTTTTTATTCATTTAAAAACACAACATTCAAAAACAGATTGCAAAAATGAAATCTACGCAAAAAACTGAGTACGGAGAACTTGGACAAAAAAGTCAACTCTGGTCAACGGTCAAAGTCAACGTCTGGTCAACAGTTGGTCAAAGTCAACGGTCAACAGGCCACTCGATGATGACGTCAGCAGATGACGTGGAGCTGATGTTAGCAAGTGACTGGATGCTGACGTAAGCTAGGGCTGACGTGTACCGATGACATCACAAATGATGTCAGCCTGGAAGGATGACGGCACGTGAGGTACGTGAGCTGCAACACAGGTTCTTTGAATGGCGCGTGCAGTCTCTAATGGCTTCAAGGCTTCCATGAAAGGGAGTGTCTTCGAGGCTTCGAGGCTTCCACCAAAACTCCCTCTAATTCTTAACTCTTTTCCTCTATCTCTCTTCCACTGAAACCACCACCACCTCCAACTCCACCTCCACCTCCACCTGCTTCACTGCCCATCACCGCTAAAACAAAACCCACAATTGACCAACAAAAACCCAGCAAAATCTTCATGCCCACGATCCCACAATCAACAAAAACGCCGATCTCCATGACCAGCAAAAACGGCGATCTCCACATCCCATGATCTCCATGCCCAACGGTGATCTCCACATCCCACACCCAACACTGATCTCTACTCCCAATGCCGATCACCACACCCAACATCGATCACCACACCCAACATCGATCACCACACTACACCAAACCCATTTCCACTGTCGCCCAATTGTCACAACAACTCCACCAATCTCCAAAAAAATCCATGAAATCGTGGCCCACCCAACGAAAAAACCCAACAACCACCATGCAAAACCACCACGGCATCGGCTAGCAACCACTACTCAATCACAGTACCCACCCCCATTCCAACCACCAAAACTCACGTTGACAACCACCAAGAGAAACCCAAGCTAATCTGAACCCATGCAACCCACGACAAACCCACAACCTAACGCCGATCTCTACACCACACCCAAACACCAATCTCTGCGCCAAACCCCAAAACGTCGATCTCCATGCCACCACACTGATCTGTAAAGAGAGAGATAAGAGAAATAATAAGTGGGTGGTGGCTTGCCATGGCTGGTGACAGTGGTTCAGGCCATGGTGTGGTGGACATGGGGTTGAGTCTGAAGAGAGGAGACGAGAATGAGAGAGAGAAGGAAGATAGAGAAAAGAAAGAAAAAATGAGGGAGAGAGGAGAGAGACAATTAAAAACTAATTTTTAGAAATACAATTGAGCTACAGTATTATCTTATTAATAAGATGATACTGTAGCTCAATTGTAAATTTTTTTACAATTCTAATGGTTTACAATTTTCAATCCTGGGGTGTTTTTGGCTCTAATGACAAAATATTCCTTACATTTCCCATTTGTGTATAAACTTTTTATGATATATATGATATTCCCTTTTTATTACAGTTAAAAATTCCCTTAGAGCATATTAGGAAAAACCTTACTCAAATTCAACCGTCAAATGTGCATTCTCAAAAAAAACATAAAAAAAAGCAAATGAGAAATTCATCTGTCTTTTGGTGGCAGGAAAGTAGATGTTCATTAACTTAAGTCTTTTATTTTTTGAAGCCTCATTAATTTAAATCAAGACACCTCAAACATCTTTCTCAAAAAAAAAAAAAAAAAAAGCTAAAACATTACGGGCAAAATCTAATTTTTGAAACATTGAGATGTATTGAGATATAAAATCGAGACATCTCAAATGTTATGGGGAAAATCCAAGTCTTGATACATACGATTATGTATCTGCCGTTGGCCTTATCCAGAGTTTGTTTTATCTTCACATGTGATTATGTATTTTTAGTAGCGATTTATTATAGCTTGAAATGTGTCCTGAGAATAATGCTGGCATAAGTGGAGAGTGACTTTTATTAGATTAGGTAATCAAAAAATTGTTATTAACAAGAAAATAAGGAAAAGTACAAGTTCATGACTATGAACAATAAGAGAAAAAGAACAAACAGCACAATAAACTTGTGCTTTATGTAAAAACACCCTTTTTTTAATGACCATTTGTTTTAAATTTTACATTGGGATAAAAATAATTAATTAGTTATTTGGCTATGAACCAATCTAATGAGGAGGATTTCTGTTTTGTCTACTTTTCATATATCCCTGATCTCCACAATTTGCAAATTTTCAACATGGTAAAACCCAAACGGTGATAGTCAAGTTTACACTAGTTTATTTACAATTTGAGTTCCCTAATGTCTAAATCATTTGTGTCCTGTTGATATATGATTCTAAAAATATAAAGGTTGTTTGATAATGTTGATTTAGTAACGTTATTTATAATTTTTAAAATATATATAAGTAAAAAATATATTAAAATACATTTGATATTATTTAAAAACTAAAAAGACGTATTTAAAAGCATTTGACTCTTACCTAATAAAAAGTTAAGGCTCAAAAGCAATTGGGGGAGGGAGAAAGGGAGGGGTTTGTTTGGTCGAAATGTCATTTCTCATAAAGAGCATTACATGTACATATGACAAAATCTCTAGGTGGGGATTATTGGTTTTTCAAAGGGCTTGGTTAATGTGTGCTATTTTATCACATCAACGTGTGTCTGGAGACTACTTTTCTAAGTCAAAAAAATGTTAGGAGGAATAGTCTCATTGTTGAATGGTCTTGTCTCGCTGCTTGCATTTAAAAAAAATTAAAAAAATAAATAAAAAGATGTCGTATGGGTTAGCCTTTGCCACTTAAGTTTTTAGAAAAAATATATATTAAAAAAATTTTAATTGCTTCTTCTAGCTTTTGAAGTCTTTTAATGAGATGTCATTTAAGTCTCAAGTCTGACGCAATGGGAGTGGTTTCTTTTTTGGGGGAATAGGGACTTCTTCATATTACATAAGTATGTGTCCGTTTGGTTGGGCTTTTAGGACCCAAAACGTAGCTTTTAGGAAAAGTTGGCAGTGGCTGGGCGTTTGGTGAAGCCTAAACGCAAATTTTAGATAAAAGTTGCGTTTTAAGGCAAAGGCAAAAACGCTGAAATCAGAAATGGTGGTCTGAAGGTCCATAACGAAAATGCGCATCCACGTTTTCAGCTATCCGTTGAGCTGAGACCTAAAATTACCGAATCACCCTCTCATCTCTTCTATGCTCTGCCTTCTCCATGCTGCTACCGATCTCCCTGTGGTAAGTCATCTGTGACTTCTTCTTCTTCTTCCTCTTCTGCTTTCTTCTTCCTCTTCTTCTTCGTCCTCTTCTGCTTTCTTCGTTTTCTCTGAAGTGTAATTTTTTTGTTTTAATTTTTTTTTTTCTGATCTGAGACAGGAATCTTGAAGGTACGCATTTGATCAAAAAGGCACCAACCAAGACTGATCTGCTACCAAAATCCACCAGGTACCAACAGTGATCCGAATTTTTTTTTTTTTTTAAAGATCTGAAACAGGGTGTATTTGATCTAACTTTCTTTGTACCTTTTTGAGTTTTTGAGGGTTTGGAGATTTAATGATGACCCATTTGGTTCTTTAGTTGATTGGGTTTTGAAATTTGTTTGTTGATTGGGTGTAATTTGTTTGTTTCGGTTCTTTATTTGATCTAACTCTGCATGTGTCTGTTAAATGCTAAACACAATGCATTTTGTCCAATAGTTTGCACACCTTAACAAATAGAAGAAAAAAAAGACCAAATAGCTTGAGGGAAATGAAGTTACTATCTTTAGCTAAGACCAATATTTATGCATTAATATTTTCCTATAGATGGATATGATGTATTTTTTATTATTGAGTTTGTCTCTAGTATGGATTTACTATTGGAATATGAAATTACATGACATGACTGTGTATTAAACCCAAAAAAAAGAAGGAAGACATGACTGTGTATTTTTTGTGTTTAACCACTGGACTACCGTTGAGCATGTAGTTGAAGTTTATAGACACCATACATCAACTTTTCATCAGCTGCTGCTGCTGGGGCATTCCCAGCAGCAGCTGCTCATCAGCTACTGCTGCTGGGCATGACCCATCAGCAACAGCAGCAGCTCATCAGCTGCTGCTGGGCATGCATAATATACTTCATATATACTCTAGGAATGCACTGCATAATAAAAAATATGAACTAGTTACTTGAGCAAATTGACACATATTTTATTATTTTCACTCATTTATGTGTAAACTTATTTTTTATGTTATTGATTGTGCGTTTTTTGCATTTTTTAAAATCTTCTATTTTTTGCATTTCTTATGGTTGGTTAACTTTATAGATGGGAAAAAATACCACTTCCAACCCCGAGGTAAAAAAGGCTAGAGCAGATTGGGATATTAATCCATCGTGGACAACTACTTTTTGTAACCTTTGTGTGGAACAAATTCAAGCCGGGAATAGAACAAAAGGTGCTGCCTTTAGTCCCGAAGGTTGGTTCAATTTGGTGACCAAATTTTGTGAGGAGACCGGTCAAAACTATGATAAGGACCAATTAAAAAGTAGGTGGGATGTATTAAAAGGGGATTGGAGAGTGTGGGAAAAATTGAGGAACCTTGACACAGGTTTAGGTTGGGATGCAGTGAAGGGAACGATTGCCGCTCCTGATTGTTGGTGGAACCTGAAGTTGAAGGTGAGTTGAGTATTTTATTAATATGTAGTTAGTTGGAGATAGTTTTTATTTTTTATTTTTATATTATTCTTATATGAGTGAAATTACAATTACATTTTGTAGGAATTACCCAAAGCTAAAAAATTCCGAGAGAAAGGTCCTCAGAATCTAGAACAACTTGAGATAATGTTTAGGGATGTTGCAGCAACTGGGGTAGCTGCATGGACCCCTTCTTCAGGTACATTACCTCCAACAATGCCAAAAGAGGGTGCTGGTGATTCAGATGGTAGCTCCGAATTTAAGGATAACCAATGTGACATGAGTTTAGACATTGGTAGTTTGCAGCAAGGAAATACTAGTCAATCACGTAGTTCAGGACCAAAGCGAGCTAGTGAATCAATACCCTCACAGAAGAAAAAGAAGAAGATAGGAGGAGCTGCAATGTTGGACAATCGTATTAGTCAGTTAATAACTGTATGTCAGAATAGGTCTGAAGGTACTTCTCGAGAGTCACCAAGTTCAATTGATAATGTAATGGCGATTGTGAAAGCACTTCCTCGAGTGGATTTTGCGTTTGTGGTTGAAGCTTCCATTATCTTTCTAAAAAAGTCACGTAGGAGATGTTCCTTCCTTTTTAAGGACCCAGAGTCACAGCTGAAGTGGCTACAAGCATAATTTATAGGCAGCAAAAGTGACTAACCTGATGTGGTATTAACTATGTTGTATTAGCTTTAAACTAAGTTAGTTATGTTGTATGAACTATGTTGTATTTGCTATGTTGTATTAACTTTAAACTAAGTTAGTTATGTTGTATGAACTATGTTGTATTTGCTATGTTGTATTAACTTTAAACTAAGTTATGTGATATTTAGTATTAGCTTTGGACTAATATATGTGTAATGCAAACATATTTGAAATTTTCATTACAGTGTTATGTACTTGATGTTGTGAATTGTCTTGGTATGTTGTGAATTATCTTGATTGAATATTTGTTATTTTGTTGTGTAGTTGAAACCAATATGGATGATTATAATGGTACTCATGAGAGTGGCCATTTTATGGAACTATTAATGGATGGGGATTACAGAAATTATTGTGATGATCATGATGGTAGTGATTATAACAATGTTGACAATAATAATGATGGTGCGGACAATAATAATGATGGTGATAACAATGATGGTGATGATGATGATGATGATGATGAAAGTAGTGACAGTGATTCTGACAGTGATGATATTAATGACAATTCTAACGAGGAGTTTTACCAGCTTGTGACAGTTACCTGTGAAGCAGTTGTGACATATTTCAATAAGTACATTAATAAGACTCCTTGTCATGATTCTGAACAAACGGGGTGGGATTGGCTGAGACGCTGTATGGAAGGTAATGAGACTTTGTGTTACAATATGTTTAGAATGAGAAAGGAGGTGTTTCATAATTTGTGTCAAGTTTTACAACGTGACTTTGGACTTCAACATTCAAGGAATATAAGGTTAGAAGAGTTAGTGGCAATCTGTTTACTGATACTTGGTCATGGAACATGTAACCGAATGGTTCAAGAATTATTTCAGCATTCGGGTGAAACCATAAGTAGACATTTTGAGAAGATGATCACTCTGTTAGGTGCTCGCTTTGCAGAAGCATATGTAAAGCCTTCGGATCCAACTTTTAGTGAAGTTCCAACCAAAATACAAGACCATCCAATTTATTGGCCACATTTCAAAGTATGTGTACTATTGTATATTTGAATAAGTGTTATTGTCTATAAGATAATACAATGCATGTGGAACTGAAAGCTATTAATGTTTTTATTAGGATTGCATCGGTGCGATTGATGGCACACATGTGATAGCGATTGTACTTACTGAGAAGTCCATTCCATACTTTGGAAGAAAGGGATATCCAACCCAAAATGTGATGGCTGCATGTGACTTTGATATGTTATTCACATTTGTTTTGCCTGGATGGGAAGGTGCAGCACACGACACCTACATTTTTCTTGATACTATTCGTACACAAAGTAACAACTTTCCGCACCCACCACCAGGTTTGTAATTGGTTAATCAATTGTTCATTATAATGACATATTGTGTGTGTGTTTAATACAATTGAATTTCTTTGTTTAGGGAAATATATGTAGTTGATTCTGGATACCCAATGATGTAAGGCTATTTGGCACCATACAAAGGGATATCATACCATCTTCAGGACTTTCGAAGGACAGGTGGAGGCCCTAGAACTAGACATGAAAAATTTAATCATGCTCACTCATCTCTTCGATGTGTGATTGAGCGCACTTTGGTGTGTGGAAGAATAAATGGAGAATTATTAGAAACGCCATCTTTTCCATTCCATATCCAAATACTTATTGTATGCTACTATGGCTCTTCATAATTTTGTTAGACTAAATGATAGGGATGATAGGGAGTTCATAAATGCCAATGAAGATTCAATTTCTAGAAGAGAACGTAATAGTGAAGCATGTAGCAGTTATGAGCAAAACTCAGGAACTTTAACAGATCCTGCAATGGTGGTTCTTCATGATTCCATTGCAAATTCTATTTGGGGGGGTAATAATTAGTAGTTGTATTTTTTTTTTTGTATAATATCATGTAGTACAATTTATATTTGGATTATTGGTATGTATTTTATATAGCACAATTTAAACTTGGATTATTGGTGTATATTATATCATCTTTTTACATTTTCATTTTGTGCTTCATGATGATGAAAATTGTTTAGATTTAATTAATATTAATAAGAAGTCATTAATGGTAATAACAAATAATTATGCCACTAAAAAAGAATAATTGCCCAAACATTATTAAAATAATACCAATAATATAAATTTATTATTATTATTATTATTTAGTAAGTATATGAAGTAGTTGAATTATAAGTATGAAATAAACTCCCTTATATATACATTGTCCTTTTTGGTAATTTGTCCCTCAAACTGCAACTTTTATAGTTTTAGCCAAACACTCAGCTTTTTCAAAAAACACTTTTTACCAAACACTCAGCTTTTTGAAAAATCACTTTTTCATTATGCACTTTTTTAAAAAGCCCAACCAAACTCACCCTATCTCTGCCCTCTAGTCAATATTCATTAGTATATTTTTTCTTTTCTTTTCTAAATTTCATTTTTGTGCTGATTGTTTCACACTTCACAGTTGGAAACTTCGAGTATTTTTATGTCATTTCATATATTTATATCTAAAGTAAAATTTTATTAAATTATATTAGTAAACTAATTTTTTTGAAATATTGTTACAAGTTCGGATTTGTCGAATTAGTTGCGTTAATGGTACAGTAAAGAGAGTCTAAATTTTCTGTCCTATTTTTCCTGCTCTACTTTATGTTTTACCAATAAAAACTTACTATGTGTTTACATAATTAATTAAATACTATTATTATTGACTTATTAATGCTACCGTTAATAATTAATAGTAGTATTTAATTAATTAGGTGAATACATGACAAGTTTTTATTGGTGGAGCATAGAGTGGAGTAAGAAAATTTTTTGCACATTTTAAACTAAGAGCAACCACATCAGTCTATTTATTTTACACGTCTATTCTTACACTAAAATCCTACTTTTTTTATTTTACACATATATTTTTACAAAACACCTACATCAGTTCATATATCCTACTACATCTTTCAATTAAATAATCAATTTTCTCAAAATTTGTATTATTTCTCTTAACTACCCTACACATAAGCGCTCTCTCTCTCTCTCTCTCCTCATTTTCCAAATCACCCATTTTCCAAATCAACTCTCCCGACAGGTCCGATCCACAGCTCTGATCCATCACACCTACTCACAGCTCCGAGCTTCAATCAACGAGCTATGATCCACAAGAAACACCCATGAGCTCCGATCCAGTTAAGCACCGATCTGTGTTTGTGTATCTTTTTTTTTTTTTTTTTGAGCAAGTGTATCTTTGTGTTGATTTTCTGTGTGGATGTGTCTTTGTGTTGATTTTCTGTGTGAATGTATTTGTGTGGGTGTGTTTGTATGCATCTGAGGAAAAGAAGAAGATGAGGAGTTGAGTTTTAACTAGGTGTGAGCACGGAGAAGAGTAGAAAAAAAAAAAGAAAAAAAAGAGTGAATGGAAAATTATTAAATAATGGGATAAACGAACTACAATAACCGTGTAAATATTCATGGTTACTGTAGCTCGTGGATAAATTTGCACAATTTTACACATTTTTACACCCATTGATGTGGGTGTTCATTTGCTCTTTCCGTGTAAAAATTGGTAATTTTTTCTATGTTATAATTTTTTACATGAACTGGTGTAGATGCTCTAAGAGTTGTGCTAATAGCTTTACTCACCATGGATGTGTAATAAACTAATAATGATAGAGGCCTACAGAATAATAGCCCGCAGAAGGATTTTGGTAATGAGGATTTGAAAGTGTTGTCCGAAAAGAAATACTTCCTCGGCTAAACCGAATAGAGGTCATAAGTCTGATCTTTTTTTAAGGCAACAGACAATCATACTGATAAGGATAAACATCAGGTTGAGATAAGACAAAAAAAAAAGTTAGGAAATATCTGAAAATAAAACTGCTACCACCGTATTAAATGCTCTACATTAAATTATCTGGTTGCATTAATGAGGAGGTAATATCTGAACAATAACATCTAGCCTTATAATTATCTATAAAGATTTTAAAAACGTACGGATGAGACAAGTATTAAAATCAGCCTTATATCTATCCATAAAGACTTTGAACTACTGTTTTGTTTTTTAAAAAAATTTTGGGAGCAAATCGTGTCCTTACGTAATCTTAATCCCAGTATCGATCGACTAATTACTGCTATACTTCAGCTATTGATTACTGCACCCACAACTAAAACTACACTTTTAAGGCCTATAGAAAGAGCCAGCTTTACGTCAAAAGTTAAAGTTATCTTTCCGTGCAATTCAAATCTCTGCAATTGATTATTGCTGCTATCTACACTTTTAAGACCTAGAAAGGAGCAGTTTCATGTCAAAGTCAAAGCTTTCCCGCAATTCAAATGTTTTGCTGTGAGCTGGAGTTGTCTACTATTCTAATAATAACAAAGTTTCGGAAGTTTGGGAGGAACTCTGTAAATTTATTATATATTTTTATATTAAGTGTAAATTTTAAAAATTTATTGATAAATTTATTATATATTTTTATATGGAGTATAAATTTTGAAAATCTATCGATAAATTCATTATATATCTTTATATTGAGTGTAAATTTTGAAAATTTAACTGTTAGATTACATATTCTTATTACATTTTTAATGCTTACAAAATTTCAAGAAAATCAAAAATCAATTACTATATCATCAAATAAATGTTATAATTTTAAGTTTTTGTGATTTAAAGTTGTATATAAAAAATAAGTTAATTGATCAAATAATAAATAATATCAAGTTTGAATGAAATTTGATACGTATATTAAGAACATAAGGAACATAAAATTCTACGATTAGATTTTTAAAACTTACGCCTAAAAACAAATATATGAAAAGTTTAAAGAATTCCTCTACAGATTAGTTTAGAGAGAAATTTTGCTCTTCTCATAAATATTGGGACGGTATACAATCGTTTTGACGTGACAAATACTCAGAATCTTTACTTTGCTTTAATGTCTTTTTCTTTTCTTGCGTTTTGTTCATATTTGCCTTAAAAGGATATAATAATTATTTATTTTTTAATGGATTGGCATTTTTATAAAATTATATGTAAATAAAAAATTGTTATAAGAAGGTTTAAGCAAACATATTAAATAAGTACAAAAAAAGTAATAATCCAATAACCAAGTATACCTTATATTTGGTTATTTATATGATATATTATATATTTGGATCAGCTTTAATAATAGACATGATTGAATTTTTGTCAACAATTATTTAGCATACTTTCTATTTTGACAAGGCATGATATATACTGAGTAAAGGATAAAAACAAGAAACCATCAATTGTCATTTACTGCTCATGTCTGGTGTACAAAGGTAAGTTAATGGCTGGTAATGGTAAATCATATCACGCTTGTCGGTGTGTAATTTTAACGTGACATGTTAACATTTCTTTTTTTGTATTTAACTTAAAAAAATAAAATAAAAAACTGTCAAAAATATTGCTAAAAAAATAATAAAAATTGTCAAAAATTAAAAAAATTACATAAAATATATTGTTAACGCAACCCAATTTTAATCGCGGGAGTCATGATTTTTCAAGTCAATCGTTCGTGGCCAGGGCTCGGTCGAACTGGATAATGCCCTCCTAGTCCTATGTTTGTAATGAGAAATGACCCCATTTTCCTTTGGATGGCCATAAGGACGTCGGTAAAAGTTTCTTTATCTGATATTTTATTAATTTGGTGTTTACCTCATAGTTGTAGACTCTACTACCCCTCAAAAAAACAAGTTGTAGACTCTACTATGAACTATGGCCGACACGCTCAATTTGTCCGATTATCAACTCGAAATTTGTGCAACTAAATTCAATTAGTTTCCTACATGTAAAAAAGTAACTTGCACCTTATCTCAACTCTGGTGGTTGACTGGCTTCTCCCACCTAAACAGCATTTGATTTGACTTCTGCGTGGTTAAGAAACCAAGAAGAGGAAAAGGCAAAAAAGCGAAGTAGAGATTCTGAGTAATTGTAACCCCAAAAGGATTGTATGCACTATGCAATGCTGATGTTTATTAGGATTGTAAACAACTCCAGGGTCATGCTACGGAAATCTAACTTTAAATTTGACCTAAAGCTGCTCTTTTCTATTTTATAGGATTTGACAGTGAAGTTGTTGCACTAGCTGCAGTAATCAATTATCCAATTGATTCTCAATTTTGTGTTTAATAGATTCTTAACTGACAGTAATCAATTTTGCCATTTTATGATTCTCAACTGCCTTGATTAATTCAATTCTATCATTTTCGGTAAATTTTAGTATTTTATCACCTAATTACATAATTAGTACAAAATAAAATTTTAGACATTATTTTTAAAAAGTATTTATATGTTTTATGGCTGTTAGAGACAAATTGGATTATCATTTTAAAAAAATACTGATTTTTGTCAAATTCTTTCTCTAGTTAATTCTAGTTTTTCTCCTTGTGACTTCGGGAAAATCCAACATAGATTCAAGATTTACTACCAGAAACTAATAGTTTAGTTTCTATTCAACTAAGAGAGTATCGTGTGCACTTTATTTAGACTTTCGTGACATAAATTTTAGTCCCTCTTTGTCTCTCTCTTCCATTACACCAAATCTATCTGGAACATTCATGCCTGCAACTAACATCCACTGAGTCCCATGCCACAACCATTGATGATTCATGAAACAAAGTTTCTATCCAAATTAGTTTGGAGAAAAACTCTTCAAACTTCTCATATATATTTATTTTTGAATGTGAATTTTGAAAATCTAACCGTTGAATCTCTTGTTCCTTATGTTCTTAACATGCATATCAAATTTCGTTCAAATCGAATATTATTTACTATTTGGTCAATTAACTTACATTTTATATACAACTTTATATTACAAAAATTTGAAATTATAACATTTATTTGATAACATAGCAATTAATCTTTGATTTTTATGAAATTTTGTAAGCATTAAGGATGTAATAAGAACATGCAATCTAACGATTAGATTTTCAAACTTCGCACTCAATATAAATATATATGATGAGTTTGTAAGGTTTCTTTCCAAACTTCTCTTAAAATTTCTATCTCTCTCTGGTTTCTTGTTCTGTCAATCCTATCCATGGTCGAGTTCTCCTTGCAGCCCCAACCTCCATCACACCACCAGTCTCAGTCACCGAATCTGTCAGCATGATATTAGAATCACTTTTGCACAACACACCCCTCTCTGTTTTTCTATATTTTTTCTCAAAAAAAATTTCTATTATGGTTCTACTAATACATACCCTAAGGGCGTATTAGTAAAACCATAATAATTTACTAACACGTGTCGTAAGGGCATACATTTATAAAATTAATTTTTTTAATTATTTTTAGCTGTTCTTAATGTTATTTAGTTAAGTTTGAGTTTTGTAAGTTTTCGTAGATGCCTTAGGTATTACAACAGCATGAGGTTTTCTTTTTACTATTTATGTGTATTGTAGCCTCCAAAAACAATTGAATTTTCAAATTTATAAATATGCTATGTACAAGTTCGTGCAAAAATGCCGACATTTAAATTTTGAGGTTGGTGGGAGTGATGGGCAAGCCATATCTCTAAAACCTCAGTTTTTCCCATAGCTCATATAGCAGTTTTCAGTACTAAATTTGAAAAATTACTTCTTCCTCAATTCTAATTGGAATTGTCTCATTCTTGTGCACAAATTGTATCCGGGACATCTACTAAAATACTCTATTTTGTAAACTTTCTCGATAGTGATGCACATCGTAGGAAACTAATTGATTTTTATTTGTTATTTTTTGATTGGTAGTTTTATAAAATTACATTTAAATAAAAAAAAACAATTTAAGAGATAAAATTATGTGGGTTTTACGTGGGAAAATGCTATCTTCTATAAGTGTAAATCTTTAAAGGCTTTTGTTAACGTATGCTAGACAGCGCCCGTTAAGTGTGCATGATTTTACTAAATTAGCCCTACTTTAATTAGGAATTCAAGAAAAATAACATCACATTAATGATACGTATCAGACAAAATAAAAAACAACAAATATTGCATGCTTTTACTTAAATACCCTTTCAACCATTTTTTCCATCTGCTTTCTCTCATCCCACCGATTAAAATATCCCATCTTCTCTCTCTGTCACGCTCCATCTCTTCCCTCTCAGTCCCCATGCTCAAGATCTGTCACTTTGCTCAAGATCTCTCGCCGCCTCACCTCACCGACAACCTCCATAGTCCTAGCCTCTGACCTCACCTCGCCGCTAGGACTTTCATTTCTTCTCTCTCGGTCACTCTATCTCTTCCCTTTCATCCCTGCTCAAGATCTCTTGCCGCCAACCTCCACAACCCTCGCTGTCGACCTCTTAGCCCTCGCTGCCGACCTTCAAATCTATTAATCGGGTCGTGGGTATTTTCGAATGGGTTCCGATGTGTGGGTTTTGGGTCGTTGATTGATCGGTTAGGTTAGGATTTCGGGCCGGTGGTGGTGTCATGGTTGGGGCAGTGGTTGGTTGAGTTTTGGGCTAGCGATGTTTGTGGCTGTAGTGGGCCAGCGGTGTTTGTTAAAGATTGAGTTTTTATTATTATTTTTTTTTTATTGAGGTTTTTGGATTTGGAATTTGTTGTGGGTATTTGGTTGTATTTTTTTTTATGAGTTGTATTTTGGGAAGTAGAGGAAGCTCTTGGTTGTGGCGGTGGTTGTTGGTGGCAACTGTCACTGGTGTGTCCGGCGGTGTTTGTTAAAGATTTAAGTTTTTTTTTTTTTTTTTTTTTTTAGGTTTTTGGATTTGGAATTTGTTGTGGGTATTTGGTTGTATTTTGGATGGTAGAGGAAGCTCTTGGTTGTGGCGGTGGTTGTTGGTGGCGACTATCCCTGGGTGTGTTTATATTGGCTGATTTTGAGTTAATATATCATTAAAAGGTATTTTAGTCTGGTTACAAAAGTAACTTAATTTTTTTAATAAAAAGCTAACATAGGCTTAAACATAATCAACTTTTTTCTACTATTTATAAAAAATGAGTATTTTATACCACGTTAACGGGTGCTGTGCAGCATCCGTTAACAAGACCCATTTTTAAATTGCTTAAATAGATATTTGTTTCCCCTCCCTTTTGCTATTTACCCATAAGAGTCAATGAACCACTTTTTGCTAATTTAAACCACAAAAGGATGCAAAAAGTTTTTAAGGAAAATTGATGCAAAACATAATTTACTATTTAATTATTATAATTTTTTATTTTTTTAATATTTTTATGTAAAAAACTTTATTTTCAATTTAGGTGATTTACTATTTTGTTTTTAGGTGCATTTAACGCTTTTTAAGGCATAAAATTATGTGTGTTTTACGATGGAAAATGCTATATTTTATAAGTGTAAACGGCAGTTTGATACAGAGTTTAAGTTAACGGCAGTTTGATAAGTTACTCATTTACTTTCATAGCAGTTGTCACACTCATGAACACACGTTGATTATAATTTTTTTTTCTTTTATTTTTCCGCTTAAAACTATTACTCGTTACCACCATCCCTCAAGGCCTCAAATCAGATTCAAACTCCTCCTCATATTTTTCTCCTCACTTTTCTTTCCACACTTCTCTGGCAATGCGACAACGTTCCCTCTCAAATCTCGAGTATTTCCCAGTCAAAGCTCAAAGCATAAATTTCTTAAAAATAATATCCAATAAAGGACACATGACCAAACCGTACGGCAACATTTTTTTTAATACATGCGTATGGCAAGTGGCCAGATTATGCATAGATCCCGAACATAAGACACATAGTACATGCACAAATGTGGCGTTTGGTACGGGAAATTCACATTACTTCTAGCATTTAGATTTTTAAGAATGTGATTCCTAGGAATATAGCTATTCCTATATTTGGTTTCATTGGTAGATTCCTAGGAATGTGAGATGATAATGTTTGGTGTATTCCCAAGAATCTTAAATGAATTATTTGTTTTTCCCATTTTGTCCTTAGATTTGAATGTGAAGTACCAAGTCCATTAAAAAAAAAACTTCCTTTAAATAAATAATGAAAAAAAATATAAACTATTAATTAGTCCTTTAAAAAAATATCTTGCTCTAAATAGATAGATAAAAAACGTTATATAAACTATCAATTAGCAACACATTTATTAAAACTGTGATCTAACATTTAAAAATGACAAGAATAATACAAAAATAACTATTAGCAGAGTTATTTATCCTGTTTATATTGTTTTGGTGGGAAAAGATAAAGACAAGAGAGAATATATTGATAATTTGTTTTATATTTTATCTTAATTGCTTAAATAATAAGAAAAAATGGTTAAAATTGTCAATTTATAAAAAATATAATTTCTTTTAAGTTTGAGAATCTGGATTCTCACATGTTTTAAAGAGAATCCACATTCCTACTGAGAGGGGTTTAAGGATTCCCTAACGTAATTCGCAACTAAACATGAGAATCTTTAAAAAAATTTAAAAATCCTAAGACATTATCCCATACCAAACGCCACCTAAATGAATACAATACAAGATTTTTTCACAACATACCTATCAAGTGCCAGATAAGCAGATTAACGTACATCCCGCCCACGTGGGGGCAATGTCAAAAATACATGTCAGACAAAACAATTATAATACAAAAAAGGCCCGTTAAGGGGAACGCGCAGATTATAGTGCAAAACAACATACTCATGCATTAGAGTTTTGTAAGGAAGTAAATTAAAACATCTCCGAATTTCACTCTCTCTAAGATGTCAAACAAAAATTAATATATTCCTGTGAGATATTCAGTTCATCAAGAGTTAACCACTATCATACAAGCGTTCCATTCTTTCTCTTCAACCTGCTCGGAAGATCTTAAACACAGCTCTTCGGGAACTTAGGAGTGCGACTAAAAGCCATACAAACCATGTTTGGTGAAATCATTTTACTGCAGCTACTGCTACAGCTACATTACACTGTTAAGGGCTATCAATTTGACATAAAGCTGCTTTTTTCTATAAACAAATCTGATAGGCATGGGTCATCACATTTGACAAGATTCGCCCGATTAGATGGGAACCTCAAGGTTTCAGCTCTTTTTTTTTTTTTTTAATTCTTTTGGCACGGTTCGGGAGGCAATTACTTTTCATGCCATCTTTACTCGATCTAATGTACAGGATTTCAAAGACTTAAAGAAAAAGAGAAGGTTTGAAGAAGGTAATTCATCCTTAAACTTGTATAAAATTGAAGAAAAAGAGAGAAGAACTTCAATGCTCTTGCTTGAAAAGGTTAACGGACTAAAAATTCTCTAAACCTTGCTTTATTTTGTATAAGGTTTTTTCAAAATAAGCAACGTAGAGACCGTTTTTGGTCACTTGGGAGCGATGCTATGAAAAAGATATCAAAGTTTGTATGGACAGCGTTACTGTGCATGTGTTTTAAAAATATTGTCCCTTTGCGGGTTAGTTATGTATTATTATTGTCCTAAACTAGACATACATGTATTATATTGCCTATCGTGGGCCCAGACTTCTTATTGCCCATTGCGGGCTTAAACTCATGTATTTTGGGCATTGTCTATGCCTGTATTTTGTATATTCAACTCTTGTACGGGACATGAAGCATTTTGGGATTGTGTCCTATTTATTTTTATTTTTTAAGGAACTGGACCCTTTTTTTTTTTGAGAAGCCTTAAGGAACTGGACCTAAAGATTTACAATCACATATTTCTACTTCCAGGCAAAAATAGATGCAAGAATTTTACAAAAATAGATACGATGCAATTAGAAAATAAATATAAAAGTTTCGAAACTAAATTATTCATTCACTGAAAATATACTCAATATAGGTATTCACAAGATCCAATGAAAATACTACTTAAAGTTTAGGTAAATTTAAACTTTCTTCAAATAACAATATTACTTTGGTTTTAAAAAATAATATTTAAAATGTGTGTAATATTGTTTAAAATGTGAAAATGTATGTTAGAACTAAGCTACCAAACTATGCCAATGATCCAAATTCAAATAAAAAAAATGTGCAAAGCTAATAATCATTGATGCATTTTATCAAACAAATGAGTGCATAAGGAATGAATACAAGTAGTAAAATTAGGAGAAAAATTACTAATGGGTGGTGTTAATGGGCACTGTACGGAGCCTGTTAATCACAAAAAAATTTTACTTTTTCCTGGCACAATTTTTTTTTTTTTCAATTCATGTCATTTTTGTAGTACTATTCAGAATTTTTTGAATTTTTTTTGATTCTTTTTTTTTGTCTTTTCTGCACTTAGCCAGCACCAAGCGGTGCTGGTTAACATTCTCCATTACTACTAATACCCAATACAAAATTGTTCAACATACATCAT
This sequence comes from Castanea mollissima, assembly GCA_014183005.1. Lineage (NCBI taxonomy): Eukaryota > Viridiplantae > Streptophyta > Magnoliopsida > Fagales > Fagaceae > Castanea > Castanea mollissima. Next base: position 249,369 of record JACAVU010000006.1, on the reverse strand, counting down.
TCCATCAAAGACTAACTATAATCATTAAAAAGATCAATAATACCTATTGCAAAAAATTCCAGGGCCCAAAAAATCATAAAATTTCAAGAGCCCGTTTGGTGCATGTGTTTAAACAACAGTTTTTAGATTTTTTTTTTTTTTTAAATGTATAGGTGAAAAAATGTGTGAAAATACGTGTAATATTATTTAAAAACTAAAAACATGTATTTAAACCCACGTATCAAACAGGCAACAAGACATCAAAGTGTTTTGTTTCTAGCCTTTTACTTGAATATCTTCTTTTTTTTTTTCCTTTTTTTTTTTTTTTGGCATTGTTTGGCTGTTTCACGTAATTTTCTATCTATTTTATAAAAGCAATTGATAGATTGTGGCTTGATTATTGTATTTGATATCATATTCTGCCTTTGGATGCTATTTCGTGTCCTTTGATTACTGTAAATTGAATTAATACAAATGCGCACATTAAGTTATTTATTTTTAAAAATATTTTTTTGAGAGTTGAAAAAATTGTCAATATTTTTTCAATATTTTTAAAAATTAATTATTATGTGTTCTAAGGGCACACATTAACTAAATTTTTAATATATATATATATATATATATATATATTATATATATATATATAATATATCTTGTAAGCCTATTCTTTTTATTATTCCTTTTATTTTATTTATGCAAACCTCACGTCGTGGAAGGAACTGTTGAGTTTGGAGCATTAGTATTTAGTATTACTTTTGTTGAGATTTTTTGGGGAACATAACACACCCTGGACTGAATCTATGCAAAGTCTTGAACAGTTCGGTCATATCTAGGATATCTTAGAAAATCTTTTGACAAAGGTCCGAACAATGACATTCGCGTTGCAATTTTTCATCTGGCTTGTCAATTTGAGAGACAGGCGAGAGGTTGACGTAAAAATAAATAAGAAAGAAGTTGGTGAAAATGTACTTTTGGTCCCTATATTTTGGGTCAATTTTTATTTTGGTCTCAAAATTGATTTTTTTGCTAATGTCATCCCTTAAAAAAAGAAAATCGTTTTTAAAATGACCCTTTCCATCAGGCTAGAAACAGAGAAATCCTACGTGGCTAACGGAATGCCCTGTTTGCTGACGTGGCAATTAAAATATTATTAAAAAAAGATTATTTGACATATTTAAATGCCATGTCAGCATTTTAATTTTTTTAAAATAAAGCCACGTCAGAAAATTTATATAAAAAAGGAATTAAATATTTTTAAAAAAACCTTAAATCTAATCTAATTAAAAAAAAAAAACTTGTTGCTCAAAAAAAAAAAAAAACAACTTGGTGTTCAGTGTTCTTCGTGTTCTTCCCCATCAAACCCAGGAAGAACTCAAACCCACATTCCCATAAAACAAACCCAGCAACCAAACAACAAACACATTCCCAGATCGGCAGAACCACAATAGCACACCACAACAGAAACAAAAACCCAAACCAACACCACACCACAAGGCCAAACCCACAAATCTGACCACCACTTCCATCGTCGCCCACCAACCACAACCCCAAACCACAGCAGCAGAAAAAAAAAAATCAACCACAACAAGAAATCACCACTTCCTCCACCACTTCTCAAGAAATCACCACCATCCACAGCAAGAAAAAAAGGAAAAAAACAAACCCACACAAACCAAATCAACCAAATCGGACCACGACTCCTACAATCCATGCTCCGACCCATGAATAATCAAACCCACGCTTTGATCCACCATTCGATCCACACTCACGACTCCTTCGATCCACGCAGACCCACGAAGAGAGAACAAAGAACAGAGAAAGAGGGAGAGAAGAACAAGCCTCTGCGACGTTGGGTGTTGGGTTGGTGGGTTTGGGTCTTGGCGAAAATAGAGAAAAGAGGGAGAGAAGAAGAAGCCTCCGTGACGTTGGGTGCTGGGTTGGTGGGTTTGGGTCTCGGAGAGAACAGAGGGAGAGAAGAGAGAGCAAAGAAAAGAAATGAGAGAGGAGAGATAAGAATAAGCCTGAAATGAAATAGCTCCTTTGCTGTGGGATGATAGGTGTTGGTTTGTGTTTGTTGTTTGGTTGCTGGGTTTGAGTTCTTCCTGGGTTTGATGGGGAAGAACACACACCTTCTTCTTCTTCTTTTTGAGAAACAAGTTGTTTTTTTTTTTAATTTAATTTCTTTTTTATATAAATTTTCTGACGTGGCTTTATTTAAAAAAATTAAAATGTTGACATGGCATTTAAATATGTCAAATAATATTTTATTAGCCACATCAACAAACAGAGCATTCCGTTAGCCACGTAGGATTTCTCCGTTTCTAGCCTGACGGAAATGACCATTTTAAAAACGATTTTCTTTTTTTTAGGGATAACATTAGCAAAGAAATCAATTTTTGGACCAAAATAGAAATAGACCCAAAATGTAGGGACCAAAAGTGCATTTTTGCCAAAGAAGTTTTATTTGGAGGAGAGTATTGGGTATTAAAGAGAGGAGAGCATATATATTTAATAGAAAAAAAATAAATCAGATTCAAAAATTAGAAAAAAAGTATTAATGTGTAAAATACTAAAATTATAGAGATGTCAAGAGTTCAGTTTTATATATAGATAATAATAATAATAATTGTAAGTGCACAATTGCATCCGGACCCAAAGATAATTATGGGCTCAGGCCCAACGAGCCTTAAATAATGAAATTTGTAGAGCGTGGGCTTAAAATCTAGGTTAGAGGTGCTGAGAAACTGACAACAGGTTAAAATATGAAAATACTTGTAAATAACAGATAATAACTGCAAATGGTCCTCCTCGGATGTAAGCCGAGGACTACCTCTATCTTATTTCTCGTTCTTTCTCAAAGATTACAATTCTTTGTTTCTTTCTTTTCAATTGACCGATCCCCCTCCTTTTGGACTTTACCCCTTTTTAAATACTTCTTTTCCTAATGCTTTATCCACGTGTTACTCAAATTCCCTCCCCTTAGATACTTCTTTCCTTAGTGCCTTTGAATAGTAACCAGAAGTTTTAGTTTTACTGTTCAGGGGTCACCTCCCCATTAATGCGGCTAGGGAGGTAGGTGCAGAGTCTTTAATATGGAGGTGGCAACCTTTGCTTCTGGTGTTTCTTAAATATCGGTGTATCTAGGACATTCAAAGGTTTCCCCTTTTAACCATCAGTCTTCACAGAATTGTGCCTTAACCTTTATAATGAAGTTCCAAGTTCTCCTGAGTCTGTCCGAGGAGAAAATCAACCTCGGATGTGTTCTCAGACCCTCGACGAATGAGCCGATTCAAAGTACTAACAAATTCTTATCTCAAGAGCAGGTCGGCCCTCCTTACTAAGGCCCATATGCCCACTTGGGTCCTTTTACCCCCTACAATAATAATAATAAGAGTAATAGTAAAACAATTTAAATTGAATTAAATGTATTAAAATTATATATTTTTTTTAAACTAACAATGTGTTTGGATTCAGCTTCCACGTCCAGCGTCCACGTCTGGCCATCCTTTTTTTTTTTTTTCAGCGTGTCTGTCACTGTTCATTGGTCATGAACAGTAATTTTAGGCCAATGAACAGTGATTTTAGGCATGAACAGTACTTTTTACACATTTATAAATTATTTTGTTACAGTGTTTTCAATTTTCAATTTTTAACAATAAGTTCTATCCGAACAGACTCTAAGTTTCACCCGGATGTTGTTGCCGTATGCGAGAGGGAAAAAAAATCATTAGAAATAAGGATGAATGAGGAAGCTATAGGATGAGGTAGAGATAAAAAGAAAATGGTAAAAATAGTTGAAAGGGAATTTAAGTAAAAGTAGACAATATATGTTGTTTTCTATGCTCCTGAGTCCTGACAGTGACAAGCATCAGTAAAGTGGTGTTGTTTTTCTTGATTTTCGAATTAAAGAGAGCTATCTTAGGGAACGGCTAAACTTCTTGGTGTTTTTTACATGGCCCATGTACTTTGCCCACAACCAACTGGACATCCTCGAACTGCTTTGAACGGCTAAACGAACTAAACGTTTTTTTTTTGAGAAAGAGTTGAACTAACTAAACTAAAGTTACATTTTGCTGCTCGCGTCAGTCATGGTATCTGGCTTCGATACCCGTCTTACTTTTTCAGTATTGTCCCACTGCCCTTTACAAGGGAAGATTTGACATACGTGCCTCCATTCTTTAATTGAAATGATTGAATGCAGCACAATTTATCTTCAAATTGGTTTTATTGAATGGGTCTTGTGAATGTGGTATAAAATTACATTAAAATATTTGATGAAGTGCTAAAATTCACCGGTTATCACATGATCTTTACTTTACTCGAAATATCTGCACAATAACAGACAAGTTAGAACTTCTTTTCTCCTTTACAACTCTAAAGTGCTAGAGCTGAAGTGAATTATGCGTACTATGGTTTATGAGGGTTTTGGGGTATATATAGTAGCATAGATCCGAAATAAGCGCCTTGGTGAGGAAGTACTTTCCTTATAGGAGAGTAATTTATGGATTTTACGTATCACTTAGAGCCCTTTTCCTTATAGGAATCTTCTTGATTAAGGCCAAACGTGTGGCGCAAAAACTTTCCTTATATGCGCGTCTGTGGAGGACAAAACAGGTTATAGATGAAGGTTGGGTTATCCCCTTCGGCTTTTACTTCCTAAGGTCGTCAGCCTACGTATGTCTTTGGTAAGGTCGTTAGCATAGGACCTTCAGCTTTGACTCCGTCATCTTTTCTTCCTTCAGCCCAACGCTGTTAGACATGAGGTGTAACCACGGACGTCAAAAGGAGACATTTTATTGACTAGAGCTGACGGGCTTGCTATTCCTGTCAGCCTTCTTAAGGTATTGGTAACTTGTAAAATCACCCTCATCAATACTAATGTTTTACAGGGAGTAGGGAAAAGCTGGACGTAAGTGTCTGGTGTGTGTTAGACGGTTAGCAAAATTCACTTGCTTTTTTTTTTTTTTTGAAAAAAGAAAATTCACTTGCTTAGTGCGTAGACTACTAGATAGTGGTAATGCTACATCAGTGACACTTATGGTGACGTTCATAAATAGGAGTCCACTTCCACTAAGAGTACTCTTTTCCAACACAAGTCTTTTGAATAAAAAACAAATAGAAAATAATTAACAGTAAGTAAAATTCAAAATTAAATATAATAATATGTTCGCGAACAAGCTTATGAATATGATGCTTGATTTAAGTAAATGTAATATTAGATGTTTTTATATATTCGTGTAAAAATATGCTTATATAGACATAAGATTGGATTGTGTAACTTTGTTAATAAATTCAAAAGATATCAAATTATCAACAACAAATACACACTATTCCTTTTTGTAATTTATGACAATATTTTTTTAACATTTAATTTGTTGACAACTTAAATAGTCCATTTATTGTAAAAGACGATTGGAAAATCTAATTTACATAAGTTCATAATCAAAATCATATTATCTAATTATCTCAAATAATGTAATTTCATCTATGATTTGGTCATTAATTATTTGCATAGATTTGTGAAGGGTTAACAATTTTTAGTCAGTGTGCTTATTACATATAAAAAAAAGTTAACCAAGTTACTTAACCAAGTTATTACTTAGATAAATTATTCAGATCTAAGTTGACACAAGAAAATCATATCATGAAAATAATGCGAAAAAGTAAATAACACACGATATGATAATCTAGGAAAACCAAACGGGTAAAAAATCAGGGGAGGATTTAACTTAGCTATTTTCAAGATAAAATAGATCCACTATGAAAGAATTGAAGTTTTTACAACAAGACTTAGACCACTAAAATCCTATTGCTACCTCGAGTAAAAAACTTACTATCACGACCACGTGACAACTTCGAGTTCACGGACTACTACTTTCCTTGATCATCTATAGCCACAAGTTCTCCTACTTGTGATATTCTTTAAGTTCTTTAAGCGGCAACTGAAACGATCACCAAGCTCTTGACATGAACTTGATCTTGATAACCTTAGGTGTGTATGAAGGTAAACACCTCTAGATTTCACAAGAAATTCAACACACAGCACATCAAAAGATTTCTAAAACGTAGCTAGGGTTTTTCCTTTTATACTTGGAGTAAAATATAAAACCCTACACGTCAAATCGGGCTTGGGCTTAGTTGGAAAATTCTGCAGAAAAATAATCTGCATAAGGTTCGATTGATCGAGCCTTGCAGATTTAGCCAATAAATCCTACAATTCACTCAATTCCAACTTTACAAATAAGCACTCTTTGAGCAGCCGAAATCTAGACTCTAAATTTAGATCATGGTATGCCAAAACATTACAAATTGAAGTTCTAATACATTTAGTTCCTAAAGTCTTAGAACCTAACATTTTGTTTATTTCTCTTCTTATATATAACTAATTATCTAATTAGGTTAGCCTTTTGGGTCATTCCAATTGGGTTTTAGTATGTAGCTTAGAGTGAGACCAAAAGGGATACATAAGACACTAGCTCCAAAATTTATGTATTTAGAATGTAATAAAATTGGTTGTATCATAGGGATAAATTTGTAGTAACATTTTAGTAACTCTTCTGTGGGTACATATATTGTCTAAGGATAACGTTTCCTCTTGGCTCCAAATTGACAAATGTTTTGTTTGATTATTAAATCACAATATTTTTTAATTATATTTTTAGGTAGTGAAAATTTGATGTGTAGTCCCTTCTTTTTTCTTTTTCTTTTTTTTTTTTTTTAACGTGAGAAGTGTTACTTCCTCTTTAGTAGAACTAAAATGAAAGAAACTGTGGCAATGAAATTAGAAAAAATGTGTTTAGAGAATCTTGTATGTACGAGATTTTTAGGTTTCTTTTGCATCAATATTTCCTGAGAGTTTGTACGAAACTCGTCTGTATGAATGTTGTAGGGGATTCAGCAGAATTTACGAATTTGACAGTTTTTTGGACAAAGTTTGTTCCACATGAAATGAAAACATTTGTGAATATTTGAAACAACGTTTGGACGGTTATAACTCTTACCCATGATATATAAATGATTCTAACTCTCACATTCTACACTTCTTTGAAAACTTTCTAAGAAACACTAAAAATCGTAGGGGATAAATGGTTGTGTCCTAGGGATAAATCTGTACTAACATTTTATTAAGAAAAAAAAAAAGTTTAGAGAATCTCGTACTTACAAGAGATGCATGTAAACCATATAATTTTCAAGTTTCTTTTGCATCAATATTTCCTGAGAATACCACTAACTGATACTTCATGGATTCGTGAGTAGTGGAATATTTTTTGGCCAACATATCACATGTAAATTTTGCATCATCAAAGTTGCCCAATAGATTGGAGATGAAGGGAATGGAAGTGTTTCGAATCCATGTGAGGATCATGTGATTGTAACTATCCCATTTAATCATGTGATTGAGGAAGACAATATCTTCTTCACTTACCCCTTCACAGAAATAATGATTGCACCAATACAATAATGCCAGAGTATGTGACCCTTAAGAAAACAATGCATAACTTGAGACCAAAATAAATAATTCTTATTTTCCTTCAATACAGGGGTGAAACCCTCAGTTCTCACTTCTCAGATTCTCAATCTCATATTTCTCCTACTCTCTCAGCCTCATAGGCTCATACGCTCTCTCTTTCTCCATCTCTCTCTCTCTCTCTCTAGTCTGAGTCTCAACCTCAAATCCATCAGTGACTCAAATAGTGATAGTACGGCATATTTTTTATTTTTCAATATATATTTTTTTTAAAAAAACCTAGTGGCAAGACACTGTGACTAACCCATATGGCATTTTTTTTATTTTATTAATATTTCTTTCCAAAAAACGCCACTGTACTATAATTACTGTGCAAGATATTTTTTTTCTCTTTTAAGGTCTGTTTAGATAATACTTATTACTGAAAATTGAAAACACTGTTTATTGACCTAAAATTACTGTTTATAGCCAATAAACAGTGATATATGCGCATAGAAAAAAAAAAAAAAGACGAGACGTGGACGTGCTGTGCAATCCAAACGTCCTCTTAGGGTCCGTTTGGATAGAACTTATTGCTGAAAATTGAAAACTGAAAACTGAAAATACTGTAGCAAAATAATTTTAAAATGTGTGAATAGTACCGCGGGACCCATTTTTAATGAAAAAGTTGTTAAAAAGTGAAATTTGTGGGATCCATAAACAGTACATTTGTGGACTGTTCAATAGTCAAATCTTGCGGCTGGGTCTCTGAAACGCGTGAAGCAGAGGAAAAAAGAAAAAAAGAAAAAAAAAAAGAAAACTTGAAAACGCAAAACTCAGGCGTGGAAACGTGAATCCAAACCCTCACTTAGTCTCAGCCGCACACGTCTTGTAACTCACCTACTCCTCTTTAGACCTTATGCTCTCAGCTCTCGGCCTCAGAACCCAGTCGCTCGTTAGCCTGACCAAAGGTAAGGAGATAAGACTTTCTTTTAAAATTTGAAATGTAAAATGCTGTCTTGCGTGTAGCAAGAGAGTACTCCTTGCTGTCTTATAGAAGAGAGTACTCCTTGTTGTCCCAAGTCTCATCCTCTTGCTGTTCTGCGAGTAGCAGTAGCATTAAACAATTCAGCTAGTCCAATCAGCAATTCTACTCAAGGTAGTTGAATATGAAGTCAAGTCCACATCGCCAATTTAATCCCAATGGATTTCAGCTGAGGAAAAATCTCTGTTTCTCTGTTATTATACCAGTTTTTGTTACCGTTTCATTTAAGTCACAAGTCACAATTACTTTCAGCTAAGGAAAATTCTTTGTGTTTTTCTGTTTCTCCGTTTCTTTGTCTTCGTTCTATCAGACAAAATAAGAGACGTTTATAAAGAATAGATGGTTGCTATTGTTATTTTCTAGCAAGCGTCGAATACCCTACACAGTGAAAGGAATATTAGGAACGAAGAGCTTTCTATTGTTGCAAGTTCAAGTTATCTTTTTCGAATCTGATGTGCTAAAGATGTTCCAAAGATTGTTGCAGACTCTTGTTCTTCAATCACGTTAAGGAGCGGGAGGTTGTTGCAGACTCTCCGAATACCGTGCATACTCATCGTCAACAAATTTGAATTTCATAGCATCGCTACCGAATACGTAGTAGCGATGCTATGAAGTTTAAATTTGTTGATGATGAATATGAACGGTATTTGAAGTCTGCAACAACCTCCTGCTCTTTAACGTGGTTGAAGAAAAACAACAATTTTTTTTAAAATTTGTTGTATCTTTATGCTAATAGGCTGCAATGCTTAACTATGTATGTGTTTTTATGATATTGCCACTTTGTGGACAGTAATGTATTATTATTGTCCTATGCCAAACGTTCATGTATTACATTGCCCTATACTGGGCCAGTCTTGTGTCCTATCGCCCCGTTGCGGGCTCAGTCTTATGTATTTCTGACATTGCTTGTGCGTGGGTTGGGGGTATGTTTATCTGACTATGTAGCACTTGATAGGCATTTTGTGGAAAAAACGTGTTGGCTGGAATGAATAATACGAGTTAATGATGCTCATCTTATATTTTGTCTTTTGTAATATTGATGTTATTTTTATTTTTAATTTTAAAAACTGTAGCGTTCCTGTGCAGGGTACTGTTAGCCAGAAGTTAATAATATGAGTCAGTCACCAAAAGTGGAAATATGGTCCTTTTAACCCTAATTTGTGTAGGACTTGTCTAAATAATTTTCGAGTTATGTAATCATTATGTCTGGTTCAGCTTGTTCACGGGCGGGGTCTCTTAACCCATTTAGATTTACTTTGTTTGTGGCTATTTAAGCCTACTAAGTTTTGTGATCATTTAGAATTAGTTTAGTTTTTTGCATCTTCCATGTTCTTGAAGCCTTATAATCCGATTAAGTTCTATGTTCTTCAACTACCAATTTAAGTAAAATTTGTAAAATAAATAGCGTTGCCCAAAAAAAGAAAAAGAACGTATGGAGTGTATTATTTGGTACCGTGTGGGTGGAGTAAGAAGATTTTGTATTATATTTGTAGGTGCGACATGATGCCTGCAATGTTTGTACTTTATGTGAATATTTGATGGTGCAACATGATTCCTGCGATTTTTTGTTCTGTGTGTGCCTATGTAGTTACTTGTAGATAAAATAATTTTCATTGTGGGTAGAGGATGGGTTCAATTATTGGCTAGGCAACGTTGTTTATTTGTGCAGCTGATATGGTTGAACGTGGCATTTGGCTTTTTGCTGCCTTTGTTATTTTCTCGCCAGAGAAGTGTTACCCTCCATTGGTAGTGAGGGTTTTCTTGGATGTTTTTACTGCAATTCATCCAAGCTATCAATTTGGTTGGACTACGTTTTCTTCAACCATTGGTGTAGGAAATTTTTTATTTTAACTTACTATATTACAACTCATGCCACATCAATGCTCTTATTTTCATGTTTTTGTTAAATACTATTTATTTATTTATTATTTTTTCTCTCTCTTTATCTCTATCTTTCTATCTTCTCCCTCTCTTCAAATCACAACCACTCACTGCATCATCAACCACTACAATTATTACAAATCAATCTATCACCACTAACCCAATCACTAGCCACTATTAATCACTACAAACCGATCCACCTCTACAAACCCAAGTGGTTTGGCAGTGGCAACAAGGGATGAAGGGAGATAGTGCTTGTGCTTAAGGTGGAGAAAGATTGAGAAACAGAGCAGAGGAAAAATGAGAGAGGAGAGAGAAAAGATTGAAAGTGTGTGTGAGACTGTAAGAGAAACAATGAAATAATAAAAAATTAATAGCAAGTTGTTACAGTAAGCTGGTACTAGTACCAGATTATTGAGCTATGACACCATTGATAAAATGCTCATTTTGGTGTTTGAGGTGATAAAACAGCCACTAATGTTAATGCTCTTATTGTGATGCTCTTAGCATTCCAATATATGTTTATTATATTCCATGGATTTACATATCTTAAAATATAAAAGTTATAGCATATCCTATATACACCCACTTCAATTTTTAAATTTTTTTTTACCTTATTAATAAAAGCTTGTAAGAACTTGATATCTAAAATTTATTGTAAAAATGTCAAGTGTCGTAAAAATAATGTGAAAATTAAAATTTTGTTTTGGTACAGGTGTCTTGATTTTCAACTACCTTCAAACAAATAATTTTTAATAACTAAGTTTTTTTTTTTTTTAATTTTTAACCACCACACTACTTGTTCTCTTTATCTTTCTTTATTTTATCTCTTACCTCCCATGAGTCTTATCTCATTTCAAATTATAAAAAGAAAGTTTTATCTACTTACCAAAGGGTCAGGCTATTGAGTGACTGAGTTCTGAGTCTTAGAGGCGGGAGCAGAAGCCTAAAGAGGAGTAGCTGAGTAGGAGACAACTTACGAGTCTCAGATAAGACAAGAGTTATAAAATGTGTGTGGTTGAGATCCAAAGAAAAAAAAAATCTTGCACAGTAACAGCAGTGATTTTATGAAGGATTGAAATAGTGATAACATGACATTTTTTTTAGATAAGTAGTAAATTACCCCCTTAAAATAATACGTAGAAATTGAATTTTACATCTTAAAATTTTATAATTTAAATTTTACTTTTTAAAATTTGGTGATATTTGAATTTTATATCTTGATGTTTCAGAATTTGGATTTTACTCCTATAGGTTAGGAGTGTTTAGATTTTACTTCCTAAAGTTTTGGAGTGTTTAGATTTGACACTCCAAAGTTTCAGAATTTGAAGATAAAATCTAAACACCCCTAAACTCTAGAGTGTAAAATCAAAACACCCCAAATTTTGAAGGGTAAAATCCAAGTTTTGAAATTTTAAAGTATAAAATTCAATTACTCCCAAATTTTAAAGGTGTAATTTTTACATGTATTTGTTTTATAAAAAATTGGAAAGTAGTATAAAATTTTGAATTGCCGATAAACTTTAATATATATATATATATATAAAAACACACAATAATAATATATATATATATATATTATTGTGTGTTTTTAAAACACATGAGTAAAATATATTATTATTAATTAATCCATGACATCTATGAGACTGGCGGACTGTGTAAAAAGTGTGAACCCACATCAAATCTTACAAAATCCAAGTCTTCGTACTCATTAATAATTCTATTCCCATCATGATATGAATGATGGAAATACAAAAAACAAAACCCAAGAAATTAAAAAAAATAATAATAATAAAGGCAGATATATCTCTAAAACGAAGAAATGGTTTGTCTGTAACGTGTTGAATTGTAGCGTTTGTATTTGTCGGCAACTTTATTGCTTTATCTATTGAAAATTAGTGAAAAAAAATATTATTATATCTTCTAAAAATGGGACTTAAAAAAAAAATACACAAATAATTAAACAAAAAGATATATAAGAAAAAAAAATCCAAATTTATTATTAGTATCCAACCTCCCACACGTTTTTATTCTTTTTTATGGACCAAATATTGATAATTGAACTTGTTTATAATTTTTCAAAACTCTATTGTTTAGAGAAAGTTTCTGTTTAGTAGAAACTGGGAATAATATATATATATATATATATATATAAAATGTAAGTGATGTATTAAATACGAATCAATAAGAATTTGTCACTTTAAACAAATTGCTAAAATTATTATACACACAAATATATATAATTAGTCGTTAATTCGTGCGATACACAAGATTGTTATTTTAAATCAAATATTAACATGTTCAGGTTTAAACATTCCTCTAATTTTAATTATTGAAACCTAAATTGGCTCTAATATAAAATGAAACATGTAGTATGATGAAACTATCAGAATTTCAATCATTGTTAAAAAAAAAAAAAAAACTCTCTGAAAGTTTGTTCAGAAATCTGGTCCTATTGGCCAAGTATTTTGATCAATGATGGTATTTTGGCAATGAAACTGATAGATAACATATAATCTTTTGCAAGGGAAAAAAAAAAAACTCGATTTAATTTTGTTCGAAAATAGACCTAGGTCCTTTAGCCCATGAATTTAGACCGGATATAAAAAAAATTAAAAAAACAAACGCACTTAAAAAAAAAAAAAAAAAGGTATATAAGAATCCATCAAATCCAATGCTCGCTTCTCATTCGCCATATTTGGAAAAAAAATTATATTATATTTCCTTAGACGTGGTTTTTAGATTTTTATTTAGTCTAATTAACATAACTAGAGGTTACATCCTCTACAAAAATTAATTAATGAACTTATACTTTTACATGGGATATTTTGTCAAAAACTCATTAATGAGCTCCTACTTTCCTACCATAGAATAGAACTCTTTCAGAAGTCAATTTTGTCACAGCGGTGGGTCTAGATCCTTTTTTAGATTCAATTTGTTTTTCAATTTTTTTCTTATTTTTGAAGTTTTTTATATCAGAATAAATATTTTTTAGTAGACACTTATAAAGAAAAAATATTTTTAGATAAATAAAACACAATATATAATTAAAAATAATAATTTAACTAATAATAAAATTTAAAGTATAGAACAATAGAACTTAATTATTGCAATTTTTTTAAAATCGTAACCATTTTAAAGCTTAAATTTGTATAAATTAAAATTAATTTAATACATAATTTAATAAATTAATGTCATTATAATACAAATGAAGAAATATAATATATATTAAATTATTAATTGGTATAATGATTTCTAATAATAGATAAAATGGGAAATCGTGTTCAGATAAAAAAAAAAAAAAATTGAACCGTGTTGTCTTATAAGCTGTAACTGTAGGCTGCACTGCACAGTTGTGCACCGTGCAACCTGTGCGCCCATCAAATAAATGTGCAGTAAAACAAACTAAAAGAATATAAACTTTAAGTTAAATAGATAGAAGAATCTGACTCTTCATTTTCGAAAAGACAGAGAGCCTCTTTGAAGGTTACCTCAAGTGGACGCTTTACATTTTATTTTGAATTTGTTGTGAATGGAGAGGCAGAGAGACAGAGAAACGAGAGATTTTTCTTTTGTTTTTGAGATTTATATTCTCTATTTTAAGACGTTATATTATTAATGAATTTATTTAGTATTAATTGTAATTTAGTATATTTTAAGAATGAGGTAACAAATTTATATTATAAAATTTAATTTTGTTAATTGAAGTTTGACTTTGTTTTTCTTTTTAATATTTTGCATTTTAGAATATAATGAAGTCTTTTTAATGCATTTTATTTACTAATAAAAATACTTAATTATTTTTAATTAAGATATATAGATAAATATATTATATATATAATTTTTTTTTTTACAAGTAGGCCCTTCTTTTATATGCAGGCAGTAGACAATTGCATAAATTGCAGTTACTATAGAGCCGGCCCTATTTTAGCAATTTTGTCAATACACAATTAATGAACTTCTTCTTTTTTCTTAAAAAAAGTAGATGATTTTTTTTGCACGGGTAATGTAAATACTCTAAAGAAGCTAATTTTCTCTCTCCTGTCTCTTCTCTTCACTTCCCCAAACTACATCGAACTGAAGGTTTTAGCTTTCGCCTTCTAGTTCTGGCATGTCACACTGCTTCTTTTTGTGTACATAAGTGTCATGTGCAATGAAAGACTTTTTAAGGATTTGTTTTAATATAGCTAACAACTAAAAATATTGTAATAAAATAATTTTTAAATATATAAATAGTATTATAAACTCATTTTTAATATTTTTTTAAATAAAATGGTTGTATGTCCCGTAAATAGTATATAAACAGTGCTAATCAATGCATGTATAGTAAATTTTATCCCCTTTAAAATACGTGCAGTAGGAAAAAAAAAAAAAAAACGCAAAACACCATTTCAATTGAATCTAAAGGCTGATTTAGTGAGTCCAAATCTTTTGTCCTACTTTTTCTACTCTATTCTATACTCCACCAATAAAAACCTGCCACGTATTCACTTAATTAATTAAATGCTATCATTATTAACTTATTAATACTACTGTTATTAATTAATAATAATATTTAATTAAATGAACATACGGCAGGGTTTTATTGGTATAGAGTACAGAGTTAAACATAAAAAATAAGACATGATTTAAACTCGATTTGAGTAGCGCTGAACGCGTTTCCCCTTCTTTCTTTTTTTCCCGCTGCCCTTTTCTGCTTTTAGGAAACAAGTCACTATACATACACTGTTCACACACTATGCCTATACTTTTCGAGTCTTTTGGGTAAATATTGGTAAAAATGAAGTTTTTTGGGGTTATAGTCACTGTTCAAAGTTATTTGGGGAAATGAGGAGAGAGAGTGAATTTCGGCAACAGTGTCGCCGAAATTCGAAGAAAAGTATGAGAGAGAAAATCCAATCTGAGGAGAGAAAAATTTTGAGAATTTCGGCAACAGTGTTGCCGAAATTTCTTCTGCCCAGCTGCCCGTGCCCATGCATGAGTGCGCGGAATGGAAAAAAATAAAATAGGTTTGCGGCAATCCCATTGCCGAAAATGGAGGGAAAAGAAAAAAAAAATTGAATAATGGCAATGGGATTGCCGAAATAGGGAGAGAGAAAAAAAGAAAAAGAAAGAGAAATGTGGCAGTGCCGAAATAGTGGAGAGAAAAAAAAAAAAAAAAAGATGCTACGTTCACAATATTTTTCACAATAAATTACAGGTGGTTAGTTGTTATTGGTTCAAATTTGAACCTAACACTAAGATAACTTTTTTGCTCTAATAATAACAATAAGTAACAACTTGTTATTTATGATTTGTTGTAAAAATATTGTGAAAATGTTGTGAACGTATCATTTCTAAAAAAAATCGTGGAGCCGAAATAGAAGGAAAAGAAAAAAAAAAAAAAAAAAAGGAATGTGGCAATGCCATTGCCGAAATAGAGGGAAAAAATTTTCCCTCTATTTCGGCAATGACATTGCCACATTCTCTTTTTTTTTTTTTTTTTTTTTTTTTTTTTTTTTTCTATTTCGGCTCTAACGATTTTTTTTAGAAATGATACGTTCACAACATTTTCACAATATTTTACAACAAATCATAAATAACAAGTTGTTACTTATTGTTATTATTAGAGCAAAAAAGTTATCTTAGTGTTAGGTTCAAATTTGAACCAATAACAACTAACCACCTGTAATTTATTGTGAAAAATATTGTGAACGTAACATCTTTTTTTTTTTTTTTTTCTCTCCCACTATTTCGGCACTGCCACATTTCTCTTTTCTTTTTCTTTTTTTTCTCTCTCCCTATTTCGGCAATCCCATTGCCATTATTCAATTTTTTTTTTTCTTTTCCCTCCATTTTCGGCAATGGGATTGCCGCAAACCTATTTTATTTTTTTCTATTCCGCGCACTCATGCATGGGCACGGACAGCTGGGCAGAAGAAATTTCGGCAACACTGTTGCCGAAATTCTCAAAATTTCTCTCTCCTCAGATTGGATTTTCTCTCTCATACTTTTCTTCGAATTTCGGCGACACTGTTGCCGAAATTCACTCTCTCTCCTCATTTCCCCAAATAACTTTGAACAGTGACTATAACCCCAAAAAACTTCATTTTTACCAATATTTACCCAAAAGACTCTATACTTTTCAATAATTTTTTATTTAAAAATAAATACCACAATCCTATTTATATATGTTCACACACTATGCGTATACTATTTATCCACACAAGCTAAAAGATTCAACTGCAGTCGCAAGATTATCCATAAATCCCAAATATTAGTCACACATAAGCTACATACACTAAACGAATACAAGATTTTTTCACAACATACCTATCAAGTGCCACATAAGCATATAATCGTACATCCAGCCCAGGTGGGAGCAATGTTCAAAATACATGTCAGACGAGACAATAATAATACATAACAGCCCGTTAAGGAGAAACGCGCAGATTATATTGCATAACAAAATATTCATACTTTAAAGTTTTGTTAGGAAGTAAATTAAAACGCCTCAAAATTTCACGGTCTTTAAATAGTGTCTCAAATAACCTCAGTTGGTCAATTGAGTTGGCCAAAGCTATACATGCATTCCAGTCTTCCTCTTTATCCTCGAAAGGTCTTAAATACAACTCTTTGGGCTTTAGCGACGGTGGAGTACGGTTAAAAACCGTACAAACCATGTTTGGCGAAATCATTTTTTTCCTTCGAAAAATTTCGGCATCCGGAACTATCTGCAAAAATATAACCGAAATTATTATTTTGAATAGAAATGGGACAACATCTTCCGCCGAACAGACTACCACTCTTATTTTAGAGCCTGTGTCTATTTAAATCATTCTGACATAAAAATAATCTCCTCGTCAACCAAACCACAAAGCAAGAACAGCAAGGAACGGACCATCCATATAAGACAGAATGCAGAGTTTTCCGTCTCCACTTTCACTTATTTTATTCTTTTCTATTGTGTGAATTGAATTCATACGTGAGTTTAAGTTTTGTATTTGTTCTCGGCTAGGCATGAACATGAAAAAAAAAAGCAAAAGACATGGAAACGAAAAAAAAAAGAAAAAAAAAGAAGCAACAAACATATCAAGAAAAGAAACAGACAACGATGAAAAAGTAGCGTTAACAGAAAAGAAAATATGAATTACCCTCACTAGTTGATCCCAGGCGAAGTAATCAACATTGATTTCTCCAGTAGTAAAATTAATCATTCTGGGAGGCACATAGGTCGTTACGCGGACCCAGGTTTCCCAGAGGGCCCGAAGTTTATTCCATGTGAATTTTACATCAAAACAATTAAGGTCAGTTCCAAACTTACGATTCACAATTGCTGCGACGGCAATAAGTCTATCCCCTACGATATCGGTAGAGCAGCCTTCCCAATTGACGTTCATGGAGGCAATCATCAAAAAGAATTCTATCGCACCATCTATGTCAAGTAATCGTTCCATGGTTGTCTCCTATTATAGGGGCACGCAAACTAGACCGAAAAGAAAATCCTTAAAAGAGAAATCCTTAAAAGAAACTGCTAAAAGAAAAACACTTGCTAGAACCTGGAGCTGTGAATATCAATATGAAAGACCCAGCATAGCTATTTGGATATTACCTGGTTCTATCAACTTCTTGCTGAGAAATGGGAACACTTTATATGAACCTTGAACAATTAATAAAAACATGTGAACCTCGAATAACGAAAAGATAAATATCACCTCAAATTGTTTATAAACAATCGCCTCTGGTCAATTAATAAATAGTGGATGGTATTGTATTAATGACTCAACCGCACCTTCCACGCATCACCCGAGCTTTCCCTCAACAAAACCCGCGATATCTTTCACCTAAGGGTCATGTCACTATCCATATGTTAGTATAGGGTTCTGCCTCAATAGGTCACTTGGGTCAGTCACATGACTCTGATACCAGCCAAAACGTACGTTTAGTCTTTTTCGGTATCTGATCCAATATTGGGTTTTTATAAGCCAAGGATGATGATAGTTTCTCAAACCCAAAAAAAATCTAAGGATGATGGCATTAACCGGAGCATCTTGGAAAATTTCATTAATTGAGTTTTTGATAAAATTGCTCGGGAAAAATTTAAGGTCATTAATTAGCTTACGGAGAGGATGTAAGAGGAGCTCGTTTGGATCCAGTTTTTTTTTTTAGCTGCATTCACATTTTGATTTTTTTTTTTTTTTTTCTGCTGCAGAAACAAGCGTGCGATATGTATACTGTGTAAATATTGTATGCGTATTGTTTATATATTTTTTTAATAATTTTTTATTAAAAATAGATTTTATAGTACTATTTATATATTTAAAAATTATTTTACTAAAACATTTTTAATTTTTAACAATAAATTTTATTTAAACGAGTCTAAATCGGAAGGTAATTCTACGTATCGTATTAGGGGAATTTAAAAGAATCACATTTTTTAACTTTTAAATATTATCTGTGTGCAGTGTGGCAGAGATTTTTCACTGTCCAAGAAATTTTATTATACAGATTTGAGATTATAGTTTGCTCCAAGTCCTACACGTGGTGGGCTAGATAAAGTTGTCTTTAAAAGCAAAAACAAAGCAAAGCTACTCTAGTTTCCTTCTAGTCATATACGCGGTACCATTTATGTTAAAAGATTATATTTTTACAACAATCTCACCACACAATTGACTTCGATTTTTGCCTTTTATTCCAAAAAAAAAAAGAAAAAATGTTTTGACAACAGTCTCACCAAATATTTTTTTTATTTATAAATTATTGTAAAATATGAATGGACTTAAAAATTGATGGCCAGAGTTTTGACCGGATTACAATTTCAATGTTTGTTGCATGTAAACTTGTAAATAGCATATTGGGGTCCAGTAAACAGTTAGAAAACTCTTTTGCAAGGAAAAAAAACTGGTTAAAATTTGTTCGAAAATGCCCGTAGGTCCTACTCTCCAAGAATTTTAACCGGAATACAATTTCGTCGTTGATGCATGAAAACTTGTATGTAGCATATTTAAATGTCCAAGAACAAGTTCGAAAAACTATTGCGAGAAGAATAAAAAATCTTGACTAAAATTTGTTCGAAAATGCTCTTAGGTCCTACCGGAGGAGAATTTTGACCGGAATACCATTTGGCGTTTCTGCACAAAAACTTGTAAATAGCATATTTATAGGTCCAAGAAACAATTGTGAAAAAAAAAAAAAGAAGTTAAATCTTGTTTGAAAATACCTCTAGGTCCTATTGGCCAAGAATTTTGACTGGAATAAAATGTCTTTTTTTTTTACAAGAAAACATGTATATAGCACATTCAGAGGTTCAAGAAACAAATGTAAAAATCTTTTGCAATAAAAAAAAAAATTCAATTAAATATTGTTTGAAAATGTTCCCTAGTCCTGCTAGCCAAAATTTTTAACCAGAATACAATGTCTAAGTTTTTGCCAAAAAAAAAACAATGGAAAAATTTTAACCGGAATACAATGTCCAAGTTATAGAAACTATATTTAAAAGTCCCAAAAACAAATGGAAAAATCTTTTGCCACAAAAAAAAAATTCGATTAAAACTGATAAAAAATGCCCCGTGGTCCTATTGGCGAAGAATTTTAATTGAAATACTATTTCAGCATTTTTGCCCAAAAACTTGTAAATGGCATATTTAGTGATAAAAAAAGTGAAAGTCTAGTAGTAATAGTATCTTTTGTTGGGCCCATGTCTATAGTTTGAAACTCCGCATTATCTACCTATCACAAAAAAATCTTTGTTTCTCAATTTATTCACTTTATAATTCTCTTTCTCCTTCTCTAAGTCTAGTGAGGATCAATCTTCCTCCGCCAGCATCACAATTAATCATCACCTCTTTGGTCTCACATTCTCAATTAGCAGTTATTGATAAGCAAATTTTTCGATCTCTCTCTACTGGGAATGCCACCTACAAACCATTATTTATTGTTTCATTCTACTGTCGTTTGGCCATAATTTTTTTCATTCAAAACATGAGTTTGTTTCTTCTACTCAAACCTTTTTTCTTTTTTGGTAACGTATTTTTGAAATGTGCTTTTAAAATGAATGAAAATTTATATAAAAGAAACTATAGCAAGTTGTAATTATTCTAAACTTCTACAAATTTAGCTATGCAGTCCATACATGATCCTAACTTGATTATGTATTATTAATCCAGATTTTCAACAATTCGATAGTTACAAAAAGAGAATATATAAAGTTTAATTTGACCAATTTGATATGAATGCAAACCTAGGAAGGTTGGGCAGCCAAAATCATGGTGTATGTGTCATGTACATAGTGTCCGTCAAAATTAAAATTTTGAATTCTGACCCAATCCAGACACAATGGTCTAAAAAAATGAAGAAAAAGACCCTATACTCCTTAAGAGTAACCACAGTAGTGGAGTTAAATTTTTAGCTTTTTAGCTATACAAAAAGTGATTTTATTTATTTTACCTTCTCACATTCTATAACAGTGAAGTTATTTCAACTTTTAACACAATAAAATAATATAAATACTACAACAAAATAATATTTCATTCAACCACCAATACACAACCACCATCAAACCCATAAAAATCACTGCACAACCACAACCCCACCTTGCCCATCAAAACCAATGAAGAAGAACAAAAAAATAAAGCAAAAAAATCAACATAGCCAAATTGAAACCCAGTTGAGAAATCAGAGGGTAATGGAGGAGAGATGTCCCAGGAATCGAGATAGGGGTTGTACATCTCGACAGCTAAATGGTCCTCGATGTCGACGAGGTTGCCGACAACAATGAAACTAGGCCAGTTGTGGTTATGGTTGTGGCTAGAATAGAAGACTTCAAGGAGAGGGTTGAGGCGAGAGTAGTGTAAAGGGGAAATGGTGGAAATGTGGCAAGAGAGGACTATGGAGAAGGAGAAGGCGGGTGTGGGGGGCCTGTGGAGGAAGAAAGAAGAGATGGAGGGCAGTAAGGAGAGAGACACGAAGATAGGACAATGGACGCAAGAAAGAATAACCCAAAAAAAAAAAAAAAAAAGTAGTGTGAACACAAAATAAAAATTCTAAAAAAAAAAAAAAAAAAAAAAAGCTTTCAACTATAGTGCACATTCATATATAGATATGCACTGTAACAATGAAGGTAAAAATTTTAACTTTAACTTCACTGCTATAGTGTGAATTTTTGTGTTTTGATGTAACTAAAATCTTTCACAGCATATTGAGGGTAAGGGATTTTTTAGATGAATAAAGTCTCTCAAAACTCGAACTTCTCGTATATTTAATCTAACCGAATTTGAAAAGAAACTTTGTTCTTTTTTATACTCTAGATCTGCACTCTAGGCACTCAGAAAGTCAAATGGGTGCTGCTCAAAGCTCAGCAGTGTTGCTCAAAGTCCATTGGCTCTCCCTCCAAGCTTCAGACATTTACTTACAAAGCGTAGAAAGGATGTGATCCACTAATTCCTATAACTTCATTGTCCGTGGTAGGTAGCTAACCACTCTGAGTTCCATTCGCTATTAGTCTCACTCCTATGTGATTATTCCCTCTATACCATTGTGTCGCGTCTCACATAGCCATCAAAAATGGGAGATGCTGTACATGTTGGTAAAAGAGTAAAGTGCACAAGCCTCTTGGAGGCCAGGCTCAAAGCGCGAGCACACATTTGAAATAGTTAACAGTACCCAAGACTAATCACACTGTTTAGCAGCTAAAACTAATCACACCGAGACACCTATAAAAGATTGACAACTAAACCAAATAAAACATATAGATCTATTTCCAAGCTGCAAAGCTATAGTCGTTATGCAGTAACTTTAGACAAGTGATTTACGCTCTTCTTCCTCCTTTTCTTTCGTTCTTTGAGAAGCAATTTACAAAACCATATGCTGCCATGCACCCAATACGCAGACATTGCCTGTGCGTGTATTTTGTATATTCTGAATATACAAAATACATACACAGGCGGCAATGGCTAAAATACATGAGTTTGAGCCCAATGGGCAATAGGAAGTGTGGGCCCACAATAGGCAATATAATACATATATTTCTAATTTAGAGCAATAATAATACAAAACTGGCCAGCAAATGGGCAATATCTTAAAAACACATCTACAGAAATACTTAACCAACATTACACAGTCATACAATCTTTGAGATCTTTTTCTTCAACCATATTAGGGAAAGGGATGCGGGTGCTCATAATATTTTTTATATTCATCCTCTACGTAGTGAATCTTCATAGCACCGCTCCTAAGTGACTTAAAATGGTCTCTACGTTGCTTATCTTGAAAAAGCCTCGTACAAAATAAAGCAAGTTTCAGAGAGTTGTTCAGTCCATCAACCTTTTCAAGAGAGAGCATTGAAGCTCTTACCTCTTCCTGTTCAATTTTGTACAAGTTTAAGGATGAACTACCTTCCTCAATCCTTCTCTTTTTCTTTTTCTTTTTCTTCAAGTCTTTGGAATCTTGCACATTGAAGATGGCATGAACTTCACTGGCGAGAAACAACTTTTTTGATTTAAATATCACAGCATCCGGTACTAACTGCATAAAAATAACCCAAATCATTATTTTGAACACAAGTCAAATAAATAATTTTATAACTAGCCATTTTAACTAAAAAAATTAAATAAACCATAGAGAGGTCAGGTGTATCAATATGATATTTTTCCCACCTATCCTACACTTAACACGTTTATATCACACATTTTGAAAACCTACTACATCCGCAGGTTTTATTCAAACTTTCAAACAACAATACTGTATTTGGTTTCATATATGTGAGTTTTGTATTTGTGTTCAACTAGGAAAAAACATGAATGCAAAACAGAGGAAGACATGAAAACATAAGACAGAGAAGGATAGGTGACATTAACAGACAATGAGAAGTTAGTGACATTAACAGAAAAGAAAGTAAAGCGATGACTAACCTGCAGTATCCTCTCCCAGTCGCGTTCGTCTTTTGGAGTTATTGTCCCTAATTCCCAATCGATAATATCTGGGTCTACCAATTTTATGACGTGATTCCAGGTTTTCCAATATTCTTTGATATCGCCCCAAATATCTTTTACTTCAAACGCAGTCAGACCAGCATCGTCGTAGCTGTTGTTCACAAAGTCTGCCACATCAGAAAGTTTTTCATACTTGATGTTCTTTTTTTCATCAAGGTAAGTCGACGCTGCTTTCAAAAAAAAGGATAGCAGCCAGCTATTTCTTGTAAACGTTCCATTGTGATTAAAATGAAACAGAACCAGAAAGAGATATAGAAAGTAGAAACAGAGAAACACAGAATTTTCTTAAGCTGAAATCAATTGTGATGAGTGACCGAGTTCTGAGTCTGAGAGGTGAGAGCAGAAGTTTAGAGAGGAGTAGAGACGTGTGTGGCTGAGATCAAAGCAGAAGGGGAAAATATATATATATATATCTTGCACAGTAATAACAGTGATTCCATCAGTGACTAAAAAGTGACAATTCGGCATCGTTTTTTATTTTTTTAATATTTTTTTCTTCAGAAAATGCAAATGACAATACACCAGAGCTACTAATAAACACACGTTAACTTTTTCTTTAATTCAATTTCTTTTTGATAAGAACGTTATGATATTTATAAAGAAAAAAAAAATTATATATAGAGGCAAAAAACACATTTTTTATATATTTTCAAGCTGAAAAAAATTTCTCACCAAATTAATTTAGAGAGAAAGTCTTTAAACTTTCTATATATTTCTTATTTAGATATGAATTTTGAAAATCTACCATTAAAATTCATATTTATTTTTAATACACAACTATAGATTACAAAAACTTAAAATTATAATATTTATTTGATAATATTGCAGTTAATTTTTTATTTTCTTAAAATTTTATAAACATTAAAAATATAATAACATGCAAAATAATTAAATTTTCAAAATTCAATCTTAATATAAATATATATGATAAATTTGTAAAGTTTCCCTCCAAACTAGTTTGAAGAAAAATTTTGTTTTTTCAAGCTATATTCATTCTTTTTAGTTTCTAAATTTTATTTTTAAGTCCCTAAAATCAAAAGGCGATCTTTTGTCCATACTATCATCTCACTACCGAAAATAATGACAAACGGATTACACCACTAGTAGACTTAAATACTAACATCAGCATTAAAATAATAATAATAAATATTTTAAGGGGTTTACACTTAAATTTGATCTCGAGTGGTTTCCACAAATTTCTTCATGAACTTTCCTCATCACGTAGTTTGCTTCCTCACGGCCAAGGCATCTTAGATACGGTCGGGAGAATCCTCTTTTGTAGAGGACATCCTTAATCAGGATGAATCGGGCAGCCTTAATCTTCAGTTTCCTTGCATCTTCTTTGCTATCTGGCAGCTTGCCATCTTTAAGGTACGTCGTAATTGGAACCGTCCAATCGTCTTTAGTGCTTACTTCTTGCATTCTAACGTTATCTAATAGCGATGAATGTTGGACAAAGGACATTACCTGTTCTGGGGCGATCATAGATTCGGCCAAAGCAGCCTTTGCGAGTCAATCCGCATCTTGGTTCTCTTCTCTTGGGATCTGAACAACTGTGAATTGGAGGTCATTCGTTCGACCTTTCACTTCCTCGAGGTACCTTCTCATCCGTTCATTCCTATAATCATAGCTTCCATTAACTGGACTGGCACGATTTAAGAATCGGAGTAAGCTACCACCTTCCTAGCCCCAGCCGCTATCGCAAGCTCCAATCCTGCCACCAGGGCCTCATACTCTGCTTCGTTGTTTGTAGTGGCGAATTCCAAACGGATCATGCATTCGATCTTATCTCTTTCCGAGGTGTGGAGTACAACCCCGATTCCTCCCGCATGCTTGTTGGAAGATCCGTCTGTGTGAATTCTCCATGTGGGCATCTCTTTTGCCCCCTGCTCCTCAAGTGTAGTGAATTCCACAATGAAGTCTGCCAGTATCTGTCATTTCATAGCCGTTCGTGGCTGGTATTGGATATCGTACTCACTCAGCTCGATAGCCCACAAAGCCAACCGACCTGCAGTGTCAGGATTGTTCATTGCTCTCCGCAAGGGCTGATTCGTCAGGACTTTTATGGTATGTGCTTGAAAATAGGGCTTGAGTTTTCGAGCTACAGTCACAAAAGCATAAGCGAGCTTCTCCATCCGTAGGTACCTTTCCTCTTCACCTCTTAGCGCCCGGCTAATAAAGTACACCGACTTTTGTATCTTCCCTTCTTCTCTGACGAGAGCTGCACTTACCGCTGCTGACGAGACGGCAAGGTATAGCAACAATTCCTCCCCCAGCGTGGACGGACTAAGTAATGGTGGGGCAGAGAAATATGTCTTCAACTCCTCAAATGCCTTTTGGCATTCGTCCGTCCACTCGAAAGATCTCCTTAGTGTTCTGAAGAAAGGGAGACACTTGTCCGTCGCTCTCGATACGAACCTATGCAAGGCTGCTATCTTCACTGTCAAGCTTTGCACTTCCTTCATCGTCCTTGGAGGAGATAGCTCCATAATCGCTTTTACTTTCTCTGGGTTGACTTCAATGCCCCGCTGGGACACCATGAATCCTAAGAATTTACCAGCATAACTCCGAACGCGGATTTGCTTGGATTCAGCTTCATTTTATACGTCCGAAGAATGTTGAAAGTCTCCTGGAGGTCCCTCAGGTGATCAGATACCTTTGCGCTTTTCACCAACATATCATCTACGTAAACCTGGACGTTTCAGCCAATCTGGTGTGCGAACATTTTGTTCATTAATCGTTGATACGTGGCTCCCGCGTTCTTGAGCCCAAACGGCATCACCTTGTAGCAAAAAAGCCCCTAGCTTATCACAAATGATGTTTTCTCTTGATCAGTTTTATCCAATTTAATTTGATTATACCCTGAGAAGGCGTCCATGAAGCCAACAGTTCATGTCTTGCGGTGGAGTCTACTAAGGTGTCAATGCGCAGGAGCGGGTAACTGTCTTTAGGGCATGCTCTATTTAGATCAGTGAAGTTAACACACATTCTCCACTTCCCGTTTGATTTCTTGACCATCACCACATTGGCCAGCCAATCAGGGTAGTACACTTCCCTTATGAAGCTTGCTTCTCGTAGCTTCTGCACTTCTTCTGCCACGGCTCGATCCCGTTCGGGGGCGAACACACGCTTCTTTTGTCGAACTGGAGAGAAAGAAGGTGAGACATTTAATTTGTGAACTATGACTGTTGGATCTATCCTTGGCATGTCGTCATGGCTCCATGCGAACACGTCTTGGTTCTCTTTGAGGAATAACAGAAGCGCATGTCGAACTGTTTGGTCGACTGAGGTTCCAATCCTGGTGGTTCGGTCGGGCCTTGAATCATCCAGTCGTACCTCTTCCAATTCCTCCACGGGTTCGGCTACTGTTCTCTGTTCCTCGATGTTCATTGCCTGTACATGGTCATCCGTCTCCATCATGGCCACGTAACATTCCTGTGCAGCCACCTGATTTTCGCGCAGTTCTCCAACTCCGTATTTGGTAGGAAACTTGATCATCAGATGGTAGGTAGAGGTGACAGCCTTCCATGCATTGAGAGTGGGTCGTCCGAGTATAGCATTATATGCTGAGGAGCAATCAACCACGAGAAAGGAAACATCCTTGATTATTTGCTGCGGGTAGTCTCCTACCATCACCGCTAACGTGATGGATCCTAAAGGATAGACTCGGGTTCCTCCAAAGCCAACGAGGGGTGCGCATGCCGGGATCAGACATTCTTTAGCAATCCCCATCTGCTGGAACGCGGGGTAGTAAAGGATATCTACCGAGCTCCTGTTGTCTACCAAAACTTGGTGGATGTTGAAGTCCCCTGCCTGTATGCTAACCACGAGCGCGTCGTCATGGGGATAGTGAAGGCGCCGGGCCTCCTCTTCCGAGAACTTGTTGCTGGAGCTGTTCCGTCGTGTTCCTTCTGGTGAGGAGCTCGTCGACTGGACGCTTTGTACTGTCCGCAAATAGGTCTTTCTGGCCTTTTTAGACGACCCTGCTGAAATACTGCCCCCTATTATCATCCGTATGTCTGCTACCGGTGGTCTGGGATGTTCGTTTTCCTGTCGGGGATTTTATTCATGGTTTTGATCCGTTCTCTCCTTCCTGACGAACCTCTGCAACCTACCCTACCTAATGAGGGCTTCAATTTGCTATTTCAAGTCATAGCAGTCCGCCGTATCGTGACCATGATCGCCATGAAAGCGGCAGTACCTGTCTCTTGGCCTCTTATTAAGATCTCCCTTTAGCTTGCCAGGGAACGTCAAAGTTCCTTCGTCCTTAATCTACATCAATACTTGGTCAATTGGGGCGGTGAGGGGTGTGAAGTTCGTAAACCTTCCTGTAGGTGGCTTGGGTCACGATCCTCCCGTCGTTCTACAGTTCTTGCCCTTTTGTGCCCCTTGTCTGGTTGCACATCTTCTGACCGTTCCCTCTTTTTGGGCTTGTCTTCTCTAGAAAGCAAGGCATCCTCTGCGTTCATGTACTTTGTCGCCCTGTAATACACGTCGGACATAGTCTTTGGGTCATTCTTGTATAAAGAGAATAGGAACTTACCCTTCCGTAGTCCGTTCATGAATGTGGCCACGAGTATCTTGTCATCAGCCTCATCTATCTCAAGGGATTCTCTATTGAATCGGTCGAGGTATGATCTCAAGGTCTCGCCTTCTCGCTGCCTGATGTTCAACAAACACGCAGTGGATTTCTTATGCCGGTGACTCCCAATGAAGTAGGATACAAATTGCGCGCCTATTTGGATTACAAACGATTTTTTATATTTTTATGTAAAAAACTTTATTTTCAATTTAGGTGATTAACTATCTTGTTTTTAGGTGCATTTAACGCTTTTTAAGGCATAAAATTATGTGTGTTTCACGATGGAAAATGCTATCTTTTATAAGTGTAAACGGCAGTTTGATACAGAGTTTAAGTTAACAGCAGTTTGATAAGTTACTCATTGACTTTCATAGCAGTTGTCACACTCATGAACACATGTTGATTATAATTTTTTTTTCTTTTTTTTTTTTCCGCTTAAAACTATTACTCGTTACCACCATCCCTCAAGGCCTCAAATCAATTCAAACTCCTTATATTTTTCTCCTCACTTTTCTTTCCACACTTCTCTGGTAATGCGACAACGTTCCCTCTCAAATCTCGAGTGTTTCCCAGTCAAAGCTCAAATCATAGATTTCTTATAAATAATATCCAATAAAGGACACATGACCAAACCGTACGGCAACATTTTTTTTAATACATTCGTATGGCAAGTGGCCAGATTATGCATAGATCCCGAACATAAGACACATAGTACATACACTAAACGAATACAATACAAGATTTTTTCACAACATACCTATCAAGTGCCAGAGAAGTAGATTAATGTACATCCCGCCCACGTGGGGGCAATGTCAAAAATACATGTCAGACAAAACAATTATAATACAAAAAAGGCCCGTTAAGGGGAACGCGCAGATTATAGTGCAAAACAACATACTCATGCATTAGAGTTTTGTAAGGAAGTAAATTAAAACATCTCCGAATTTCACTCTCTCTAAGATGTCAAACAAAAATTAATATATTTCTGTGAGATATTCAGTTCATCAAGAGTTAACCACTATCATACAAGCGTTCCATTCTTTCTCTTCAACCTGCTCGGAAGATCTTAAACACAGCTCTTCGGGAACTTAGGAGTGCGACTAAAAGCCATACAAACCATGTTTGGTGAAATCATTTTATTGCAGCTACTGCTACAGCTACATTACACTATTAAGGGCTATCAATTTGATATAAAGCTGCTTTTTTCTATAAACAAATCTCATAGGCATGGGTCATCACATCTGACAAGATTCGCCTGATTAGATGGGAACCTCAAGGTTTCAGCTTTTTTTTTTAATTCTTTTGGCACGGTTCGGGAGGCAATTACTTTTCATGCCATCTTTACTCGATCTAATGTACAGGATTTCAAAGACTTCAAGAAAAAGAGAAGGTTTGAAGAAGGTAATTCATCCTTAAACTTGTATAAAATTGAAGAAAAAGAGAGAAGAACTTCAATGCTCTTGCTTGAAAAGGTTAACGGACTGAAAACTCTCTAAACCTTGCTTTATTTTGTATAAGGTTTTTTCAAGATAAGCAACGTAGAGACCGTTTTTGGTCACTTGGGAGCATTGCTATGAAAAAGATATCAAAATTTGTATGGACAGTGTTACTGTGCATGTGTTTTAAAAATATTGTCCCTTTGCGGATTAGTTATGTATTATTATTGTCCTAAACTAGACATACATGTATTATATTGCCTATCGTGGGCCCAGACTTCTTATTGTCCATTGCGGGCTTAAAATCATGTATTTTGAGCATTGCCTGTGCCTGTATTTTGTATATTCAGCTCTTGTACGGGACATGAAGCATTTTGGGATTGTGTCCTATTTATTTTTATTTTTTAAGGAACTGGACCCTTTTTTTTTTTTTTAAAAGCCTTAAGGAACTGGACCTAAAGATTTACAATCACATATTTTCTACTTCCAGGCAAAAATAAATGCAAGAATTTTACAAAAACAGATACGATGCAAATAAAAAATAAATATAAAAATTTCGAAACTAAATTATTCATTCACTGAAAATATACTCAATATAGGTATTCACAAGATCCAATGAAAATACTACTTAAAGTTTAGGTAAATTTAAACTTTCTTCAAATAACAATATTACTTTGGTTTTAAAAAATAATATTTAAAATGTGTATAATATTGTTTAAAATATAAAAATGTGTGTTAGAACTAAGCTACCAAACTATGCCAATGATCCAAATTCAAATAAAAAAAATGTGCAAAGCTAATAATCATTGATGCATTTTATCAAACAAATGAGTGCATAAGGAATGAATACAAATAGAAAAATTAGGAGATAAATTACTAGTGGGTGGTGTTAATGGGCACCGCACGGAGCCTGTTAACCACAAAATTTTTTTACTTTTTCTTGACACAATTTTTTTTTTTTTTTCAATTCATGTCATTTTTTCAGTTTTGTAGTACTATTCACAATTTTTTGACTTTTTCTGACTCTTTTTTTTTGTCTTTTCTGCACTTAACCAGCACCAGGCGGTGCTGGTTAACATTCTTCATTACTACTAATACCAAACACAAAAATTGTTCAACATGCATCATTCCATCAAAGACTAACTATAATCATTAAAAAGATCAATAATACCTATTGCAAAAAATTCCAGGGCCCAAAAAATCATAAAATTTCAAGAGCCCGTTTGGTACATGTGTTTAAACAACAGTTTTCATTTTTTTTTTTTAAATGTATAGGTGAAAAAATGTGTGAAAAAATGTGTAATATCATTTAAAAACTAAAAACATGTGTTTAAACCCACGTATCAAACAGGCCACAAGACATCAATCTGTTTTGTTTCTAGCCTTTCACTTGAATATCTTCTCTTTTTTTCCTTTTTTTTTTTTTTGTGTTGGCATTATTTCACGTAATTTTCTATCTATTTTATAAAAGCAATTGATAGACTGTGGCTTGATTATTGTATTTGATATCATATTCTGCCTTTGGATGCTATTTCGTGTCCTTTGATTACTGTAAATTGAATTAATACAAATGCGCACATTAAGTCATTTATTTTTAAAAATACTTTTTTGAGAGTTGAAAAAATTGTCAATACTTTTTAAATTAAAAAAAAAATATTTTAATAAACAATTAATTGTTATGTGCTCTAAGGGTACACATTAACTAAAATTTTAATATATATATCTTGTAAGTCTATTCTTTTTTATTATTCCTTTTATTTTATTTATGCAAACCTCACGTCGTGGAAGGAACTGTTGAGTTTGAAGCATTAGTATTTAGTATTACTTTTGTTGAGATTTTCTGGGGAACATAACACACCCTGGACTGAATCTATGCAGAGTCTTGAACAGTTCGGTCGTATCTAGGATATCTTAGAAAATCTTTTGGCAAAGGACCGAACAATCACATTCGCGTTGCAATTTTTCATCTAGCTTACCAATTTGAGAGACAGGCGAGAGGTTGACGTAAAAATAAATAAGAAAGAAGTTGGTGAAAATGCACTTTTGGTCCCTATATTTTGGATCAATTTTTATTTTGGTCCCAAAATTAATTTCTTTGCTAATGTCATCCTTAAAAAAAGAAAATCGTTTTTAAAATGGCCATTTCTGTCAGGCTAGAACGGAAAAATCCTACGTGGCTAACGGAATGCCCTGTTTGCTGACGTGGCTATTAAAATATTATTAAAAAAAGATTATTTGACATACTTAAATGTCATGTCAGCATTTTATTTTTTTTTAAATAAAGCCACGTCAGAAAATTTGTATAAAAAAGAAATTAAATTTTAAAAAAAAAAAAACTTAAATCTAATCTAATTAAAAAAAAAAAAAAACTTGTTGCTCAAAAAAAAAAAAAAACAACAACTTGGTGTTCAGTGTTCTTCCCCATCAAACCTAGGAAGAACTCAAACCCACATTCCCAGAAAACAAACCCAGCAACCAAACAACAAACACATACCTAGATCGTCAGAACCAAAACAACACACCACAACAAAAACAAAAACCCAAACTAACAGCACACCACACAGCCAAACCCACAAATCTGACCACCACTTCCACCGTCGCCCACCAGCCACAACCCCAAACCACTGCAGTACGGAAAAAAAAAATTCAACCACAACAAGAAATCACCACTTCCTCCTCCACCACTTCTCAAGAAATCACCACCATCCACAGCAAGAAAAAAAGAAAAAAAAAACCCACAAACCAAATCAACCAAATCGAACCACGACTCCTACGATCCACGCTCCGACCCATGAACAATCAGACCCACGCTTTGATCCACGCTTTGATCCACACTCACGACTCCTTCGATCCATGCAGACCCACGAAGAGAGAACAAAGAACAGAGAAAGAGTGAGAGAAGAACAAGCCTCCGCGACGTTGGGTGCTGGGTTGGTGGGTTTGGGTCTCAGAGAGAATAGAGAACATAGGGAGAGAAGAGAGAGCAAAGAAAAGAAATGAGAGAGGAGAGATAAGAATAAGCCGGAAATGAAATAGCTCCTTTGCTGTGGGATGATAGGTGTTAGTTTGTGTTTGTTGTTTGGTTGCTGGGTTTGAGTTCTTCCTGGGTTTGATGGGGAAGAACACGAAGAACACCCTTTTTTTTTTTTGAGAAACAAGTTGTTTTTTTTTTTTAATTTAATTTCTTTTTTATATAAATTTTCTGACGTGGCTTTATTTAAAAAAAATTAAAATGTTGACATCGCATTTAAGTATGCTAAATAATCTTTTTTAATAATATTTTAATAGCCACGTCAGCAAACAGAGCATTCCGTTAGCCACGTAGGATTTCTCCGTTTCTAGCTTGACAGAAATGACCATTTTAAAAACGATTTTCTTTTTTTAGGGATGACATTAGCAAAGAAATCAATTTTGGGACTAAAATAGAAATTGACCCAAAATGTAGGGACCAAAAGTGCATTTTTGCCAAAGAAGTTTTTATTTGGAGGACAGTATTGGGTATTAGAGAGAGGAGAGCATATATATTTAATAGAAAAAAAATAAATCAGATTCAAAAATTAGAAAAAAAGTATGAATGTGTAAAATACTAAAATTATAGAGATGTCAAGAGTTCAGTTTTATATATAAAATATAAAGATAATAATAATAATAATAATAATAATAGTAATAGTAAAACAATTTAAGTTGAATTAAATTTATTAAATATATATATATTTTTTTAAACTAAGTACTGGTTTGGATCCAGCTTATTATGCTGTGTCTGCGTTTTTTTTTTTTTTTTCTGCTGCAGGGACAAGCGCGCACTATGCGCGCACTGTTCATGTACGTTTTTAGCAATTTTTTATTAAAAATGGGTCCCGCAGTACTATTTACACATTTAAAAATTATTTTGCTACAGTGTTTTCAGTTTTCAGTTTTCAGCAATAAGTTCTATCCAAACGGACCCTAAGTTTCACCCGGATGTTGTTGCCGCATGGGAGAGGGGAAAAAAAATCATTAGAAAGAAGGATGAATGAGGAAGCTATAGGATGAGGTAGAGATAAAAAGAAAATGGTAAAAATAGTTGAAAGGGAATTTAAGTAAAAGTAGACAATATATGCTGTTTTCTATGCTCCTGAGTCCTGACAGTGACAAGCATCAGTAAAGTGGTGTTCTTTTTCTTGATTTTCGAATTAAAGAGAGCTATTTTAGTGAACGGCTAAACTTTTTGGTGTTTTTTACATGGCCGGTGTACTTTGCCCACAACCAACTGGACATCCTCGAACTGCTTTGAACGGCTAAACGAACTAAACGTTTTTTTTTTTTTTTTTTGAGAAAGAGTTGAACTAACTAAACTAAAGTTACATTTTGCTACTCACGTCAGTCATGGTATCTGGCTCCGATACCCGTATTACTTTTTCAGTATTGTCCCACTGCCCTTTACTAGGGAAGATTTGACATACGTGCCTCCATTCTTTAATTGAAATGATAGAATGCAGCACAATATATTTTCAAATTGGTTTTATTGAATGGGACTTGTGAATGTGGTATAAAATTACATTAAAATATTTGATGAAGCGCTAAAATTCACCCGTTATCACGTGGTCCTCATTTTACTCGAAATAACATCTGCACAACAACAGATAAGACCTATAAAGGGCACCGGTGTGTTGCCGGCTGAAGGTCAAGTTAGAACATCTTTTCTCCTTTACAACCCTAAAGTGCTAGAGCTGAAGTGAATTATGCGTACCGTGGTTTATGAGGGTTTTGGGGTATATATAGTAGCATAGATTTGAAATAAGCGCCTTGGTGAGGAAGTACTTTCCTTCTAGGAGAGTAATTTATGGATTTCACGTATCACCTAGAGCCCTTTTCCTTATAGGAATCTTCTTGACTAAGGCCAAACGTGTAGCGCAAGAACTTTCCTTATATGCACGTACGTGGAGGACAAAACAGGTTATGGATGAAGGTTGGGTTATCCCCTCCGGCTTTTACTTCCTAATGTCGTCAGCCTACGTATGTCTTTGGTAAGGTCGTTAGCATAGGACCTTCAGCTTTGACTCCGTCATCTTTTCTTCCTTTAGCCCAACGCCGTTAGACATGAGGTGTAACCATGGACGTCAAAAGGAGACGTTTTATTGACTAGAGCTGACGGGCTTGCTATTCCTGCCAGCCTTCTTAAGGTATTGGTAACTTGTAAAATCACCCTTAACAATACTAATGTTTTATAGGGAGTAGGGAAAAGCTCAACGTAAGTGTCTGGTGTGTGTTAGACGGTTAGCAAAATTCACTTGCTTTTTTAAAAAAAAAAAAAAATTCACTTGCTTAGTGTGTAGACTACTATATAGTGGTAATGCTACATCAGTGACACTTATGGTGACGTTCATAAATAGGAGTCCACTTCCACTAAGAGTACTCTTTTCCAACACAAGTCTTTTGAATAAAAAACAAAAAGAAAATAATTAACAATAAGTAAAATTCAAAATTAAATATAATAATGTGTTCGTAAACAAGCTTATGAATATGATGCTTGATTTAAGTAAATGTAATATTAGATGTTTTTATATATTCGTGTAAAAATATGCTTATATAGACATAAGATTGGATTGTGTAACTTTGTTAATAAATTCAAAAGATATCAAATTATCAACAACAAATACACACTATTCCTTTTTGTAATTTATGACAATATTTTTTTAACACTTAATTTATTGACAACTTAAATAGTCCATTTATTGTAAAAGACGATTGGAAAATCTAATTTACATAAGTTCATAATCAAAATCATATTATCTAATTATCTCAAATAATGTAATTTCATTTATGATTTAGTCATTAATTATTTGCATAGATTTGTGAAGGGTTAACAATTTTTAGTCAGTGTGTTTATTACATATAAAAAAAAGTTAACCAAGTAGCTCTTTGCGAACAACCTTGATTGTGTTCAACAAAAAGATGAACCAAGCTTGAACAAGTAATTGTCTATGTAGCACGGAATACGGACACAATACATAGTACAGTGATACAACATTTCAAATAAGCTATATTTATTTTGGTAGAGCTAAAGTGATGAAAATGCTGACAATGATGTGAATTTTTTTTTTTTAGAGAATCTCTTATGTACAAGAGTTGTATGTAAGACGTGTTGGAAAAATATGGTTTTTATCGCATACAAAACATACGCAGCGGAAAATTAATAGATCTACTTCATTCGCAATTGATAACATGTACTATGTAAATTTCAAAATTTAATAACAAGAGAGCGTACCTTGGTGTGGTAAAATTCAAAACCAAAGATTAGAAGTACTTGAGAATACTTTTAATCTTCACTCCAATTCCACCTATACCCAAAAAATGTGGTCTCTCAATCAGTTTACATGTATGTGTTCAAGGAAGAATAAGAGAGTGGCTTACACTCACATACACACTATTTCATACATCTCCATGTATTATTAAATTATGTGTACGTTTTTAGACCCCTTAAAACACAAGTTGTTTAACCTAGTTATTTAACCAAGTTATTACTTAGATAAATTATTCAAATCTAAGTTGACACAAGAAAATCATATCATGAAAATAATGTGAAAAAGTAAATAACACATGATATGATAATCTAGGAAAACCAAACGGGTAAAAAATCAAGGGAGGATTTAACCTAGCTATCTTCAAGGTAAAACAGATCCACTATGAAAGAATTGAAGTTTTTTCAACAAGACTTAGACCACTAAAATCCTATTGCTACCTCGAGTAGAAAACTTACTATCACGACTACGTGACAGTTTCGAGTTCATGAACTACTACTTTCCTTGATCATCTGTAGCCACAAGTTCTCCTACTTGTGATATTCTTTAAGTTCTTTAAGTGGCAACTGAAACGATCACCAAGCTCTTGACATGAACTTGATCTTGATAACCTTATGTGTGTATGAAAGTAAACACCTCTAGATTTCGCAAGAAATTCAACACGCAGCACATTAAAAGATTTCTAAAATGTAGCTAGGGTTTTTTCTTTTATACTTGGAGTAAAATATAAAACCCTACACGTCAAATTGGGCTTGGGCTTAGTTGGAAAATTTTGCAGAAAAATAATTTGCATAAGGTTCGATTGATCGAGCCTTGCAGATTTAGCCAATAAATCCTACAATTTACTCAATTTCAACTTTACAAATAAGCACCCTTTGAGCAGCCGAAATCTAGACTCTAAGTTTTGATCATGGTTTGCTAAAACATTACAAATTGAAGTTCTAATACATTTAGTTCCTAAAGTCTTAGAACCTAACATTTTGTATGTTTCTCTCCTTATATATAACTAATTATCTAATTGGGTTAGCCTTTTGGGTCATTCTAATTGGGCTTTAGTATGTAGCTTGGAGTGGAACCGAAAGGGATACATAAGACACTAGCTCCAAAATTTCTGTATTTAGAATGTAATAAACTTGGTTGTATCATAGGGATAAATTTGTAGTAACATTTTAGTAACTCTTCTGTGGGTACATATATTGTCTAACGATAACGTTTCGTCTTGGCTCCAAATTGACAAATGTTTTGTTTGATTATTAAATCACAATATTTTTAATTATATTTTTTGGTAGTGAAAATTTTATGTGTAGTCCCTTTTTCTTTTCTTTTTTTAAACGTGAGAAGTGTTACTTCCTCTTTAGTAGAACTAAAGTGAAAGAAACTGTGGCAACGAAATTAGAAAAAATATGTTTAGAGAATCTTGTATGTACGAGATTTTTAGGTTTCTTTTGCATCAATATTTCCTAAGAGTTTGTACGAAACTCGTCTGTATGAGTGTTGTAGGGGATTCGGCAGAATTTACGAATTTGACAGTTTTTTGGACAAAGTTTATTCCACATGAAATGAAAACATTTGTGAATATTTGAAACAACGTTTAGACGGTTATAACTCTTACCCGTGATATATAAATGATTCTAACTCTCACATTCTATACTTCTTTGAAAACTTTCTAAGAAACACTAAAAATCGTAGGGGATAAATGGTTGTGTCCTAGGGATAAATCTATACTAACATTTTATTAAGAAAAAAAAAGTTTAGAGAATCTCGTACTTACAAGAGATGTATGTAAACCATACAATTTTCAAGTTTCTTTTGCATCAATATTTCCTGAGAATACCACTAACTAATACTTCATGGATTCGTGAGTAGTGGAATATTTTTTGGCCAACATATCACATGCTGATTTTGCATCATCAAAGTTGCCCAACAGGTTGGAGATGAAGGGAATAGAAGTGTTTCGAATCCATGTGAGGATCATGTGATTGTGACTATCCCATTTAATCATGTGATTGAGGAAGACAATATCTTCTTCACTTGCCCCCTTCACAGGAATAGTGATTGCACCAGTATAATAATGCCAGAGCATGTGACCCTTAAGAAAACAGCGCATAGCTTAAGACCAAGATAAGTAATTTTTATTTTCCTCCAATACAGTATTGATGGGGCGAGGAAGAAAAACATCATTTTTATTCATTTAAAAACACAATATGCAAAAACAGATTGCAAAAATGAAATCTACGCGAAAAACTGAGTACGGAAAACTTAGACAAAAAAGTCAACTCTGGTCAACAGTTGGTCAAAGTCAACGTCTGGTCAACAGTTGGTCAAAGTCAACGGTTGGTCAAAGTCAACGGTCAACAGGCCACTCGATGATGACGTCAGCAGATGATGTGGAGCTGATGTTAGCAAGTGACTGGATGCTGACGTAAGCTAGGGCTGACGTGTACCGATGACGTCACAAATGACATCAGCCTGGAAAGATGACGGCACGTAAGGTGCTGAGCTGCAGCACAGGTTCTTTGAATGGCGCGTACGGTCTCTGATGGCTTCAAGGGTTCCACGAAAGGGAGTGTCTTCGAGGCTTTGAGGCTTCCACCAAAACTCTCTCTAATTCTTAACTCTCTTCCTCTGTCTCTCTTCCACTGAAACCACCTCCACCTCCACCTCCACCTGCTTCACTGCCCATCACCGCTAAAACAAAACCCACAATTGACCAACAAAAACCCAGCAAAATCTTCATGCCCACGATCCCACAATCAACAAAAACGGCGATCTCCATGACCAGCAAAAACGGCGATCTCCACATCCCATGATCTCCATGCCCAACGGTGATCTCCACATCCCACGCCCAACACTGATCTCTACGCCCAATGCCGATCACCACACCCAACATCGATCACCACACTACACCAAACCCACTTCCACTGTCGACCCAATTGTCACAACAACTCCACCAATCTCCAAAAAAATCCATGAAATCGTGGCCCACCCAACGAAAAAACCCAACAACCACCATGCAAAACCACCACGGCATTGGCTAGCAACCACTAGTCAATCACGGTACCCACCCCCATTCCAACCACCAAAACTCACGCTGACAACCACCAAGAGAAACCCAAGCCGATCTGAACCTATGCAACCCACGGCAAACCCACAACCTAACGCCGATCTCTACACCACACCCAAACACCAATCTCTGCGCCAAACCCCAAAACGTCGATCTCCACGCCACCACACTGATCTGTAAAGAGAGAGATAAGAGAAATAATGAGTGGGTGGTGGCTTGCCATGGCTGGTGACAGTGGGTCAGGCCATGGTGTGGTGGTTATAGGGTTGAGTTTGAAAAGAGGGGACGAGAATGAGAGAGAGAAGGAAGATAGAGAAAAGAACGAAAAAATGAGGGAGAGAGGAGAGAGACAATTAAAAACTAATTTTTAGAAATACAATTGAGCTACAGTATCATCTTATTAATAAGATGATACTGTAGCTCAATTGTAAATTTTTTTACAATTCTGATGGTTTACAATTTTCAATCCTAGGGTGTTTTTGGCTCTAATGAAAAAATATTCCTTACATTTCCCATTTGCCATTTTCAATGGGATGCTCTTAAGGATTCTTTGCCAGATTATAATATCCTTTCCTGAAGTACATTTCAGGGGGGGGGGGGGAAGGACCTGTACTGGGAAAGGAAAAATTTTACTTATAGCTAAAGAAGTTATTATTTAGACTTTTTCTTTTAGGATCTGCATTAATCAGAGTATAGTTGTTACAAAAATTAGCCCTTTAATTTATTTTAATAACATTCAATTTTAGCATGGCATCTGCCCTTCCTTATCAAGTTCTTATGAATGCCGCAACACATTCACATAACTACTGACTAGATCAAGTAGAGCAAGCATTGAATTCATCAGCTAAGGCACTTTTCGATAGCAACAGTTTCTGTTTAATGCAAATGCCAACTACAGTGAGCTTGGTTGATGTCATGTAAAATACGTTCATTAAATTATC
This sequence comes from Castanea mollissima, assembly GCA_014183005.1. NCBI lineage: Eukaryota > Viridiplantae > Streptophyta > Magnoliopsida > Fagales > Fagaceae > Castanea > Castanea mollissima. The sequence goes on along the minus strand of JACAVU010000006.1, from coordinate 209,745 downwards.
TAACTGATTATACAAGCTAATCTGCAATTTTGTAAGAACGTGACATTTTCTTATTGTTAAAGTGTATAGTATTATGGGCTTTAAGCCCAACTAGATTACTTGTATAGCACACACTCTTGTACTACACTCTTACTTGTACTGCACTCATATATACTTGTACTGCACTCATATGCCTCGTATATAAAGGCACTCTTGTATATTGTTTTAGTGAGAAATATAATACTATTGCATTCAGTATTTCTAATATGGTATTAGAGCCATTGCTCTGACATTTTCTTAGTAGTATTGTCTTTATTGATGTAACTCCATTTTTAATATCGCTTCCGCCGTCACAGCAATCGCCACAACCTTTCGCCGTTGAACCTCCAAGTCTTCCAGATATTGTCCTTAGGTTCCGGACTTGTAGCAGCCGCCGTTGAGGAGTTCTAACACCACAAAGACCACTGCCTTTTTCGGCACCGTCGTGAATATTGCTCCGATCACTTTTCTGAAGGTACCACTAAGATCAACTTGCCCTGATCTATACGTTCGTGGAAGCCTCGAAGCCATCAGAGACCGCACGCGCCACTTAAAGAACCTGTGCTGCAGCTTACGCACCTCACGTGCCGTCATCCCTTCTAGGCTGACGTCATTTGTGACGTCATCGGTACACTTTCTATCGCTAACACAAGATTTTACTTTCCATCATCTGCTGACACTTTCCATCGCTAGACAAGATTTTTATCGTAATTCTGCTAGACATTACATATTGGGCCCTATTTTATTTTTCAACCTTTGCATCTTCCATTGGCACATTTTACTCTGCAAGAAGGGTAACAAGGAGGGTTTTAACTCACCTCCTTGACCACATGGGAAGTTTTACAAGGACATTAAGATTGCCAACTTTAACTCCATCTTAAAGTTAGGTGGTATCTTTTCATCGTTACCGAGCTCTAGTTAGGAGGTATATTTTCATCCTTACCGAGCTCTAGTTGGGTGGGTCTATTGGTAAGTGGGATCACTTCTTGGAAAGTGTATTGACCTACAGACGAGACAAAATTGACTTTTGAAAAGCTTTTATTGAAATAAAGTAGGAGCTCATTTATTGAGTTTTTGACAACATTGCCCTGCAAAAGTTCAAGCTCATTAATTTGCTTTTGTAAGTGATGCAAACTCTAGTTATGTTAAACGGACTTAATAAAAATCTAAAAACCACGTTTAATAAAAAATAATATAATTTTTTTTCCAAATACGGGGAGTGAGAAGTGAGCATTAGATTCGATGGGTTCCTATATACCCTTCTTCCTTTTTTTTTTTTTTTTTTTTTATGTTTTTCGGTTTTACTAGTGCTTTTTTTTTAATCCATTCTAAATTCTTGGGCAAAAGGACCTAGGTGCATTCTTGAACAAAATTAGACCGAGTTTCTTTTTTTCTTACAAATGATTATATGTTATCTACAAGATTCATTGTAAAAATACTGTCATTGTATTTCGTCAAAATTCTTGGCCAGTAGGAACTATGGAGATTTCGGAATAAAATTTAATTGAGTTATTATTATTATTTTTTTACAGTGATTGAGATTTTGATAATTTCATCCTAATTACATGTTTCATCTTATATTAGAGCCAATTTAGCTTTCAATAATTGAAATTTGAGAAATATTTATACCTGAATATGTTAACTTTCGATTTAAAACAATCTTGTCCATCTCACGGGTTAACGGCTAGTTATATATTACTTCATAAGATTTGTATTTATCTCATTTTTATTGATTTTATGTGTATTATTTTGATAGTTTCATCACAATTAGATGTTTCATCTTATATTAGAGCCAATTTAGCTTTTAATAATTGAAATTAGAAAAAAATTTAAACTTGAACATGTTAACATTTGATTTAAAACAATCTTGTGCATCGCACAGGTTAACGATTAGTTATATATTTGTGTGTGTGATAATTTTAGCAATTTTAGTAGTTTGTTTAAAGTAGCAAATTCTTATTGGTTCGCATTTGACACATCACTTACATTATCAGCAATTCACCCTTTGACTACATGTGGGTTCAAATTATATTACACTAGATCTAAATTTTTTAGAGTTACAACTTTTTTACTCATTGAATTTGAGTAGATCTAAAAATAATAACTTTTTAGACGTACAAGCTAGTAGCATTTTTGTGCAATATTGACTTGAGTTTTTTTTTTCCCCCACAAAATGTCTTTACCATTTGTATCTAGAACTTATAAATATGTTATGTACAAGTTTTCGACCAACAATGGAGAAATTTTATTTTGCGAAAAAAATGGGTCAAATTCCGAATAAAGAAGACACTTGACATCGCTAGACAAGATTTTTATCGTAATTCTGCTAGACATTATTTATTGGGCCCTATTTTATTTCTCAACCTTTGCATCTTCCAATGGCACATTTTACTCTGGAAGAAGGGTAACAAGAAGGGTTTCAACTCACCTCCTTAACCACATAGGTAGTTTTACAAGGAGATTGAGATTGCCAACTTTAACTCCATCTTAAAGTTAGGAGGTATCTTTTCATCATTACCGAGCTCTAGTTGGGTGGGTCTCATGGTAGGTGGGATCTCTTCTTGGAAAGTGTATAGACCCACAGTCGAGACAGAATTGACTTTTGAAAGGCTTTTATCGCAAGAAAGTTGGAGCTCATTAACTGAGTTTTTGACAAAATTGCCCTACAAAAGTCCAATCTCATTAATTAGCTTTTGTAAAGGATGCAGACTCTAGCTATGTTACACGGACTTAATAAAATTCTAAAAACCACGTTTAATAAAAAATAATAAATTTTTTTTTTCCAAATATGGGGAGTGAGAAGTGGGCATTGGACTGGATGGGTTCCTATATACCCTTCTTCCTTTTTTTTTTATTTATTTATTTTTATTTTATGTTTTTCGGTTTTACCAGTGTTTTTTTTATAATCTAATCTAAATTCTTGGGCAAAAGGACCAGGTGCATTTTTGAAAAAAATTAAACAGAGTTTCTTTTTTTCTCACAAAAGATTATATGTTATCTACAAGTTTAATTGTAAAAATACCATCGTTGTATTTTGATCAAAATTCTTGGCCAGTAGGAACTATGGGGATTTATGAACAAAATTTATCTGAGTTATTATTATTTTTATTTTTACAATGATTGAAATTTTGATAATTTCATCATAATTACATGTTTCATCTTATATTAGAGCCAATTTAGCTTTCAATAATTGAAAATTTTGAAATATTTGAACCTGAATATGTTAACATTTGATTTAAAACAATCCCGTGAATCGCTCATGTTAGCGTCTAATTATATATTACTTCATAATATTTGTATTTATCTCATTTTTAAAGATTAAAGTATTTGTTTATGAATGATGTGCTTTATGGAAATTGGTGGTATTGAACGGTGTAGAGAGGGGATTTCTGTGTTTGGACTTGTGGTGTGAAGAAACAAGAACTAGGAGTGGAAGCAGTGAACTGAGATCAAAGCTGTTGGGGGATCATTAAAAGCAGCGCTCACATTTATTGCTCTGACGATGGGATCTAATATATAGTTTTAATTATAAAAATGTCATTAAAATAGATTTTTGAAAAATGTGTTTTCAGTTTTCATAACTCATCACTCAAAAATCAGAGAATTGAATGATGGAAACAAAAATAAGAAAGAAATCCAACAGACTTTTTTTTCGTGGGCTCACTTATTTTGAGTTATAAGTGATGAAAATAAAGTTATAGATGATGAAAAACATAAATCTAAACAGCTCCTAAATTTCTTATTTATTGTTTTCACGCAGTAAGGAAAACAAATAAAATACAACAAATAACATGTGAGCAAGACATGTATATATAAGAAAAACAAAGCATGTATATGTATGCCACCATGAAATTGGGAAAATAAATAATGATAAGTTTAACAAAAAAGTATTCGGCAAAAGAAAAAGTTTATGAAAAAAAGGATAATTCACCGATTAAAATTACTAAGGCCCGTCTAATTGGAGTGAATATAGGAGGATGAAAAGCAAAGGGAGAAAAATATGGTGAAAAATAACATTTTTTATTGTTTGTTTAAAAAAAATAATAGATGGATGAAAAACTCGGAAGAAAAATTTTCTCCTAGACCCACATATATTTTCCTCTTAAAATGTTGGTGGAGAAATCTCTTTTTTTCTTCCAACATTCAAGACCTGAACATTCTTTTTTTTTTTTTTTTTTTTTCAACATTTAGGACCTGAGCATTTTTTTTTTCAATGTTCAAGACCTGGACATTGTTTTTTTGTCCACGTTTAAGACCTAAACGTTCTTTTTCTTTTGTTTTTTCAACGAAGGTTTTTTTTTTTAACGTGACTTAATCTAATTTTTATATTATAATGATAAAAATAAAAATAATAATTTATATATATGATACGATAAATTTTATATTATGTAGTGAGTATAAGTAAATCTATTTCTTATATATTATGTAACAAGGGTATAATAATAAATTTATATAAATTACTTTTTTTATCCTTCTATTTTTCTCTCTAACTAATAATTTTTTTTTCACCTTCTAATTTTTTTACCCAATTAACCGAATACACAAAAAAATAAAAAACTAAAATATTTTTTTTTATCTTTTTCACTTTTTTCACCCTTTCTAAGTAGAATAACTTATTTTGAAAAATTGCTTGGAACGTGTAGACCAGATTGAAAGCCTCGCTGAAAACCAACCAACTAGTTTGGACGAAAGTCCCATCACATTTATGCCTCCACTTGCACCTGACAGTACTGAGCTTGGTTTTGTTTGTTTCTAAATATTTGAAGTGTCGGTTTGCGCATGAGATCAATTCAACGACTGAAATTAAAGTAATTGTCTCCCAAACCGTGCCAAAAGAATTAAAATAAAAAGAGCTGAAACCTTGAGGTTCTCATCTAATCGTTAGAATCTTGTCAGATGTGAAAACAACTATGACCCATGCCTATCAGATTTGTTTATAGAGAAAAGCAGCTTTATGTCAAATTGATAGCCCTTAACAGTGTAATGTAGCAGTAGCAGTAGCTGTAATAATGCGTAGCTGTAGTAAGTGTGTGTCCAATGAATTCTCAAGTCTCTGAATTTTCAACCACCAGGATTGAAATAACGTGCAAGCTGTGTGCAGCTATCACTGTTTAAATCTGAATCCCAGGATTTTTTTTTTTTTTAAGCATCGCACAAGTCAAATGAAAAGTTGTTTAGGTGGGAGAGGCCTGTTATACTCATAAGAACGGTTGGGCTGAGTTTGGATAGAAATGATTATGTTTACGTTTCTCGTTTTGTTTTTTTGTTATTATTATTTTTTTCTGACAGTTTTTCAACTTTTAAAGAATAATAGTTACTGAGCTGCAAATTATGACATTTTCAGTTATTTTTTTGCGTAAATTATGCATAAATACACGGATTACGAACCCATAAATATTTTTATTTAAAAAATATTATTTATATATTTAATTTTTTTATAATATATTTAATTTTTAATTTTTTACTGTATCCAAACTGACATTTAATGAGTTAAATTACACGATCAAATTGTCACAATCTAATTACAGACCCAACTTTCTTTCTTCTTTTATTTTTATTTTTTTCGGAACATCCTATTTTGTTTCTTGTTGAATGCTTTGAAAAAATACTGTTAGCCCTTACCATAGACAATAAGTGCATTCACAAATTATATTATATTATATTATTTATATACTAAAATAAGCGGATTGGGATTTGCCAAGTTTTTGTAGGGAAAAAAATAATAATAAAACTGTTTTGTTAGAGAAATTTTTTGTTTTTTGTTTTTTTTATGTTTTATGGGATGTACTATTTAACAATAAAAGAAAAGAATTGGAAATCTAGTGACCTGAGATTGGGAAATTTACTGGCTGATGGGACATGTCACTATCTATATGTCAGACTTGTCAGTATAGGGCTCTGCCTCTATAGGGCTGAGATATGGCTGAGACAGGCCTTGGGTTACATGACTGTGATACCAGTCAAAATGTACGTATGGGCTTTTTGGGCATCTGGTTAATATTGAGTTTTGTAAGCTGGAATTTGACTAAATAACATTAAAAACACTAAAAAATATTAAAAAATTAATTTTATAAACATATGGCCTTAAGACACGTGTTTATATTACACTCTTAAAGGTCTTTCATTGTACATGACACATGTACACGAAAAGAGGCAATGTGACGTGACCGAATTAGAGGGCGAAAGCTAAAACCCTCAATTCGTAGTAGTTGGAAAGGGAAGAAAAAAAGAAAGGAGAGAGAAAGTTAGCTTCATTAGAGTATTACTCGCGCAAAGCAAATTCATCTTTTTTTTTAGAAGAAAATAGAAGCTCATTAATTTTGTATTGACAAAATTGACTAATGCAATTATAAGCTCATTAATGACTAACTTTTGTATAATTCAAAAAAAATAATAATAATGATTAACTTTTGTAGAAGGGTGTAGATTTTAATTTGAACGATGATAGTCTCCCACAAAAAAAAAAAAAATCGAAAGATGATGACATTAATAGGAGTTTCATAGAAAGTATATAGACCCATATCTTTTTGTTTAATTATTTTTGTATTTTTTTTAAGTGCCATTTTTTGAAGATATGATAATATTTTTTTCGCTAATTTTCAATAGATAAAATAATCTTAAATACAAACCCTACAATTCAACGCGTTACAGACAAACCATTTCTTCATTTTGGAGATGTATCTGCCTTAATTTTTTTTTTTTTTTTTCAATTTCTTGGCTTTTGTTTTTTCTATTCCCATCATTCATAGAATGTTGGGAATAGAATTATTAGGAAGTACGAAGACTTGGATTTGGTAAGATTTGATGCGGCTTCACACAGTAGGCCAGTCTGACAGATATCATAATAAACCGTGGATGTTATTGTGTTACAGCGCGGCTGTAATTCTCATCAGCTCTCTCTGGGTGACGTACATGCCTCGGGCCTTGCAAACGAGAGACCCAACCCCACCTTCCACACATCACCCCAAGCTTCCCCTCAATATAACCCGCGATATCTTTCACCTCCATACTCTTTATTTTTTTGTTGCTTCCCAACATCAGTCAGCCCAAACCCACCTCCACGTTTTTCACCGCACGCGCCTGTCGTTTTCCCTCGGGGTCCCATTGGGTGTTGTAACATCAGTCGCTTGGGGACTTGTTCACTTGTTAAGTGACATAGAAAGCTTTTATTTTCAAGGAAGTACCGAAAGTTGTACCGATTTGGTCATCGGTATGGTATTTCGAGTATCAGTCAATATCGATGTACCGTTTCGAGTTTACCGCTATTTTATATTATATATATATATATATATATATATATATCAACTAATAATAAATGTGAATTTCAAGATTACCTACTTAAAAAATATATTTATATCTTAATAATATATATTAATTACATATTTATAAATTTAATTATTTGATAATAACCCATATAAATTCTTACAAATGTATATTTCATACCTATTTTAATATGCTACAGCCCATTTTTTATTAAAAAACTTAATCTTAGCTCAATTACTACCGTAAAAAAAAAAAAATGTTACAAGTAAAAAAAAAGAAAAAAAAAAAAAAAGAGTGAAGTGAGGGTGGGAAAAGTTGTTGGTAAAACCAAAAAATGAATTAATCCGTTTGATTTTTGACTGGTGGAAATAGGTGATAAAACCAAAGACAGTTGCTTTTTTCAATTTTTACGAGTTCCAACGTTTCTCTTTTTCAAATATTCACGAGTTCCAACCAATTTTTCTGCTCAATGACTGACTTATCAAGTCTTACTCCATCAACATTATTTATTTTCATTTCACTTGCTTTCGTATCTCTCGCTCTCTCTCTCTCTCTCTCTGTGTCTGTGTGATGTTCAGCAGCTTCAGCTCTGCTTAGCAACCCATTAAGCACCATCTTTGCCAACGTGAAGCTCATATAATGATGGCTTAAGGAGGAAAAAGAGACAAGGAAGGCCGTATTCGACGCGAGGAGGAGAGAGATAGTCACTGTAATGGCGTTTTTGGGTCATATGTACCGGCAATACATCAACTTTGGTATCCATTTCTGCCTCTTAAGTTTTTTATCGAAAACCATATCTTCTACTTCCTCTATTTTTGGTGTACTCTAATAAGTGAGATCTTTTGCAGGAACTTGGAACGGGAGGATTTCGAAAGATTTACTGGGTAAGTTGCTTTTTTTTTTTTTTACTAGAACACGGTTGCTTGGAGGTAATAAGAATCAGATATTTTTCTCTTTTCTTACTGTGTCAATTGTATATCAGTGTCGATCATGTATCAGGCAGAATCACACCTTGTCACCCACGAGAATGGGAGACAATACTAAGGGTTAGCTATCAGTTTACTTTCTTCTCTGTTAATGTCGCCTTCTCATTGTTGTCTTTCTTGATATCTTTGTTCCTTCTGTGTCTTAAGTTTTCATATCTTCCTCTGTTTTGCATTCATTTTTTTCCTAGATGAAAACAAATACAAAACTCACATATGAAATCAAATGGCTGTCCGAATGATTTAGAGAGAGATTGAAGAGATTGAAGCTCTTAAATAAGAATGACCCAGAGACGAAGAATGGCCCAGCTACGTTGTAGTAAGGGGGTTCAACCGGTAGTTGAACTGTTGTGTTGAGGAAGGAGTCCAGAGACTAAGAAAATTTGCAATGATTTTAGTTAAAATGGCTAGTTATAAAATTATTTATTTTACTTGTATTCAAAATAATGATTTGGGTTATTTTTATGCAGAAAGCTTCAGACGCCGTAAAACTTAAATTCAAAATTTTTTTTATGTGCGGGGCAAGTTCACGTCATACAACAAGAGTCTGCAACTGTCTTTCTTTAGGGTTTGAAATTGCTCAAGATTTTTTTGCATTCAAATAGTGTTCTGAATGATGTTTTTCTCCCGATGTTGAAGGAGGGAGGAGAAAGTCGAGATGGAGAATTAAATATCAAATTTCTGAGTTATGTGGGGTTGCCAAATTTTTGTAGTTTTGTTTTGTTGCAGAAATAATCTTAATGTTGAGTTTTGTTTGGCAATGTAATGGACAATGTGGTTGCCCGTCTCTTCCCCCTTGTGCTTGTGTTTTGCCAGCCTATTTATATGCTAAACTTCTTTTGGTGAAAAATGTTATATTTTTTCTTTTAAAGAAAAAATGCAGTTTTGAAAGCCATTCGGGAATGGTCTTGATCAACATATTCAAATCGTGTCTAAAATATATCATTTTAAAAACACGATTGACACTTACTGCAACAATTATTGATAAGATCGGCTCTGTAGGGGAAAAGAATTCCTTGCAAGGAAATGTTTTTAAGTTGTAACTAACTAAAAAATTAAATTAGATTTTAGTTATATTCCTTTTATATTGTTCCAAGTGTTCTTCTAATTCTACTCTTATTATTTGATATCAAGTGTCATTTTGTCTCTAACTTTTTGTCACATGTTTTTCCATAAAAATAAATCTCACTTACGAAAACATTTATAAAAAAAAAGACTCCATTATAATTTATTATACTTCTTGGTAATATATAATTTGAATATGTAATACTTCTAACCAACTTATACTGTAACCTTTTTGAGTCAACCTGAAACTACTCTTAACATGTTTTATTTAAAATTAATTCCAATGTCCGTTTTAATCCATTTTTATTTTTAATTAAATTTTACTGTTAGATTAAATATAAATTTCAATTGAAGGTCTTTCATATTTTTTACAAAAAAAAAAGAAAAAAATTTTATCTTCAATACAGTTCCATGATATATATCCATGGTCTTAAGTGATAAATTGTATATTTATTATTTAGTACTCAATTTCGTCACGTTAACTCGTTTACAACAGTAGAAGAGAATATTAGACATTTTTATTGATAATGTAAAAAAGAACTAGTTAAACCGTTAAACTATAAATATTCTTAGAAAAAATTGATGATATTTAAACATTTGAAAATAGATAAATTAAAATTAGTACAGTAGGTCTCAGATTCTAAATATTCTGTTAAATATATATATATATATATATATATATATATATACACACGCACTGTGGGTTAAACTCGTTTTTAACGAAAAGAGTTTATGGAGCACGATGTTCTATTGGCTAATCAAAAGAGATAGAAAGAGAGAAAAAGAGAGAAAGAGAAAGGTCGTAGCCAGCACTTGAACAGTTAAACTTGGGTTTCTATTGCATACAGAAACATGACAAGTTTCTAGGGGACGTAACTTGGTCCATGATCAAAGATAAAGGTATGATTATTAAATGTTACTGTTCATAAGCATAAAACCCAATTGGTGCATTTATCATTTACGTGAGAAGCTCTTTCCTTGATGGGGCATGTGAGCTTTTTCATCGGTAATCAGTGACAAAACCAAATTCAGATGCAACCGTGGGACCACAATAATTAAAAGATGCTGATGACCCATTTGAAAACAAAATAAATGAAGGCCATGTGACTCTGTAAGAGGGAGAAAGAAAGTGAACAGAAAATAAGTGGTCGAGAAGGGCTACATTAAAAGGCCATTCATTCTCACCGTGAAGGATTGTTGAAAAATCATTTAGATATTATTTTCAAGTCTCCCACCAAAAAAAAATATTACAAGATATAAGACTCTTGTCAATGTTAATGTCCAGTGTGTACTTACCCCTCCAGCTATCATTTATTGAGAAGCTATTTCATTGATGGGGCATGTGAGCAGCTTTTTTATGAGTAATCGGTGAGAAAATCATTTTCTCCAAGCAAAAGATCTGACTGTCGACATTCAAAACCGGCCAAGGGCACCAGAGAGCTATCCACCACGCCCGTCAGTCAAACCTTTTTGTTTTTTTTGGAGTAGTTGTAGTGCCTTAATTCGTGCTTCATCCATTCGTTTCAATCAATCAAGGAATGGAGGTAGGTACATCAATTCATCAAATCCTCTACAGCCGAATAGATACGAATCCGGGAATACTGAAAAAGTTTGATGGGCATGGATCATGCCAGAGATGATTCACGTGACCAGCAAAATTTAACTGAAACACGCACAGTCAGGGAGCTGTTCAAAGCGAACTAGGACGTTTTTAGGGTGTTTAAAATATGTGTAAGTGAGGAAGTGAAAATATATAATATTGTTTAGAATGTAAAAATATGAATTTAAAATGGGTAATAAACCGACCTAAATTTTTATCTAGTTTTTATTTTTCTAATCCCACAGTGTGCAATAGTTTTAATCTCAACCATTTATTTAAGGATTTTGCTATGTTCGGACACATAATAATTAATTATTTTTAAAAATAAATTCTTATAAATTAAAAAAATATTGACAAATTTTCAATTTTTTAAGATGAAAAATATTTAGTTTTTTCTTTTGTGTATTCGGTTGGAGGGGTGAAAAATAAAATGGTGGAAAACTCTTTTGTTCGATTGAAGAGAAAAATGGAAGGATAAAAAATGTAATTTATATAAATTGATTATTATATCCTTGTTACCAAAAAATTAAATTCAAGAACAACAAAACACCAAGAACAACGACAGATTCAAAAACAACAAGAAGAAAAAGCACATCCAAACCCACACCCAAACCCAGAAATTTGAATCCAAAACCTCCACAAACACATAAACAAGCACATAAACAAATTTCTAGGTTTGTTTATCATTTGAGTCTCAGTCCTCTCTCTTCCTTCTCTACCTCTTCACAATCTTTTCTCTCTTCTTTTCGCGTGATAGGCGATGGCATGGGTCGGTGGGTTTCGTGGATGTGGGTTAGTGTGTTAAGATTGGCGATAGTGTAGTCGGTTTCGTGGTGGGGTAGTTTTGCGTGATCGGTGATGGCATGGGTCAGTGGGTTTCGTGGATGTGGGTCGATGGGTTTCATGGATGTGGTGGTTTCCAATGGTGAGTGCAGTGGTGGCTGGTCTAGTTCGACAGTGGTCTTGGTTTGATGATGGTTTTTGTGCCTTTTTTGGTCTTAGTTTGACGGTGGTCTGGGTTTGATGTGCAACGGTGGTCTAGGTTTTGATGGTGGGGTGCTGGCCCAACACTCTTGGTCTGAAAATCAAGCTCAGATCTGTTGGGTTTTGAGGGATGGATCCAAGACACCATAATCTGGAGGTTGTATTTGTTTATGTGCTTGTTTATGCATTTGTGGAGGTTTTAGATTCAAATTTCTGTGTTTGGGTGTGGGTTTGGCTATGGTTGTTTTGATTGGGTGTGATGTAGCTGTGGGTATGGTGGATTCCGGAGTGTTTTGGTGGTGTGGGGGTTTGAAATATGAGTTTGAATTTGTGTTGTTCATGAAGTCTAATTTTTTGGTTTTAAATTTGTTGTTGTTCTTGGTGTTTTGTTGTTCTTGTTGTTTTTCTTGAATTTAATTTTTTGGTTTTTATTTCTGCTTTTAATTTTTTTTTATTTAAAATTAATAAAGTAATTTTTTTAATTTAGAGGCTGACGTGGACACAGTGGGCATTATTTTAATATTTTTAATTTTTTTTGTTTGCTAGCTGTGCAATTTTCATCTCCGATGTAACGTTAAGGACTAAAACGAGACGCGTTTTCCAGAATAAAGACTAAAATCAATGGAAAAAAAAAAGTTAGAGACCAAAGTGAGAATCGCATGAAAATGTAGGGATTAAAATGAGTTTTTTGCCAAAAAAAGAACAAGGAACTACTCGTCAAATAAAACCAAAAATAAAATATTCATGTTTTTTTAAGGGATTATGGAAAAAGCAAAATATGTATTTAGGCGCATGTCAGTCCAGATGAGAAAGTTAAATCATGTTGCAATCAGACCAAAATGCCTTTGAACCCAAAATTTTAAAAGCATGTATTTCATCTCTAAATTACCCCCAGTCTTTTTATGAATTCTCAAATTTATCCCCACTCTGTAACCACAAAATACACACAGAAAGGCATATAGAGAAATCATAGCAACGTCTGGGTATAGACAAGGAACTTCAACGAACGATCACTAATCTCACTTAACATCATATTTGAACTTTCTAACACCGTTGGGTCAAAATGACGAGAGTAGATCTAATGCATCCATGTAACTTCAATTCTAATTTTGTTTTCGGGCTGCAAAGTGAGAGGAGTTGGTCTTGGGTGAAATTGAGAAAAACTAACTGTTAATGCTTTTCAATTGGCAAGTAAGAGGATGGATGAGAAATTTGAGAGAGTGGGATCTTTGAAGACGTGTACTCAAATGGAGAAATGTAGACAAAAGAATTAAAGTTGTGGAGGAAAGCAGATAAATGAGATGAAGAAAGTGGATGTCTGTGAAAAAATTGATGGATGAGAAAAAAAGAGGAAAAAATTAAAAAAAGAAAAGAAAATAGAGGGTCATACATATGTGAGTGGGTGTTGGGTAAGGGTATAAAAAAAAACCTTTTATTTAATAAAAATATATAATTGAATATAATGATTGATGGGACTATGACAGATATATATTTCATGGTGTTAAAGCATTCCTAGCAGTAGAGCTATTTTTTTAGCTATTTGGTACCACAAAAATTTACTATTTTTATTTTACCTATTCATTTTACAGAGCATTCAGCCGTTGATCTATTTTAACTTTTAATACAATAAAATAATACAAACATTACAATAAAATATTATATTTACTACAAAATAATACATTTCACTACTAAAAAAACACCACAAACCGATCATTGGCACAATCCACCCGAATACAACCTATTAATTAAATGGCTTAACTCGACTCGACACGTTCAAATTCCTTTAATTAACATTTTATGTAAAAGTCAATACAAATGACCCATTTAATAATCTATTTGATTAATATATCATATCTAGTATATCTAATTTTTATCAATTCTTATATATCTAAAATTAAAATACAATTATAACTACAAATATAGTAATAAACATATAAAAACAAATCATTAATGACACTACTAGTACTGCTTAATGCTTATATGCTCAAATGTAACAGGTTCCGTAACAATCAAATATTCATGACATCTGTGTATTATAAAAAAAGTGTATGTTATCAAATTCCATTAGACTAATATTATGTTAATATTAGACATATATATATATATATTGTGGGGAGTAAAAATGTCCTGTTAGGTATATGGGCCTTTGGGCCATGCTATAGGAAGGACGACCTGCTCTTGGGCTCGGAACTTATTTAGTACTCCAAGTCAACCCGTGAGCCGAGGGTCCGAGGACACAGCCGAGGGTGATTCCATCCTCGGATGGATACAGAAGAATTGGGATTTTACTGAAAGGACAGGGGAACGATACGGTAAAGACCAACAGTTAAAGGGGGTGAACCCCTGGATGTCCTAGAAGCACCAGTGTTTGAAAAGTACTAAAGGCTGCCACCTCCACATTAAAGACCCTGCACCTACCACCTTAACCGCATTAATGGGGAAGTGACGCCTGAACAGTGGAAGGGAAACTTCTGGTTACTATTCCAGGGCACTGAGAGAAGAAATATCTAGGCTAAGGGGTAGATGGGGTAACACGTGTATGAAGATCAGAAAGATGAGTATTTAAGGGGAGACCCAGAACAGAAAAAGGGAAACCTCTCTTTTTGGAAGAAAAAAGAAGAAAAAGAAAGAAAAGAAAACTATTATAAGAACAGTCCTCGGCTTACGTCCGAGGAGGTTAAGTTACAATATTTCTTGTTATTCTTAAGTGTTGTCCATCTTTGATTTGCCATACGACCCTTAAACTCTTCTAACCTGGGTTTCAAGCCCATACTCTACAAATTCGCATTGTTTAAGGCTCATTGGGCCTGAGCCCATAACTGTTCTTGGGATCAGGTGCAATTGTGCACTTACAATTGGCGCCGTCTATGGGAAATCTAGTCTAGAGGAGGTAGGGATATCATGGCAGGCTTAGGCGCTCACCATGCAGAGTCACAAGGATCGCAACCTGAAGATCATTTCGAGCGCCTCGAACGTCGAAGGGATCGTGAAGGAAGTGTCCATTCAGAGTACCCAATGGCTAGCCATACTCCTGGTGGGGCTAGCACCACCCACGACGATGGTTCTAGAGCCATGCAGGAGGAGATTAACCGCTTGAAGAGAAAGTTGCGCCATGCCAGGCGTAAGTCTTCACCACCCTCGTCTGATCCCTCCTCTGAGGAAGGTAGGGGAGGTGACTATGGCTCAGGAACGCGCTCACCCCCCAGTTCAGCGTCCTCTGGTGAGGAGGACGATCAGCCAGTTCGCAAGCGCAGGAAGGTTCCTTCCAGGGGCTTAGGCAACGACGCTATGAGCAGGGCGTTGCACCAGCTCTCCAAATCTCCGTTTTCACGGAGGATTGAGAAGGGGAGGCTTCCCAGGAGATTTACTCAGCCCACCTTTACCATCTACAATGGCCGGACTGATCCGGTGGAGCACGTGAGTCACTTCAACCAAAGGATGGCCGTACACTCTCACAACGAGACGTTGATGTGTAAAGTCTTCCCTTTTAGCTTGGGACCTGTGGCCATGAGGTGGTTCAACGGCCTTAAGTCAGGATCCATAGGTTCATTTGGGGAGTTGACTAGGTCATTCGCTTCGCGGTTTATTACTTGTAGCAGAGTCCCTCGGCCATTGGACTCGCTGTTGTCCATGACCATGAAAGAAGGGGAGACACTGAAAACATACTCCGACCGTTACTGGGAGATGTTTAACGAAATAGATGGCGACTTCGATGAAGTGGCGTTGAATACCTTTAAGGCAGGTCTTCCTACAGACCACGACTTGAGAAAATCTTTGACGAAAAAACCTGTCCGCAGCGTACGTCGCCTTATGGATCGCATTGACGAGTATAAGAGGGTAGAGGAGGACCAACAACAAGGAAAGGGAAAGGAGAAAGTTATCCCGCAGGAGAGAAGGGATTTCAGGACGGACCGACACAATAACAGTAGGCCGAGGAGAGATTATTTCGGACAGTCCAACTCGGCAGCACCTCAAGCTGTAAATACAGTATTCCGAGAGCCAGTACATCAATTACTGGAGAAAGTTCGTAAGGAGCCTTTCTTAAAGTGGCCTAGTAAGATGGCAGGGGACCCTGCAAAGAGGAATCAAAATCTTTTTTGTCAATACCACCAGGATGTGGGCCATACCACCGAGAACTGTCGGACCCTTTGGAACCACTTGGAGCAGCTCGTCAGTGAAGGAAAGTTAAAGCAGCATTTG
The DNA here is from genome assembly GCA_014183005.1 of Castanea mollissima. Taxonomy (NCBI): domain Eukaryota; kingdom Viridiplantae; phylum Streptophyta; class Magnoliopsida; order Fagales; family Fagaceae; genus Castanea; species Castanea mollissima. The sequence continues at coordinate 193,632 of JACAVU010000006.1, read as the reverse complement.
TGTCAGCCTGCCGGGCAGGGCAATCAAGCCGCCTCAAACAATCAGAGGAACAACTCCTCTCGGCCAGCATTGGGAACCATCAATGTCATCTTCGCTGCACCTGGCAGGACCGGGTCAGGCCCGACTAGGGTGATGGCCGTCTCTCATTCTCAAGCCGAGGATGCAGGTTGCAGGCCGAACAGGTTGAAGGCCATTTTGCCAGTCTTGGGATTTTCCGAGGAGGACAAGGCTGGTACCATTCAGCCCCATGACGATGCCCTTGTGGTTACCCTCAGGATAGGAAATTATGACGTCAGAAGGGTAATGATAGACCAGGGCAGCGGTGCAGATATCATGTACCCTGATCTATTTAAGGGGCTAAGATTGAGGATGGAAGACCTGACTCCTTATGATTCGCCCCTCATAAGCTTTGAAGGGAGATCTGTTATGCCGAGAGGACAAATTCGTTTGCCCGTTCAATCCGGCTCAGAAACGGTAGAGGTGGATTTCATTGTCATCGATGCATATTCTCCATACACAGCCATCCTCGCCAGGCCTTGGTTGCATGCGTTGGGGGCTGTCTCCTCTACCTTGCATGTCAAGGTCAAGTTCCCCTCGGGGGAATGTGTTGAGGAAATCCTCGGCAGCCAATCGGTAGCCAGGCAGTGCATATCAGCCGCAGTATTGCACCAGGCTGAATTTGAGCCTTCGGCTTTGGTCACCAAAGGCTTATAGCAGTTAACGCCTCCTGACGCATCTGCAGTGCTGCCAGGAGAGGAGACACATTGTGAGGAATTAGAGAAATTCCCAGTTGCCGACGACCCGGAGAGGTTCTTCCAAGTCGGTATACTTTTGCCATACCAGGAGAAGATGGAATTGATAGAATTTTTGAGGAAAAATGTTGACATCTTTGCATGGGATCCTTACGAGGCTCCAGGCGTTGATCCGAGCTTCATTTGTCATCACTTAAATGTCAACTCGGCCATTGTCCCAAGAAGGCAGCCACCTCGACGCTCTTCCAAGGAACATTCCGAGGCCGTAAAGGAAGAGGTGGCCAAACTTAAGAAGGCTGGGGCTATCAAAGAAGTCTTCTACCCTGAGTGGTTGGCTCATACTGTCGTAGTCAAGAAGAAGAATGGAACGTGGAGGGTATGTGTGGACTTCACGGACCCGAACAAGGCCTGTCCCAAAGATTCGTTCCCTATGCCGCGTATTGATCAATTGGTGGATGCCATCGTCGGACATCCTCGGATGAGTTTTTTGGACGCTTTCCAGGGTTACCATTAGATTCCCCTGGCGATGGAGGATCAAGAAAAGACTGCTTTCATTACTCCAATAGGAAATTATCACTATAAGGTCATGCCATTCGGTTTGAAGAATGCTGGGGCTACCTATCAAAGGATGATGACCAGAATGTTTGAACAGCAGATGGGGAAAACCATCGAAGTGTACGTGGACGACATGGTGGTGAAAAGCAAAACAATACCCTCACACGTAAAGGATTTGTCTGACACTTTTCAAATTCTAAGAAAGTACAGGTTGCGCCTCAACGCCTCAAAGTGTTCTTTCGGCGTGGGGTCTGGAAAGTTCTTGGGATATATGATTACCCATAGAGGTATAGAGGTAAATCCATCGCAGGTTAAGGCTATCCAAGACTTGCAGCCTCCTCGGAACCCAAAGGAAATTCAAAAGTTAACAGGAATGATAGCCGCTTTGAATCGATTCATATCTCGGTCAGCCGATCGCTGTCGTCCTTTCTTTCAATTGTTGAACAAGTGGAAAGGGTTTAAATGGTCCGAGGACTACGAGTTAGCTTTTCAACAACTCAAGCATTATCTTTCTCGGCCGCCTATTCTCTCTCGTCCAGAGGCGCATGAGATTTTATTTGCTTATCTGGCAGTGGCCGTCCACGCGGTCAGCCTGGTCCTGATAAGGGATGATAACGGTGTGCAAAGACCGGTGTATTACGTTAGCAAATCGTTGGGCGATGCCGAGGTGCGTTATCTACCTTTGGAAAAAGCACTTCTGGCCGTTGTTCATGCCACGCGAAAGCTCCCTCATTATTTTCAGTCCCATACAGTGGTCGTTCTGACCCAATTGCCTCTCAAGGCAGTGCTGCGCAGCGCCGACTACTCAGGAAGAATAGCAAAGTGGGGGACCATCCTAGGGGCTTTTGACGTTAAATACAGGCCTCGCACCTCGGTAAAGGGTCAGGTCCTCGCTGACCTGGTGGCGGAGTTTTCTGAGCCATTGCTGGAGGAAGCTCTAGGAGACTTCCCCGTGGGTGAAAAATCAGTTGGTGTGATCACAGCGGCAATATCTCCGACCTGGAAAGTGTATGTGGATGGGGCGGCCAATCAGAGAGGGTCTGGTGTTGGACTTGTTCTGATCTCCCCGGAGGAAATTGTCTTTGAAAAATCTATGAGATTGGCGTTCTCGGCCACTAATAATGAGGCCGAGTACGAAGCAGTCTTAGTGGGAATGAGAATGGTGCACAGAATGGGTGGGAAGGATGTCTGCGTCTTCTCGGACTCTCAGCTGGTGGTCGGTCAGGTCATGGGAACCATGGAAGCCAAAGATCCAAGAATGCAGGAGTATTTGGCCCAGGTCAAACGTCAGCAAGCTGAGTTCGACTCCTTTGTCTTGGTTCACATCTCTCGGACTGGAAACACCCATGCAGACTCCTTAGCTACGCTGGCAACGACCTCGGCTCAAGTTTTACCAAGGGTTATCTTTATCGAGGATTTGCTAGAACCCACTCTTGTCACCACCAATGCGCCTCGCATTCATCTCATAAGACCTGGGCATAGTTGGATGGACCCGGTCATATCCTTTCTTAGGAATGATGTTCTCCCTGAGGACAAATTAGAAGCAGATAAGGTACGCCGAAAAGCACCACGTTTCTGGTTGTCCGAGGATCAGAAACTATATAAACGATCCTTTTCAGGACCGTACTTGTTGTGTGTACACCCAGACTCAACCGAAGGGCTTCTGGAAGAACTACATGAAGGGATTTGTGGCAGCCACACTGGGGGGAGATCCTTAGCCCACAGAGCTTTGACTCAGGGTTATTGGTGGCCCAACATGCAAAGGGAGGCTCAAGATTACGCCAGGAAATGTGATCAATGTCAGAGGTTCGCCCCCAATATCCATCAACCTGGAGGAGTTCTTAACCCCCTTTCCAGCCCTTGGCCCTTCGCACAGTGGGGACTAGATATAGTTGGGCCATTTCCGAGGGCCATAGGCAACAAAAGATGGCTCTTAGTGGGAATAGACTATTTTACTAAATGGGTTGAGGCCGAGCCCTTGGCAAATATTAGAGATGTCGATTCCAAGAAGTTCATCTGGAAAAACATTATTACTAGATTCGGCATACCACACACGCTTATCTCTGACAATGGTGTTCAATTTGACAGCAAGGCGTTTAGGCAATATTGTGGTGACATGGGTATCATAAACAGGTACTCCACCCCGTCTTATCCTCAAGGAAATGACCAAGCCGAGGCCGTTAACAAGGTTATTGTCAACGGGTTGAAGAAAAGGCTGGATGAAGCGAAAGGCAGATGGATAGAAGAACTCCCTCACGTTCTGTGGACATATCGAACCACACCGCGCAGGTCCACTGGAGAAACGCCTTTTTCTATGACTTATGGAGCCGAGGCGGTGATACCTCTGGAATCTGGTTTTCCCACCCTCAAGACGAGTTCTTTTAATACCGAGAGCAACGATGGGCTCCTGGAGAAAAGTCTTGACTTACTTGAAGAACGACGTGAGGCAGCTATGGTCCAGATGGCTTATTACCAACAAAAACTTAAACGGGGATATGATGCCCACGTGAAGCTGAGGCCACTAGCACCTGGTGATCTTGTGTTAAGAAAGGTTGTGGGCACCGCTAAGAACCCAGCCTGGGGCAAGCTAGGACCCAACTGGGAAGGCCCCTATCGTATTATTTCAGTAGCAGGATAGGATCTTATCGGCTAGCTGATTTAGATGAAAATATTATACCACGGCCGTGGAATGTAAATAACCTACGAAGGTATTACTATTAATAAAGTTTATTGTTGTTGGCACTTATTCGAAAATTATTAATATTTCATGAATTTCCAAGTAACATTTGTTAAACAGAACCTTAGTTATGCCGGGTCCTCGGACCTCCTACTTTGGGAAAATTAACATTTGGAATTACAATCTTAAAGAATCAAACAGAAACTTGGTTAAGTGTAGTCCTCGGACCACCAACCTTGTGGAAATTGATGTCTTATCATTTGTTAAACAGAACCTTAGTTATGCCGGGTCCTCGGACCTCCTACTTTGGAAAAATTAACATTTGGAATTACAATCTTAAAGAATCAAACAGAAACTTGGTTAAGTGTAGTCCTCGGACCACCAACCTTGTGGAAATTAATGTCTTATCATTTGTTAAACAGAACCTTAGTTATGCCGGGTCCTCGGACCTCCTACTTTGGGAAAATTAACATTTGGAATTACAATCTTAAAGAATCAAACAGAAACTTGGTTAAGTGTAGTCCTCGGACCACCAACCTTGTGGAAATTGATATCTTATCATTTGTTAAACAGAACCTTAGTTATGCCGGGTCCTCGGACCTCCTACTTTGGGAAAATTAACATTTGGAATTACAATCTTAAGAATCAACAGAAACTTGGTTAAGTGTAGTCCTCGGACCACCAACCTTGTGGAAATTGATGTCTTATCATTTGTTAAACAGAACCTTAGTTATGCCGGGTCCTCGGACCTCCTACTTTGGAAAAATTAACATTTGGAATTACAATCTTAAAGAATCAAACAGAAACTTGGTTAAGTGTAGTCCTCGAACCACCAACCTTGTGGAAATTAATTAAGTGCATTTGAAATTTATTGTCTTATCGATTGCTAGATCAAATTTTAAATCTTTATGTCCCTAAGTGTTAAGCAAAGTTGTGCAAGGAATGGTCCACGAAATTCACATCCATTCGAGAATAGAACCACATGAGTTGATGAAATCTACTACTCGGACCATAGACTCGGTCAAAATTAACTTCCTATTGTTCATTTAAGACAATGCCTTACTGTCCATTGATTCGGATCTTAAGCATGTTTCTTTAATTGTTAAACGAGTTTATAAAAGGAATCGTCCTCGGGCCTTTCATCCTACTAATAGTAATGCTGTATACTGCAAAGGTTTAATCGTGATATGAGGCCTCTCTTTTTTAAAACTAAGTCATGGTTAAACCAGTCCAACCTTATCACCTTTTGTTAAGTTTTAATGACACACGTACGAATGTGTGAAGGTAGTGATCCTTGGAATTGGACTTGCGTACTCTGATAAACTTGTGCTCCGTATTGATGGGAAACCTTTACGATAAGTACAAAAAGAATGAAATACAAACAGTGGTAACATAAGAGACAATTAAATAAAATTGTTGTTCATTAATCATTTAAACGTTCATTACATGTCAAGGCTGAACACAAAATCACAGAAGTCCTAAGCTAGGTCCTAAGCCTTCGGAGGAGGATCTTGCTGAAAAGTACTGGTTGCTTCGGTCTCTTTCAACTCCAGCTCAAAGGGGGTCAAGACTTGCTTTCCCTTGTCTGCTGTCTTCGTTGGAAGGACGTTAGGGTCCACTTTTTGGCTCAAGTCCTTCTCGGCATCTCCTCCTCCTCCCTTTTCTTTGTTGGAATTTGAGGGTTCTGTAGGATCGGGGATTGGCTGTAGGACCATCTGGGGCAGTGCTGGTAGAGTTGAGTTAGGGGTGGGAGTGGCAGCAGGAGCCTCCTCAATCTCCTGTATTTCCAGGGGAAGCCAGACGTTCTCGGACTTCCTCAACTCCGACGAGGGGGGAATTCCAGCTGCGTTTAGGGCTTCCCCCCAAACCTTCTGGCAGTATTCACGGCACAAGGCCGCGAAGGCCTCGGTCAGCTGCTCCTCGGTGTTGGCCACCCCTTCCTCATAGCTCGCCTGCTTGGCAGCTTGTAAAGAGCGTTGAAATGTGCTGGCTTCTCTCTTCAGCAGCGCAATTTCCTTCTCCAAATCCGAGCGTTCCCTTTGAGCTCGGGAAATCTCATCATCTTTTTCATGGAGGAGCTTGCGCTGCCCTTCTATTTGGGTCTTCATGGTTTTGAGACTTGACTCAGCACCATCTCTCTCCCTCTTTACATCAGCCACCTCCGAGACCAGCTTCTCGTTTTCAGCAAGTGCTGTCCCCAGAGACTTCTCAGTCTCCAATCTGATCTCCAGCTCGGCCCTGGCCTTCTTCCGAGTATCTTCAATAAACTTTTCAGCTACGAAGACCTCCTGAATAGCCTGCAATGAAATATGATGGGGTCAAACATAACAAAAACTTATAAGTATTGTTAAAAGTAAACTCTTCATAAAAAGGGGAAAACTTACCAGCGCCAAGTCTCTTTCAGAGCAAGGAAAAGCTGTGGCTGGCTCATTTTTTCCAAGGACTCCATGTCCTTGGGCAGCAAAAGAGGGCGCTCCAACACCTCGGCCAAGTGGTGGGCATGGCCATGTTGAACCGCCCTTATACTGGACTGGCAGGAGATAGGAGCGCCATCCAGCTTTAGGTCAGGGGACCAGGTGGCCGGTGCCCTGCGCACATCGGCTACTACCCCAATCTCCCCGCTCTCTACTGAACGGGCTCTACCCTTGCCTTTGTCCTGCTTTTGCTGCTGAGCCGGTGGAGGTTGGTTGCGTGGTTTCTTGGGGCCTTTGTTGGTCGCCCCTTCATCTTCCCCCTTTCTCTTTTTCTTAGGGTCCTCGGCTGGAAGTTTTGGCTCAGCTGGAGGAGGGGGAAGTGGCAGAGTAGGAGGGACTTGTGCTGCCCCTGTCCTCTTCTCTGTGACTTTCGCGGCTCTGGTAGTGAGAAGGTCCTTCATTCTGTCCATATCTTCCTCGGATCCGTCCTCTGGGAGTGCGACAACGAACCCAGCAATTCCGGAGGCTTCGGCAGTTTCCTCCTCCTCGTCAGAGAGTACGACAAACTGGTTCCCTCGAGGTTCGTTGTATTCTTCGAGTTGGAACTGGTCTATCTCGTCGTCTAACTTATGTGAGGAAGAGACCTGCTCTTCTGGGATAGTAGCTACCTCGGGATGGACGGAGAGGGGAATGGCCGCTGTGGGTCATAGGTATAGAACGGTTTGAGGGGCATCAGGGAGGTCGCGGTCGTCCAGAAAGTTCGGCCGGGCTACGTTGATCCTCCTTCGTCTTCGGTCACCGGCGATGATAGCGTTGTCTATCTCCTGGAAGTCCGAGGAGATGGGATCGTATCCTAGGATCAGGTGAGTGGCTCGGAGCTGCCGGTCTTCGCTAACGAACACCTCGGATCGAAGTACTCGGTTTAGGTCGGCAACGTTGCAAAGACTCAAACGAGGGCGCACGTTTCGCTTATCTGCAAGAAAAGATGAGAAATTAAACAGCTTGGTCAGATTCACATAACAAAATGTAAAGATAAACAAATAGAAATATAACTAATATGCAAGGTTGTTAGTGTTGAGGGAGGTTTTGGGTGGGGAGGTTAGTCCTCAGGTGTCGCACCTGGATCCCCCCACTGTACTGGGCAGTGGAGACCGTCGTGCCAGTTTCCAGAGACGATCAGGTAGTCGTCCTTCATGCCTTTGTTGGATTTGGGCAAGCAGGAGATTAGCCTAATGACACTGGATCGGGACTTAATGTAATAACCTACGTTGGATAGTTTATGAGATTCGTACAGAAAAACGACGTCGTGCCATGTGAGGTTTAAACCCATTTGTTCATTTAAGGCATCGACGCTACCTAAAACTCTAAAAACGTTAGGGAGGCATTGATCGGGACACAACCGATGGTTGCGAAGGTATTCCCTCATCGCAGGTTTCATTGGGAGGGTCATCCCGCCTTCTATAAAGGCTATCATTGGGATTATGACCTCTCCCTCCTTCCTAGAACCGGCCACGGCCTCCGCCGGGCAATATTTTAATCCTACGTTACCGGGAATGTGGTATTTGGCTCTGAAGCCTTCCATTCCGGCAACAGTATCAACGAGACACTTAAATCTACCTATTAGAAAAGAACGAAAGGTTAGACTCTAGAGAAGGAGGTGTCTACCAGGACAGCCGAGGACAAAGTCCGAGGATAAAAGGTTAAGAATGAAATGAGTGGTGAGTAAGAACTTACGGAGTTTGAGGATATGCAAATTTCCACGGTTTTCTGAAGGCGAAATATGATTGTTGATGTTTTGATGGGATCAGTCCCTGGCAAATTAAATGAAGGCGCAGGTTCCCGAAGCGTCACGACTTGCGGAATGGCGGCCTCGAAATTAGTTTTATCCCGCCCAAATTTTCATGGAGAAACAAGGGCCGTTGGATGCCCATCTCACCGTTGAACGTGGGGGACAAAGTGTAACTTACAGTAATAAATGCGCGCGTTTTGAAAATGGAACCGCCAGGTGGTATCTTCTGAAACGTGAAGCGGGTTCCACACGTGCAATCATTCATGAAGTGTGCAAAATTAGTTCTCTTCGGATCAAAACTCTATTTTTCTCCTCGGACGTCGAAAATTAGAATTTTGAGGGGCTATTGTGGGGAGTAAAAATGTCCTGTTAGGTATATGGGCCTTTGGGCCATGCTATAGGAAGGGCGACCTGCTCTTGGGCTCGGAACTTATTTAGTACTCCAAGTCAACCCGTGAGCCGAGGGTCCGAGGACACAGCCGAGGGTGATTCCATCCTCGGATGGATACAGAAGAATTGGGATTTTACTGAAAGGACAGGGGAACGATACGGTAAAGACCAACAGTTAAAGGAGGTGAACCCCTGGATGTCCTAGAAGCACCGGTGTTTGAAAAGTACTAAAGGTTGCCACCTCCACATTAAAGACCCTGCACCTACCACCTTAACCGCATTAATGGGGAAGTGACACCTGAACAGTGGAAGGAAAACTTCTGGTTACTATTCCAGGGCACTGAGAGAAGAAATATCTAGGCTAAGGGGTAGATGGGGTAACACGTGTATGAAGATCAGAAAGATGAGTATTTAAGGGGAGACCCAGAACAGAAAAAGGGAAACCTCTCTTTTTGGAAGAAAAAAGAAGAAAAAGAAAGAAAAGAAAACTATTATAAGAACAGTCCTCGGCTTACGTCCGAGGAGGTTAAGTTACAATATTTCTTGTTATTCTTAAGTGTTGTCCATCTTTGATTTGCCATACGACCCTTAAACTCTTCTAACCTGGGTTTCAAGCCCACACTCTACAAATTCGTATTGTTTAAGGCTCATTGGGCCTGAGCCCATAACTATTCTTGGGATCAGGTGCAATTGTGCACTTACATATATATATATATAGCATATAATTCATAATTTGATTACAATCTAAATTCTTCTCCAATAATTTCTAAGTTGATAAAAATTTTAATTTAATTACAATCCAAATTCTTTATTTAATCCATCTAATCCTTAATTTTTAAGTGTAGTGTATTATATTATAATCCAAATTCTTCATTTGATCCATCTAGTCCTTATTTTTACATGTAGTGAATTCAAAAAAGTATTAAATTTAGTTGGTTTTCATCTTTGAGAAGTAAATTTAGTTGGTAGGTGTCACACATATTGACCACCATATATTTTACCTGCTATCACTACTGTATCTACTAAAACATCATAGTTTTTCTGTGTCTCTTGGAGTATAGGAAAATTGTAATCCATTTGTGCTACGTTAAAACAAGATTAAAACAATCAATATTCAATACCATATTTTAAGATAAATGAAAAAAAAATGATACAAAAAAATAATAATAATAGTTCATCCTTGAAGTAATTCATTTAAGTTAAAACAATTTTTTTCAACAACTTGATGGGTCTTAACTAAATTCTCATCCATTGGTGCTATATTAAAACTAGATTAAAACAATCCACATCATATTTTAGGATAAATGAAAAAAAAAGGATACAAATAAAAAAAGATTAACCTCATATTCAAATATGTTTAAAAATAAATATGAATTTAATAAAATAAAATAATTGTACCTTGCAAAATGATTGTTTAATCCTTCATTGAACATTTGAACTTTCTTCATCTTTTTTTGTTTTTGATAATGATAAAGTGAATGAAAGTGAGTTTGATATTGGTAATTGAAAGAAGATGAAGAGTAAAATTGATAAAGTGAAGTTGGGTGGAAAATAAAAAGTAAAATGAAGAAAAATGTGTTAAAAGTGTGGTAAATGGGCATTTCTGTCCTATATTACTGAAGAAACTAAGATACAAGTTTACACCAATGAAAACTGAAAAGTAATTTTTTACCCAGAAACTATGCTGGTGGAACCCAGGGGCTGGTTCATTAACAGGTGCCGGCACTTGCTAACAAAACCAACCTCATTCAAATGTACATTCTCTCACAAAAAAAAAAAAAAAAAAAAAAAAAAAAAAAAAAAATCAAATCAAATGAAAATTCATCTATTCTTTTGTGGCTAGTAAGTAGAAGTTCATTAATTGTGCATTGACAAAATTGACTAATGCGAGTACAAGCTATTTATTAATAATTAACTTTTGTAGAAAGACGTAGACTCTAAAACGTAAGACTAAAAAAAATAATCCGAAAGATGATGGCATTACTGGAGCTTCAAAATCATACCTTTATCTTGGTCATTTGGTTCAGTCCGTTCAAAAAAATTTCATTTCTTTCGGCACAAAAATCCAATCACAAGGAAAACCAAAAAAAAAAAAAAAGGACCAGGGGGTGTAACGACCATTTTACGTTCTTGAGTTGAATAATTTTTTCATCGTGCTCTTAATTGGTAAATATAGTAATTGTTTTTTGTTTTATAATTGGTAAATATAGTAACCTTAAACTATAATTGATACAAATTATAATCATTAACTAAAAAAAAAAGAGAGTAGAAGAGCATGTGAAGCGAGAATTTTACTTATAGCCTATTGGTTGAAATTATCCTACCTCCTACTATTAAATAGCATTAATTTTTTTTTTATAAGAGGGGTTCTCATGTTATGATTTTTTATTTTTATTTTTTATTTTTATGTAATGGGAGCTGTGAAGTTATTTTTAAAATGACAAAATTTAGTTACAAATTAGTTATAACCTTAGAGTATAATCTTATTCAATATCTTTTTTATTGGAAGCGAATTTTAACAAATACATTATTGGATTACATCTTCTTATATCCTCAATGTTTGCAAAATATCTAGAATATTAAAGATTAATAGTTATGTTATCAATAAGAATATTCACAGTAATTAGGGACGGAAACAGGATTCAGACTTACGAGGGCTAAAGTTTCTTTGTTCAAAGATTTTAAAACATGGAAATATCAACACATTCCCTCCATTTTACTTTTTATTTCCCACCCAATTTCATTTTATCAATATTTTACTCTTCATCTTTTTTTACTTTACCAATATCAAACTTACTTTCTTTCACTTTACCATTATCAAACCCACTTCCAAAAAAAAAATGAAGAAAAGTTCAAGTGTTTAATGAAGGATTAAGCAATTATTTGCAAGGTACAATAATTTTATTTTTTTAAAATATATTTGAACATGAGGTTAATCTTATTTTATTTGTATCATATTTTTTTTTTCTTCCATTTATCCTAAAATATGATGTGGATTATTTTAGTATAGCACCAATGGATGAGAATTTAGTTATAAGTGAGACTCATCAAGTTGTTAAAAGGAATTGTTTTAACTTAAATGAATTACTTCAAGAATGAACTTGTGGGAAGTAAAGGGACCTGAGCAAGTATTTAGGTCTTGGGTTTTATTGACGGGTGCCAGACCGTTTTTGATTAAAGGCCTTTAAGATTGTAAGTCGGCCCATAGGGCGAAGGTCTGAGGACTAATCTCCCCTCGGAAAGACCTGCGATTACCCTGGGATTCGCCAAGAAGATTATAGGCAGTGTTCTGGACAAACTGTTGGTTAATAGGGGAATCTAAATACTTTCTAGACGCAACGGTGTGAAATAAATATCTCTAAACAAAGGCTACTACCTCCACATTAAAAACCCTGCACCTACTTCCTTGGCCGCATTAATGAGGAAGTGACCCCTGAACAGTAGAATTGACCTTCTTGCCATTGTTTATAGACTTCAAGAAGGTGGTGGAAAGAGGAGGGAGGATCTAAGGGTAAGATTTGTGTGACACGTGGACAAAGAAGGAAGAAGAAGAAGTATTTAAGGAGGGAAGAGAGTAAAGAAAGGAGGGGGGATAGCGAGACAAGGACTAAGAACTGTAATCTTTGAAAGAAAAAGAGAAATAATAAATAAATCGTCCTTGGCTTACGTCCGAGGAGATTCATTTGCCATACTTGTCTATTGTTTGCAAATACTATAACATTCTAGTTTGTTTATCAAGTTTCGAACACCACTAAACTAGATTGCAAACCCACACTCTACAAATTTTATTATTTAAGGCTCATTGGGCCTGAGCCCACGTTTGTTTTTGGGTGTAGGCGCTATTGTGCACTTACAATTGGCGCCGTCTGTGGGGAATCTAGTGTTGGAGGAGCTGAAACACCATGGCAGGCTTAGGCTTACCCCATGCAGAGTCTCAAGGATCGCAACCTGAGGATCTTTTCGAGTGTCTTCAACACCGGAGGGATTGAGAGAGAAGCGTTCACAACGAATATCCGAGAGCGAGTCATACTCACGGTGGAGGCAGTACCACCCATAAAGATGGTGCTAAGGCCATGCAAAAGGAGATTGATCACTTTAAGAAGAAGTTGCGTCGCGTCAGGCGGAGGCGTGCTTCACCCTCATTTAATACCTCTTTGGGGGAATCTCAGGGAAGTAGTTACAGTTCGAGGTCATGGTTGCCCCCTAGCAAAACATCCTCTTGCGAAGAGGATGACCCACCAGGTCGTAGGAACAAGAAACTCCCCTCTAGGGACTTAGGGAATGATGCCATGAGCCGGGCGTTGCACCAACTCTCCAAATCGCCATCCCCACGCAGGATTGAGAATTGGAGGCTCCCAGGAGGTTCACCCAGCCCACCTTCACCATTTATAACGGTCGGACTGATTCGGTGGAACATGTGAGCCACTTTAACCAGAGAATGGCGGTGCATTCTCCCAATGAGACCCTGATGTGCAAAGTCTTTCCTTCTAGCTTGGGACTTGTTGCTATGAGGTGGTTCAACGGTCTTAAATCGGGGTCTGTAGGTTCGTTCGGGGAACTAACTAGAGCATTCGCGTCATGGTTTATTACATGCAGCAGAGTTCCTCGACCGTTGAACTCACTGTTGTCTATGGCTATGAAAGAGGGCGAGACGCTGAAAGCATACTCCGACAGGTATTGGGAGATGTTTAACGAGATAGATGGTAATTTTGATGAGGTGGAGATCAATACCTTTAAAGTAGGCCTTTCAACTGATCATGACTTGAGGAAGTCCTTGATCAAAAAACCCGTACGGAGTGTACTTTGCCTCATGGACCAAATTGACGAATACAAAAGGGTCGAGGAACACCAACAATAGGGAAAAGGTAAGGTGAAGGTTATCCCGCAGGAGAGAAGGAATTTCAAGTCGGACAGATATCATAACAACAAGCCGATAAGAGATTACTCCGGGCAGTCTGGCTCGGCAGTGCCTCAGACTGTTAATACTGTATTCCGAGAACCGGTGCACCAGCTACTAGAGAAGGTCTGTAAGGAACCCTACTTCAGATGGCCCAGTAAGATGGCGGGGGATCCTGCCAAGAGGAATCAGAATCTCTTTTGTCAGTACCATCAAGACGTGGGTTATACTATCGAGAACTGTCGGACCCTCTAGAACCACTTGGAGCAGCTTGTCAGTGAAGGAAAATTCAAGCAGCACCTGTACCAACCAAACGGACAGGGCATTCAGTCTGGCTCGAATAATTAGAGGAATAATTCATCTCGGCCTCCCTTGGGAACGATCAACGTTATCTTCGCTGCGCCTGGCAGGATCGGCTCATGTCCCACCAGGGTGATGGTAGTTTCGCACTCCTAAGCCGAGGAGGCGGGCTTTAAGCCGAAGAGATTAAAGGTGAATGTGCCCGTCTTGGGATTTTCAGAGGAGGATAAGGTTGAAACCATCCAACCCCATGACGAAGCCCTAGTGGTCACTCTGAGGATAGGGAATTATGATGTAAAAAGGGTGATGATTGATCAAGGCAGCAGCGCAAATATCATGTATTCTGATTTATTCAAGGGGCTGAGGTTGAAATTGGAAGATCTCACTCCTTATGACTCGCCATTTATAAGCTTTGAAGGTAAAGCTGTTGTACCAAAGGGACAAATTCGATTGCCCGTGCAATTTGGCTCGGAAACGGTTGAGGTGGATTTTATTGTGGTCGATGCATATTCCCCATACATAGCCATCCTTGCCCGGCCCTGGCTGCACGCTCTGGAGGCTGTCTCCACCACCTTGCATGTTAAGGTTAAGTTCCCTTCGGGGGAGTACATTGAAGAGATTCTCGACAGCCAATTGGTGGCCAAGCAATGCATATCGGCTGCAGTACTGCATCAGACCGTAGCACAGTCCTCGACCTCGACTGTGAAAGACTTATAGCAATTAACGACTCTAGATGCGCCCGACGTGGTGACTGCAGAGGAGGCCATATGCGAAGACCTAGAGAAGTTTTTGATATCGGATGATCTTGAAAGGTTCTTTCAAGTTAGCGTACGTTTACCATGTCAAGAAAAGAGGGAGTTGTTGGAGTTTTTGAAGGATAACATCGATGTCTTTGCGTGGGATCCCTATGAGGCTCCGGGGGTAGACCCAAGTTTTATTTGTCATCATTTGAATGTCAACCCTGCCATTATTCCTAGAAGGCAGCCACCTCAGAGTTCTTCAAAGGAGCACTCTGAGGCTGTCAAAGAGGAAGTGCTCAAACTCAAGAGGGCTGGGGCTATTAAAGAAGTTTTCTACATAGAGTGGTTGACGCATACGGTCGTGGTGAAAAAGAAGAGCAGAAGTTGGAGAGTATGCGTGGACTTCACGGATTTAAACAAAGCCTGCCCAAAGGATTCATTCCCGATGCCACGCATCGATCAGCTTGTGGATGCCATGGTCGGACATTCTTGGATGAGCTTTTTGGACGCCTTCCAAGGTTACCACCAAATTCCATTAGCGGTGGAGGATCAAGAGAAAACTACTTTTATTACTCCAATAGGGAATTATCACTATAAAGTGATGTCGTTCGGATTGAAGAATGCTGGAGCTACCTACCAAAGGATGATGACCAGAATGTTTGAATTGCAACTTGGGAAGACCATCGAGGTATACGTGGATGATATGGTGGTGAAGAGTAAAACAATACCTTCACACGTGAAGGACTTGGATGACACCTTTCAAGTGCTTAGCAAGTACAAGTTGCGTCTTAACACCTCAAAATGCTCTTTTGGTATGGGTTCCAAAAAGTTTCTAGGTTACATGTTTACTCATTGAGGGATAGAGGTGAACCTGGCACAGGTCAGAGCTATTCAAGGCTTACAGCCACCTCAGAATCCAAAGGAAGTACAGAAATTGACCAGAATGATCGCTGCTCTCAGCAGGTTCATCTCTCGGTAAGCTGACAGATACGGGCCTTTCTTCTAACTTTTGAACAAATGGAAAGGGTTCCAATGGTCCGAGGACTACATGGTAGCCTTCCAACAGCTTAAGCAGTATCTTTCCCAGCCACCTATTATGTCTCGGCCTATGGTAGATGAGGTACTATTTACGTATCTAGCAGTAGCTATCCATGCAGTCAGCTTGGTCCTTATATGGGACGACAGTGAGGTGCAAAGACCGGTCTACTATGTCAGTAAGTCTTTGAATGAGGTCGAGGTGCGTTATCTACTTTTAGAGAAAGCACTTCTAGCCGTAGTTCATGCCACGCGGAAGCTCCCTCACTATTTCCAGTCCCACACCGTTGTAGTTTTGACCCAACTACCCCTTAAGTCGGTGTTACGCAGTGCCGACTACTCTGGAAGGTTGGCTAAATAAGGAACTATTTTGGGAGCCTTTGATATCAAATACATGCCGCGCACTTCGGTGAAGGGCCAAGTTCTTGCAGATTTGGTGGCGGAGTTTGCAGAACCATTGTTGGAAGAGACTGTGAAGGAATCACACATGAATGGAAAATCAGTTGGCATGATCACGGGCACAAGTCCTTCCACTTGGAAAGTGTCCGTTGATGGGGCAGCTAACTAGAGAGGGTCTGGCATCGGACTTGTCTTGGTATCCCCCAAGGGAGTTGTCTTCGAAAAATCTCTGAGGTTGGTATTCTTGGCTACTAATAATGAGGCCGAGTACGAAGCAATCTTAGTCGGCATGAACATGGAAGCAGTCTTGGTCGGCATGAACATGGTACATAACATAAGAGGAAAGGGAGTTCACATGCTCTCGGATTCTCAGTTAGTGGTCGGCTAAGTGACAGGGACCATGGAGGCTAGGGACCCAAGAATGCAAGAATACTTGACCCAGGTCAAACTTTTACAATCTAAATTCGATTCCTTTATCCTGTCTCACGTTTCTAGAAGTGGAAATACACATGCAGACTCTTTGGCTACCTTAGCGACATCCTCGGCTCAGAGTTTGCCTAGGATTATCCTTCTCGAAGATTTGCTAGAGCCAGCTCTTACCACTGTTAGTGCATCCCGGATCCATTTAATAAGGCCTGGACCTAGTTGGATCGACCCTATGATATCTTTTCTTCTCAAGGACAAGTCTGAAGCAGACAAGATCCGTCGAAAGGCACCGTGTTTCTGGTTGTCCAAGGACCAGAAATTGTATAAACGATCCTTCTCCAGACCATATTTGTTATGCGTGCACCCTGAATCAACGGAGGCGCTTTTGGAAGAACTACATGAGGGAATTTGTGGGAGCCATACTAGGGGAAGGTCCCTAGCTCACAGGGTCCTAACTCAAGGATATTAGTGGCCCAATATGCAGAGGGAAGCTCAGGACTATGCAAGAAAGTGTGACCAATGCCAGAGGTTCGCTCCTAACATTCATCAGCCTGGACGAGTCCTTAATCCTCTCTCCAGTCCTCGGCCATTCGCTCAATGGGGATTGAACATAGTAGGGCCATTTCCGAGGACTGTAGGAAACAAAAGGTGGCTGCTTGTGGGGACCGACTACTTCACTAAATGGATAAAGGCTGAGCCCATAGCAAATATCAGAGACGTCGATTCCAAGAAGTTTATCTAGAAGAACATCATCACTAGATTTGGGGTACCACACACACTAATTTCGGACAATGGCGTTCAATTTGATAGTAGAGTTTTAGGAAATATTGTGGTGACATAGGTATCATAAATAGATACTCCACTCCAACTTATCCTTAGGGAAACGGGCAAGCCGAGACCGTTAACAATGTCATAATTAGTGGACTCAAGAAAAGGCTAGACGATGTGAAGGGCAGATGGGTAGAAGAACTACCACATGTTCTATGGACGTATCGAACTACGCCGCGCAGATCCAGTGGAGAAACACGATTCTCTATGACTTATGGAGCCGAGGCAGTGATACCTTTAGAATCTGATTTCTCCACACTAAGGACGAATTCATTTAGTCTAGAAAACAACAATGGCCTCCTAGAGAAAGGCCTGGATTTAGTTGAGGAACGGCGAGAGGCAGCTATGGTCCAAATGGCTTATTATCAGCTGAAACTTAAATGAGGGTATGATGCCCATTTGAAGCTAAGGTCACTCGTGCCTGGGGATCTGGTGCTGAGAAAAGTTGTGGGTACTGCTAGAAACTCAGCTTGGGGTAAGCTGAGACCAAACTGAGAAGGACCATATTGGATTATTTCTGTAGCAGGCATAGGGTCATATCGACTAGTTGATCTAGATGAAAAAGTTGTACGACGTCCGTGGAATGTAAATAACCTTCGAAGGTATTATTATTAATAAAAGATACTTTTGTCGTTCGTGGTTTAAATTATGAATGTATACGGGCTTATAAATTACAACTCTCAAAATATTAAACAGAAACTTGGTAATGCATGTTTCTCGGACCACATACCTTGTGAAAATTGATATGTTCCTAAATATCAAATAGAAACTTGGTAATGCATGGTCTTCGGACCACATACCTTGTGAAAATTGATATGTTCCTAAATATCAAACGGAAACTTGGTAATGCATGGTCCTCAGACCACATACATTGTGAAAATTGATATGTTTCTAAGTATCAAACAGAAACTTGGTAATGCATGGTCCTCGGACCACATACCTTGTGGAAATTGATATGTTTCTAAGTATCAAATAAAAACTTGGTCATGCATGGTCCTCGGACCACATACCTTGTGAAAATTGATATGTTATTATTTGTTAAATTGAACCTTAGTTATGCCGGGTCCACAGACCTTCTATTTTAGAAAAATTAATATCTGGAGTTATTGTTCCTAAGTATCAAACAGAAACTTGGTAATGCATGGTCCTCGGACCACATACCTTGTGAAAATTGATATGTTCCAAAATATCAAACAGAAACTTGGTAATGCATGGTCCTCGGACCACATACCTTGTGGAAATTGATATGTCCCTAAATATTAAACAGAAACTTGGTAATGCATAGTTCTCGGACCACATATTTAGTGGAAATTTATATGTTCCTAAATGTCAAACAGAAACTTGGTAATGCATGGTCCTCAGATCACATACCTTGTGGAAATTGATATGTTCCAAAATATCAAACATAAACTTAATAATGCATGGTCCTCGGACCACATACCTTGTGAAAATTGATATGTTTCTAAGTATCAAACAGAAACTTGGTCATGCATGGTCCTCGGACCACATAACTTGTGGAAATTGATATGTTATTTTTTGTTAAACTGAACCTTAATTATGCCGGGTCCACGGACCTTCTACTTTGAAAAAATTAACATCTGGAGTTATTGTTTCTAAGTGTCAAACAGAAACTTGGTTATATCTGGTCCTCAAACCACCTACCTTATGAAAATTTGATGTCTTATTATTTGTTAAACAGAACCATGGTTAAATAGAATTTTAAGTTATACATTTTTAAGTAGCGAGAAGAGAGCTGGAAATGTAGGGTCCTCGGACCCCATGCTTTATTAAAATTAACGTTTCAGGTTACAAATTCTAAGTATCACATTGATTTGCAAAGTGAGGCACTACTTACCATCTAAACCAAGTTTGTTTTTGTCAAGTTTTCGAACAATTTACATTACAGATGTTAGCAAAAAGTTAAGTTAGCTTGTTAAGCGTTCGCTTTTGTGTCATGCTTGTTACACTCCTAAGATGTAATTTGTGAGGTACAAGGCAAGAATGTGTACTGTTGTTTAAAGTTGTAATTGATCAACCACTGAAAGTGGAGTTAGTTGTTCCATTCATCCTTTCGCTGTGTGCTAAGAAGAACTCTAATGGTAAACACAAAGATAAAATAAATAGAAGACAAATGAAGATTAAACGAAACTGACTTTCATTAATTGTTTTGATATACATTACATGGAAAATCTCAATTACAAAGAAACAAGAAGCCCTAGGCTCGGCCCTAGGCTCGGCCTTAAGCTTTTGGAGGGGGTCTTTCTAGGAAGTACCGGTGGCCTCAATGTTTTTTAACTCCAACTCAAAGGAAGACAAGACTTGTTTCCCTTTGTTTACTGTAGTCGATGGAGGGACGATGGGCTCCACACTTTGGCTTAGGTCCTTCTCGGCACCTCCACACCCTTCCTTCTCTTTATTGGAACCTGTAGGTTCTGTAGGATCCAGAATGGGCTCTGGGATCACAGGAGACAGAACAGAAGGAGCTGTCTCGGGGGTAGGTACGACAGCAGGAGCCTCTTCTATCTCCTGTATGTCAAGGGGAAGCCAAACGTTCTCGGGCTTCCTCAGCTCGAAAGCCGAAGGAACCCCTGCTACGTTTAAGGCTTCGCCCCAGACCTGCTGACAGTATTCTCAGTATAAGGCCGTGAACGCCTCTGTCAGCTGGTCTTCTGTTCCCGCCACCCTTTCCTTATAACTAGCCTTCTTCCCAGCCTCCAACGAATCCTTGAAGATGTGAGCTTCCTCCTTCATTTTTGCAAGCTCTTTCTCCAAGTCAGAGCGTTCCTTCTGAGCTTTGGAGAGCTCATCATCCTTTTGATGAAGAAGCTTGCGCTGCCCCTCCACTTGAGTCTTCATTGTTCTCAGGCTGGCCTCGGGGCCGTCTCTTTCTCTTTTTAGGCTGGCCAGTTGAGAGGAGAGTTTCTTGTTTTCTGCGAGGGCCTGGCCTTGGGACTTCTCAATCTCCATCCAAATCTCCTGCTCCATTCCAGCCTTCTTTCGAGAATCCTCTACAAACTTCTCGGCAGCAAAGACTTCTTGAATGGACTGTGACAGAGTATTAGAGGGTTAGACACAGAAAGACATTCACTGATAGTCAGATATCATGAAAAACGAAATGTACATAAGGAGTGAAACTTACCAAGGCTAAGTCCCTTTTCAAAGAAAGGAACAGCTGAGGCTGGCTCATTTTTTCCAAGGCTTCCATGTCCTTGGGCAGCAGAAGGGGACGTTCCAACGCATCGGCCAGGTGGAGGGCGTGGCCTTGTTGGAACGCCTTAATGTTGGACTGGCAGGAGATTGGTGCGTCGTCCAGTCTCAACTCGGGAGACCAAGTAGCCGGTGCTCAGCGCACTTCGGCCATGTCCCTAATCTCCCCGCTTTCAACTGAACGAGCACGTTCCTTGCCTTTGTCTAGTTTCTGCTGCTGAGCTTGCTGTTTTTGTTTTTTCTGTTTTTCGCCACTAGTCTCTTTGGCCTCCCCCTTTCTTTTCTTCTTGGGCTCCTTGACGGGAGGCTTAGGATCGGCTAGAGGAAGGGGTGGTGGCAAGGACGGAGGAACTTGAGACCCCTCCGCTCCTTTTTTGGCGACTCTCTCGCCTCCCTTATTCAGGAGGCCTTTGAGCATGTCCATCTTTTCCTCCTCAGAACTATCGCCAAGACGTGCAACTATTAAACCTGCGATTCTAGAGGCCTCGGCGGGCTCGTCTTCCTCGTCAGAGAGTACGACAAACTAGTTTCCTCAGGGTCTTTCGACGTCCTCGAGCTGAAATTGGTCTATCTCCTCGTCCAACGAGTGCGACGAGGACACTTACTCCTTCGGGGCGGCGGTTGTCTGAGTGCGGCCTTGCTACGTTTATTCGACGGCATCGCCTGTCCCCCGCGATAATCACGTTCTCTATCTCTTGGAAATCCGAGGATATGGGGTCGTATCCTAGTATTAAGTGAGCCGCTCTTACTTGCAAGTCTTCACTCACAAAGACTTCTGAACGGAGGACGCGGTTTAAGTCGGTGACGTTGCAGTGGCTCAAGCGTGGGCGTACGTGCTGTTTATCTACGAAAAACAACACCCGAGGAGACAAACATGGTTAGATTTGTGATAAGCGCGAAAAATCAGAAATAACAACGTGCAAAAAGAAATAAAATGTTTAAAAGGGTTGAGATTGAGTCACGAGGTAGTGATGTTAACTCCTGAGGAGTCACACTTGGATCTCCCCATACGACTGGGCAGTGAGGGTCGTCGTGCCAGTTGCCTGAGACGATAAGGTAGTCGTCCTTCATACCTTTATTGAACTTGGGCAGACAAGAAATTAACCTAACCACACTAGACCGTGATTTAATGTAACAACCTACGCTCTGAAGTTTGTGGCATTCGTACATAAAGGCAACATCGTTCCATGTGAGGTTCAAGCTCATCTGCTCATTAAGAGCGTCGACACTCCCTAAGACCCTAAATACATTGGGTGCGCATTGGTCTGGGCATAACCTATGGTTGCGAAGGTATTCCCTAGTTACACTTCTCATGGGGGGGTCATCCCACCTTCTTTGAAGGCAATCATAGGGATAATAACTCTCCCGTCTTCCTAGAACCACCTACGGCTTCCGTCGGACAGTATTTCAAGCCTATGTCGCTGGGAATCTGGTATTTGGCTCTAAAGCCTTCCATCCCAACGGCGGTGTCTACCAAGCACTTAAACCTACCCATTTAGGAGGAAAGAAAAAGCAAGTTTTGAGGGGGAAAGTAGTTAAGCAGGGAGCCGAGAACAGAATCTGAGAAGAAAGGAACAAAGGAAGCAAGAACTTACAAAGTTTAGTTGTGCGAGTTTCCACGGGTTTCTGGAGAGAAAAGGCAATAACTGATACTTTGATGTGATTAAACTCTGAAGAAATGAATGAAGGCACGGATTTCCAAGCATCATGACGTGCGGGAGGCGGCCTCGAAATTGGATTCTTCCCGCCGAAATTTTAGGGGGCAACACGGACCATTGGATGTTCATCTCACCGTTGAACGTGGGTAACAGGGTGTAATTTGCGGTCATAAATGCGTGCGTTTTGAAATTCGAAGTGCCCGACGGCATTTTCTGGGAAACAGAAGGATCCCCACATGTGCGGTGATGTGCGAAACGTGTGGAGGGTATTCTGGTCGGATCAAAACTCCATTTTCTCCTTGGATGGGGAAAAATAAAGTTTTGAGGGGTTATTGTGGGGGAGTAAAGGGACCTGAGTAAGTATTTGGGCCTTGGGCTTTATTGACGGGTGTCAGACCATGTTTTATTAAAGGCCTTTAAGATTGTAAGTCGGCCCACAGGGCGAAGGTTTGAAGATTCGTCCGAGGACTAATCTCCCCTCGGAAAAACCCGCGATGACCCTGGGATTCGCCAAGAAGATTATAGGCAGTGTTCTGGACAAATTGTTGGTTAATAGGGGGATCTAAATACTTTCTAGACGCAACGGTGTGAAATAAATATCTCAGAAAAAGGCTGCTACCTCCACATTAAAGACCCTGCACCTACCTCCCTAGCCGCATTAATGGGGAAGTGACCCCTGAACAGTAGAATTGACCTTCTTGCCATTGTTTAAGGACTTTAGGAAGGTGGTGGGAAGAGGAGGGTGGATCTAAGGGTAAGATTTGTGTGACACGTGGACAAAGAGAGAAGAAGAAGTATTTAAGGAGGGAAGAGAGTAAAGAAAGGAGGGGGGGCTAGCGAGACAAAGTCTAAGAACTGTAATCTTTGAAAGAAAAAAGAGAAATAATAAATAAATCGTCCTTGACTTACGTCCGAGGAGATTCATTTGCCATACTTGTCTATTGTTTGCAAATACTGTAACATTATAGTCTGTTTATCAAGTTTCGAACACCACTAAACTAGATTGCGAACCCACACTCTACAAATTTTATTGTTTAAGGCTCATTGGGCCTGAGCCCACGTTTGTTTTTGGGTCCAAGCACTACTGTGCACTTACAGAACTATTATTTTATTTTATATACATCATTTTTTTTTTCATTTATCCTAAAATATGATATTGAATACTGATTGTTTTAATCTTGTTTTAATGTAGCAAAAATGGATGACAATTTCGTTGCAAATGAGACTCATCAACTTGTTCCAATGAATTACTTTGACTTAAATGAACTACCTCATGAAGGTACTATTATTATTATTTTTTTATTTGTAATCCATATTTCATTTAACGTATAATACAATATTGTTTTTTTTAATTCTTGTTTTAATATAGAACAAATTGATGATGATTTAATTGCAATGTTTTCTTAGTGAAGAAGAAGCTTTCATTTTCTATATAATTATGCGAATTGAAATGGTTCTACAATTCGAAAAGGTCGTTTAGAGAAAAAAAAATTGAGAAATAGAAGACGTAATTTCTTTTGTCATCGGTAAGGTAGGCAACCACTAAAAATGGTGGATCCATCTAAGGAGCAACGAACTAAGAAGTCTTTAAAATGTGAATGCAAAGTTCGTCTAACTATTGTATTGTGAAAGTCAATAGACATTTTTTCAAAAGAATGGCATGTCACTATTTTTGTTGTAGATCACAATTATGAATTGTTGTCCCCTTCGAGTGTACGATTTCTTCTGGCCAATCGAGTTATCACTGAAGATGATAAAAATTGCATTCTCTTATACAAAGAAGCTGGACTTTCAATTAGAGAAATAACATGTGTCATGGAACTTAAGAAAAAAGTGAAACATGGAGATCTTCCATTTTTTCAACGAGATATTTGTAATCTTTATGTGAAAATGAGAAAGATACATACTGTGAATGAAGCTATGGATCTCTTGCAATTTTGTAAAGTTGCTAAGGAAATGAATTATAAGTTTCAATATGCATTCACAACCGATGATGAGAAAATGTTAGAGCATATTTTTTGGTCGCACCCTTATAGTTTTGATTGGTATCAAAAATATGGAGATGTGGTTGTTTTTTATACTACTTACGAGGTAAATGCTTATGATATGTCTTTCGGTATTTTTGTTGGTGTCAATAATCATGGAAGGTCGATTCCCTTTGGTTGTGCACTTCTTCGAAATGAAACAGCTAATGCTTTTCGATGGCTAATGAAGGTACTCTATTTCTCTTATAAATTTGTACAACTATTTTTTATATATATATTTAATTAGTGTTTTTTTTCTTGGGTGAAATGTTTACATATTCTAATATTTTTTTTATTAGCAGAATTTTGCATGTTTAATGAAGAAACAATCCAAGGCAATTTCGACAGATCAAGACTCATGGATTACGGCGGCAATATCAAAAGAATTACCACTCACAAAACATGCCTTTTGTATATGGCATATTACCGCTAAGTTTAGTGGTTGGTTTACATTTATTCTTCGTAATTAATATTCAAATTGGTGTATAGAGTTCTAGAAGTCATACAAGTTAGACTCGTGTGTAGAATTTGAGGGTCAACGAACTCAAGTTATGGAAAAGTATGACATACTTACTAACAAGCATGTAATTGGTTTATATCAAATCAAACACTTTTGGATACCATGTTACCTTAAAGGACATTTTTTTGTTGGAATGATAACAACCGGAAGATCGGAAAGAATAAATGCCTTTATTAAACGATTTGTTAGTTTTCACATAAACTTGATGTAACTCATTAAACAAATAAGCCAATACTTACCCTTAGTAAAAGCAATAGATGCAATTGCCTAAGGCCCCAAGTAAAAAAAATGCCTCCAAATTTTAACCAATTGTGTTATTTATAATCAATAAATAAAATAATATTTTTTTATCAAATGAAAAACAAACAAAAAACAGAGAAAAATGTTACGTCCACAATATTTTTTATAACACTTTTATAACAAATGCTAAATAATAGGTTGTTACAGTTTGTTATTGATGGCAAGAAAATAATTATAGTGGTGTTTTCAAATAGAAAACAAGAAGAAACTTAAAACCTAGGATTTTTTGTGAAAAATATTGTGAATGTTGCACTTCTAAAAAATAAAATAATAATAAGAGTTGAGTTAGCAAACTTTTACTAGTTTTCATCTAGGTCTATCATTAACTCCACTTTTTTACTTACCACTATCAATCTGTCACATCAACAAGTGTGAAAAAATTTATCAAATTTTTTGTGTCTATACTATTTCTAAAAAAATTCTACATTATTCATGTTAATTAGTAGTAATTTTGCATATAAAAAAATATAATCAATTTTACGTTGTTCATGTTAATTAGTAGTAATTTTGCATTTAAAACAATATAACCAATTTTCACCTTAGGCCCTTAAATGCATCAAGCTATCCCTGGTTTAATAAATAGGTTATATTCGGGTTAAGGATTTTTGACCCGTTTACTAAACAGGTCAAATTAGGGTGTTTGGGTGGATTGTGCCATTGATCAGTTTGTGGTGTTTTTTGGGAGTGGAATGTATTATTTTATTATAGTACATATATTATTTTATTATAATATTTATATTATTTTATTGTATTGAAAGTTAAGATAAATCCACTACTGCTGGATGTTTTATAAAATAAATAAGTAAAATAGATAAAATAGTTTTTTATATTACCAAATAACTAAAAATAATAAGGGGTGATGCTCTAACGCCATGAAATGTATGTCACATCAATCATTATATTCAATTATTAAATAAAAGATTTTTTTTATACCCTTACGCAACACCCACCACATATGACCTTTGTTTTCTTTTCTTTTTTTTCCTCTTTTTTTTTCTCATCCACCCATTTCTTCACAAATATCCATTTTCTTCATTTCCTCTCTCTGCTTTCCTCTGCACCCCCTTATCTTCTTTCTAGTTTCTTCTTCTACATTTCTCTAGTTTATTCTACTACATGTCTCCTGTAAGTGCACAATTGTACCCGGACCCACAAACGAATGTTGGGCTCAGGCCCAATGAGCCTTATACAATAAAACTTATAGAGTATGGATTTGAAATCTAGGTTCGGGATGTTGGAAGTTCAATCAACAGGTTATTAGAATTGTTACAATCCGTGCAAATGATGAACAAATATGACAAATAGATCTCCTCGAACGTAAGCCGAGGATGATTCGTATAAATGTTCTCTTTCTAGGCCAATGTTTACAATCCTTAGTTCCTATTTTTGTTTAGCAGAAAGGTGCAGCCCCCTTCTCTTTCCTCTCTTGCCTCCTTATATACTTCTTCTTCACTAGCTCCTCCACGTGTCATACAAATCTTCCCCTTAGATACTTGTCCCATCCGCCATCTTCTTGAAATCTTCAAACAATAGCAGGGAGGCTGGATCCTACTGTTCAGAGGTCATTTCCCATTAATGTGGCCAGAGAGGTAGGTGCAGGGTTTTTAATGTGGAGGTTGTAGCCTTTTCCTTAGATATTTCTCACGTCCTTGCTTCTAAAGGGTGCTTAGATCACCCTCTTACCCATTAGCTTTCTCTAGAACTATGCCTTTAACCTTCTTGACAAGTCCCAGGGTCATCAGCGGACCTGTCCGAGGAGATATTCATCCTTGGACAACTCCTCGGACCTCTGCAGTGTAGGCTGACTCGTGTACTTAGAGGTCCAATGACAAAAACAAACGGGTACCAATTGATCAAGCCCAAAGCCCATGTTCATTTAATAGCTCTTACCCCCCACATCTCTATTATTACACTTTCTTCGATGTGCAAGATTCCAAAGACTTGAAGAAAAAGAAAAAGAGAAGGATTGAAGAGGGGAGTTCATCCTTAAACTTGTACAAAATTGAACAAGAAGAGATAAGAGCTTTAATGCTCTCTCTTGATAATGTTAATGGACTGAAAAACTCTCTGAAACTTGCTTTATTTTCTATAACACTTTTTCAAGGTAAGCAACGTAGAGAGCATTTCAGATCACTTCGGAGCAATGTTACGAAGTTTCAGTACGTAGAGGATGAATATAAAAATTATTATGAGCATCTGTAACAACTTCCCTTTTTCTAACGGGGTTGATGATAAAGATATCAAAGTTTGTATGTGTCCTTATTTTTTTAAGGAACTGTAGTCTGTAGTCTGTTTTTGAAGTCTTTTATGCCTGAATGTAAATAGCTTTTTATTATGTAAATGGTGGCCTCATTTTTATTTTTTGAGGAACTAAAGACTGTCTTTGAAGTGTAAAAGCCTGACGTATAAACTTTTTATTATATAAATGGTAAACACAAAATATATATATATATATATATATATATATATATATATATATATATAATATATATATATATATATATATATATATTGGTAAGTTGATAAGAGCATCCACATCAATCCCTCTAAAATCCTCTAAAATAGAAATAACTACCAATTTTACACATTCTGAGCAAAAAAACACCCGCATCAATAGGTGTAAAAATATGCAAAATTATGTAAATCCATCCCCGAACTATAGTAACTGTGTATATTAACACGGTTACTGTAGCTCGTTTATCCTTTTTTTTAATTAATTTTCGTTCGCTCCTTTTTTCTCTCTCCTATCCATGCTCAACAAACCCAGTTAACTTCTCATCTTCTTTTTCCTCAGATGCACACAAACACACAGACATATCATCACAAAGATACACTTGCTCAAAAAAAAAAAAAATAGAGATACACACACAGATAGTGGATCGGAGCTCGTGACTGGTGGATCGTGGATCGAACCTTGTGGATCGGAAGTTGGAGCTGGTGGATCGTGGATTGGAGCTCAGATCGGAGCTCGGAGTTGGTGGATCGTGGATCAGAACTCGAAGCTCGATCGGAGTTGGTGGATCGGAGCGGATCAGAGCTCGGAGCTGGTGGATCGGAGCTAGTGGATCGGAGCGGATCTGAGCTCGGAGCTGGTGAATCGTGGATTGGAGCGGATTGGAGAGTTAATCAAGAGAGAGAGAGACTTGATCTGAAATGGGTAGAGAGAGAGAGAGAGAAAAAAAAATCAGAAATGAGAAAGATGAGAGAGAGCGTGCATTTTGTAAAAGTGGTTAGGAGAAATAATAAAAAATCGTGAGGAAATTGATTATTTAATTAAAAGAGAGGTAGAATAGATAAACCGATGTGGGTGTTTTGTTAAAGTGAATGTGTAAAATATAAAAAATAGGTTTTTAGTGAAAAAATAGATGTCTAAAATAGAGTGACTGATGTGGATGCTCTAACAATTTAGAACTCTAATGGCAAGCTTCGACTTTACAACCTATATAAAGCTGGGCAAAAATCTGAATGACATAAAAAGTTATTTGATGTGATTTGTTGAGAAGGGCAAAAGTGGTTGGAATCATTACCGAGTTTAGTTACACAAACGAACCAAGACCTGGACTATTAGACCCATGCAACAAATTCCCACTGGTGCAAGCCCCACCACCAACGCAAAGATTCTCCACTACCGAAGCTCATCAAGCTTAAAGCTGTAGTGATAATAATAATAGTATTATGCCCGAGTTTTATATTTTTGAATTGAGATAATCTTTGATGATTTTTTTTTTGAGAGACAATATCATATTTAATTAAAGGAGAATGTTAACCAATACAGCTTGGTGCTGGTTGAGTGCAGAAAAGACAAAAAAAAATTCTGAAAAAGTAAAAAAAAAATCTCAAACAGTATTTACACCACTGAAAAATTGACCTAAATTTATTATAAAAAAAAAAAGACAAATTATGTCGAGAAAAATTAAAAACTTTTGTGCTTAACGGGCATTAGTGTCTGTTAACACAACTCTTAATTAAATGACATTATATGTCAAAAACACCTTCTTCTTTTTATGACCATTTGTTTTAAATTTTACATAGGGATAAAAAGAATTAATTAATTATTTGGGTATGAATCAATCTAATGAGGAGAATTTCTGTTATGTCTACTTTTCATATATCTCTGATCTCCACAATTTGCAAATTTTCTGCATATTAAACCCAAAAGGTGATAGTATAGTTTTTTTTTTTTTTTTTGTTGAAGAAACTGTGATAGTTAAGTTTACACACTAGTTTATTTACAATTTGAGTTCACTAAGCATTTGTGTCTTGTTGATATAGTGATTCTAAATATTTACTTTAAAAAAAGTAAATGTTTCAGATTCATCATGGCAACAAAAGGGAGTGAGACATTGGAAGTAAGAATTCACTTGTCTGCATATTGGGTGCATGCCGGCATATGGTTTTGGAAATCACTTGTCAAAGATTGAAAGAAAAGGAGGAAGAAGAGCGTGATCCTGCACAGAAGTATGTCTAAAGTTACTGCATAACAAGTATAGCTTAGGAGCTTAGAAGTAGATGTATATGTTATATGTGGTTTAGTTGTTAATATTTTTCTTAAAAGGAAGTTACACTTACAGCAATCGCATTAGCTCTTCTAAAAGATTCCGTTTATTTTACACAAAACACTAACATAAGTAAAAAATATAGTGCATATACTATATTTTAATTCCAACCATTTTAATCCTCTTAGAGCATCTCTAGCTGGCACTTCCAAGGGGATTATTGGTTTTTGAAAAGGACAAGGATTTCTTGCACACAAGTGTGGAGGAGTTGCTGGAAATAAGATTAGGTGGCAACAATCTATAGTGACACTTATCCTAGTATCATGTGAAACGCACATGATTAGTTTTAGTTTGTATGGTCCGTTAACCAACGTTCTCTCTCTCGAACGTCAAACACACAAAAAGTTATCCATCTCTCCTCTGAAACCATGAGTCTCATTCAGCAAAAAAGAAAAGAAAAGAAAAGAAACCATCACTCTCTCTCCGCTCTCTTCCCCTCTCACTTTGAAATTATTACTCTCTATCCATCTTTCTTCCTCTCTCTTCCTCCTTCATTCCTCTCATCGGAAACCATAGCCACCTCAACTCATAATAAAAGACTCGCTGTCAATCCCACCTAAAACCGAAGATCCAACATGCAACAAGGAATCCCCCCAAAATTTAGATCTGATCTGTGCATAGTGAGGATTTTGGCTCCGGTAAGTGCAAATATTTTGGAAATCGGGGTTTAGATCTGGGGCTAAATCATTGGGGATTTTTTTTTTTTTTGGGATCTTGGATTCTTGCTTTTTGGATGCCAAGAAAATATTCAAGACTGAAATAAATGTACCGATCTATGCATAGTGAGGATTTTGGCTCCGGTATATGCAATTATTTTTTAAATCAGGGTTTAGATATGGTGCTAAATCAATTGGATTTTATGGGGATTTTTTTTTGGATTTTGGATTCTTGCTGTTTGGATTATAAGAAAATATTCGAGATTGAAATTAATGTACTTTTTGATGAATGAAACTAATTTAAAGCTTCTTGAGATGAAGGCAAATTTATCATGCTTGAGATGGCAAAGAGAGAGAAGGGATGGACGAAGGAGGTGAAGAAAAGAGAGAGAAGGTATCTAATGGCTTGATGGGTGAAGAAGAAAGTGAATTTAGATTTTGAGAGAGAGAGAGAGAGAGAGTGTGGCTATAATTTTAATGGAGAAAGTTAACTAAAATCTAACCATGTGCGTTTCACATGATACTAGGACAAATATCACTGTAGATTGTTGCCACCTAACCCAGTTTGCAACAACTCCTCCACACTTGTGGGCAGGAAATCCTTGTGCTTCTAAAAAAGGCTTTAGGAGGTTTGATTCTTGATTTCTTATCATATCAATGTGTGTCTGGAGGTTACTTTTCTCAGTCAGAAAAACGTGTCAGGAGAAACAGTCTCATCACTGAGTGGTTGTAACCCTAGTGTCCTGCCACTTCCATATTTTGAAAAAAAAAAAAAAGAATAAGAAGATGCCGTATGGGTTACAGTCTTGCCACTTCCCTTTTTAAAAAAATATTAAAAAATAAAAGAGATGCCATATGGCATATGGGTTAGTCATTGTGTCATACTTTAAATGTGGCCGTCTGTATCTTTACTGTTTTGGGAGGTTCAGATCTATTTTTGGAGAGACTGGGTGAGAGAAGGTTGCTTCTTCTAACTTCTGAAATGTTTTTAATGAGATATGGATTTTGCTAATGTGTGCCCTAAGAACACACGATAATTTATCATTTTTGGAAAAAATTTCTCGAAAAATGAAAAAAATTTGACAGATTTTTCAATTTTCGAGAAATTTTTTCCAAAAATAGATGGGTTAACGTGTGCCCAAATGGCATACATTAACTAGACCCATGAGATGTTATTAAAGAATTAGGAGCTGCTGGTCTGGGTGTGATTATTAGAGACTTTGTTGGCAGCGTGATTGGTGCCCTCGCTAAACGAATTCCTCTTCCTCCCTCAGTAACTACGATGGAAGCTCTAGCTTGTAAGCGAGCTATCCAGTTTGCCATGGAACTAAGTGTCTTCGATGCTACCATCGAGGGCGATGCCGAGATCGTATTCAAAGCGCTAAGTGAGGTAGGGTCTAACCACCCTGAGTATGGTTTAGTTATTAATGATTCCCTTAGGCATGCTAGTGGCTTTCGTTTCTGTAACTTCGCACATGAAAAACGATTTGGAAATTCAATTGCCCATTTCCTTGCCAGAAAGTCTAAATCTGGTAACAAGCTTCAGGTGTGGATGGAATCCGTACTTGACGATATAGCTCCTATTGTAGTCTGCAATGCTTTTTAATCTTTTTTTTTTTTTTATTAATCTTGCAGATTTTTGGGTCTAGTTTCTCTAAAAAAAAAAGTGAACTACTCTAGTACATCACAAAATTCTTTCAAATCATATATAAAAGTACTACTCCAATATCACACAATTTATTCCCTTATATATTATGAAAATATTATAAATAAAATTCTCTAGCATTATTTTACAAAGAATAAACACCATTTTGGTATCTACATTTTAGTAGCAGTCAATTTGGTCCCAGTTATTTTCAAGTTGGAGTCAATTTGGTCCCTACTGTTAACTTACTAACGAAAAATACCTACGTGGCAAATAAAATAATATATTTAAATATTTAAAATGCTACCTAAGCATTTTAAATTTTTAAAAATCCATGTAAAAAAAAAAAAAAGATTAATCTTTTCGTTTTTGGCTTTGCGATAAATCTTTCACTTGCAAAGCCAAGAACGGCTAGGGACTAATAGTGAAGCTAAGATGATCTGAAAGAAAGGAAACTCGGGATCTTCACCATTGGAGAAGAAAATTCGGCGAGATCATCAGGCAACCTCCGGCGGAGAAGGGTTGTTCAGATCGATACTCAGGAACCTTCGAGTACGATCAAAATCAATGATGGTGGAC
Organism: Castanea mollissima; assembly: GCA_014183005.1. Taxonomy (NCBI): domain Eukaryota; kingdom Viridiplantae; phylum Streptophyta; class Magnoliopsida; order Fagales; family Fagaceae; genus Castanea; species Castanea mollissima. Next base: position 161,285 of record JACAVU010000006.1, on the reverse strand, counting down.
GAATCTGAGTCGCTGTGGGTCGCACTCCCACCCCCACCCCCACGCCCACCAACGAACCTGCACAACTCGCAATGGTTCTCGCTCATGTTCGCAAACATGTTGAAGAAGTAAACGGGCCGGGTTTGGGAGGAGAAGGGTTGAGAGAGCTTCTTAAAGGGCCTGTAGTCAAAAGGGGCTTGATAACATTCGTCGAATTCATTGGATGCGACGGAGAGGAAGAAGAAGAAGATTAATGGGTACATTGAGGTAAAGTGGCGGAGTGAGATGGCATGAGCCATGAGGAGGTATTAATCGTTTCATTTTTTTTTTTGCATGGATTTTTTTAAAATTAAAATGCTTGGGTGGCATTTTTAATATTTAAATATATAATTATTTATTATTATATTAGTCACGTGTGCGCCAACAAGACAAACTATTTGCTACGTATGCATTTTCCATTAGTAAGTTAACGGTAGGAACCAAATTGACTCCAACTTAAAAGTAACAGGGACCAAATTAATTGCTACTAAATTGTAAGAACCAAATTGACTATCACTTCAAAATGTAAGAGCTAAAATAAATTTTTTTGCCTAAAACGAATAATGCAACGACTATAATATTATATTATATACCACTCCCCCAAAAGAATCACACTCCAACTGTATGAAGTGCGCACCAATGCATTATTCTCCTACACCCACCAATCAAATAGTTGATGCATTTTTATGGTTCGACTATTTCGGTACAGAGAGTTCCCTCCTTCAAAGTTATTTACTTATAAAAACAAAGAGTAGATGAGGGAGAGAAAAAAAAAAGAGAAGGAAAAACGAAGCCGGAGAGAGAGAAAATATTTTTTAAATGAAAGAAGAGAGAAAATTATATAAAATATATATTTTTAAACCTTTTAGCTACAGTGCATTGTAGCTGGAAGCAAATTTTTTTTGCTATAACTCTACTGCTGGAGCATACTTTTTGGTGTTTGAGAAGCTAAAAAATACCAATATAGCATCACTGCTATGAGTACTCTTATGATGGTAAACAACTCCAAACTCAAGCTACTGAGAGCTAACTTTAAATTTGACATAAAGCAGCTCTTTTCTATAAGCAAACCTGATAGGCATTCAGGTCATAATTGCTTTCACATCTGACAAGATTCGCACGAGCAGATGAGAACCTGAAGGTTTTAGCTTTTTCTTAAAAAAAATTTGGCATGGCTTGAGAGGCAATTACTTTAATCTCAGTTACTAAATTGATCTCATGGAATATATCTGTTCGTAGTAATATATGTTCGTAGTAATTTCTGAACTTCTTAACCGACACTTCAATATTTAGAAACAAAGCCGAGCTCAGTACTGTGAGAAAGGAGTATGCTATAAAAGTAAGAAAGGAGTATGCTATAAAACTGTGACAATTGCTATGAAAGTATGCTATAAAAATAAGAAAGGAGTATGCTATAAAAGTAAGAAAGGCAATGAATGACTTGTCTAATAAGAAATTTGACCTATGACGCCTGCTCATGATAATAACTTTTTATTATCAGATGTAGACACCAATTAGTTTTTGGTGTAGGCAAGAATTGAACCTCAAATTTCTTATACAACCATCAGAGACTATACCAATAAAGCTAACTGGATCCCACCATAAATAGTTAAAAGTTGAAAGTTAAATATCAAACAGCCATTAACTTACCCTTGTACAAATGACATGAGCAGTAACTGACAATTGATGGTTTTTGATTTTATCCTTTAGCCAAAGTATGTGATGTGGGATAAAACACTCAAATAGTCCCTGGACGGCCATCACCCCGGACGCCGTCTAGAAGTTATCCTCAAGACGAGGGTAGCGGATAAGGACGTCCAGAGGGTGGTAGCGAAGTGACATCTCTCGTCCGTGGGATGCGCACTGACTACCCTGTGAGAACTCGTCCACGCACAGATCAACGGACTAGGATGTTACACTTGGAATTAACAGGCGCACTCGACCAAGGAACTCCAGGACGAGGGTATCACACAGGAAAAATCTCCGAGTAAGATGAAAGTCCCTTATCCCACGCATAACCGCCAGGTATCCGTTGTGAAACAAGAGCATAACCTCCAAACGGTTATGCAAATTACGAGCTCCATCTCTCCTTGAAGCCAGGAGAAGTTCATATTTTGGTAACCGCTCATGAGAACACTATATAAAGGCTGTTTCAGACAAACCCAAGGTATGTGAATTTTTACTCCAAAAAAGTTGGAACTCATAATATGGAGAGGAAAACTAACTTTGCCATCGGAGGGTTTTCGGCCGGCAACCCCCGTCACCTTTGATTCGCTTTTCTTTCTTTCTTTCAGGCCGCCGAAAGAACCAGTAGTCCTTTCAAGTCCGAAGCATCCAGACTACTGATTTTTCATTGCATCATCAGTTGGCGCCGTCTGTGGGAAACAGCAAGTTACTCTATCCCAGAAAAAAGGCTGAATGGTTCGAACAAGATCAAGGGCTACCAGCCCAGGCCACCAGGAGAGTAGAGATGCTTCCAGTAATTCCTTTCGCGATCGCAGATCAGCACCTGTAGTGCAACCACCGTCTGTTCAACACATACAATCTATGGCTGCTGCTATGGCAGAACTGACACGTCAAAACCAGGAGTTGAATAGGGAGATCAACCTCAGGAGACTGCGTCAAGGACGAATGGAGGGAAGGGCCCCAAGTCAGGAAGAAGGAGGGGAAAATGTAGAGTCCGAAGACCAAACAAGGGGTACCACTTCAAGAAGGATGCCGCACTTGGAAAAAGAAATGGACCAGATGAGAAAAGCCATGGATGAAATGAGGGAAAACATGAGGCGAGCAAACCCAGTAGATGATATGGTCCACCGAACGGACTCCCTTTTCACAGCTTCCGTCAACAGTCATCCTCTACCCCCGAAATTCAAAATGCCCTCTCTGGACTCGTACGATGGAAATCGCGACCCTTGCGATCACATTACAACTTTCAAGACGACCATGCACCTGCAGGGGGTCCCAGACGAAATCATGTGCAGAGCTTTTCCCACCACGCTCAAGGGGCCAGCGCGAGTGTGGTTCAGTAAGATACCCCCAAACTCAGTGGGGTCATTTGAAGAACTGAGTAAGCTGTTTGTCAACAACTTCATTGGAGGACAGCGTCACAAACGTTCCTCCTCCAGCCTGCTGACTATAGAGCAGGGGGACAATGAGAGTTTGCGATCCTTCATCACTCGGTTTAACAGAGAAGCCTTAACGGTGGACGAGATGGATGACAAGCTATTGCTGGCCGCTTTCCACAATGGGGTCAATTCCGACTTGTTCATTCATAAGCTCTACGAACAGGAACCACAGACTATGGCCGAGCTTGTCCATTCGGCCCAGAATTTTATGAATGCTGAAGACGCCATCATAGCCAAGAAGAGAAAAAGAGCAGAGCGCTCGGAATTGGGCTACCATCGCCATCCTGACCAGGGACCTCGTCCAAAGAAAGTTCGGGTAGACGAGAGAAAGGATAAGGATGGTAAGAAGGCCAGTTCCTCTGCAAGGAATCAGCAATACACGCCCCTGGCTATGCCATTAGAGCAGGTTCTTATGCAGATCAAGGATGATCCGTCCTTGAAGTGGCCGGACAAAATGAAGGGAGATCCCAACAAGCGTAATAGGAGCAAGTACTGTCGTTTTCATAGGGACCATGGGAATGATACAGACGAGTGCTTTGACTTGAAACAGCAGATAGAAAATCTCATTAGACAGGGAAAGTTGAGGAACTTCCTTGGACAAGACCAGAGAGATGAGAAAATGAAGGCCAAGGTGGAAGAATCGTCGCGCCCCCCACTAGGAGAAATCAGGGTAATTATAGGGGGAAGCTCAACGGCGCAGTCGTCCAAGTCAAGGAAGACATACCTCAGGGTGGTGCAGAACATCCAACAGTCTGGACGACCTCCTAGGACGAGGGAGGTAGACCAACAAGCTGTTACTTTCACAGACGAAGAGGCAGGACGAATTCACCACCCACATGATGACGCGATAGTCATCACCCTACTCATCTCTGACTACACAACCAGGAGGGTTCTGATAGACAATGGCAGCTTTGCAGACATTCTCTACTACCCCGCGTTCCAACAAATGAAGCTAGGACGAGATCGGCTTCGACCAGTGAACTCGCCGTTGGTAGGATTCGGAGGAATGAAGGTGCAACCTGTGGGCACCATCACGTTGCCAGTGGTCGTTGGGACGTATCCGCAGCAGATAACCAAGGAGGTGAATTTCCTTGTTGTTGATTGTGCGTCGTCGTATAATGCGATTATTGGAAGGCCAACTTTGAATAGCTGGAAAGCGGTAACCTCTACCTACCACCTGTCCATCAAATTCCCAACCGAGCACGGAGTAGGCCAAGTGCAAGGAGAGCAGCTGGCCGCCAGAGAATGCTACTTAGCCATGCTGGCCATGGACGAGCACATGCAGGCAATGAGTATAGACGGAAGAAGGGTCGTGGCCGAGCCAACTGAAGCATTAGAGGATGTCCCTTTGGACGATATCCAGCCCGAGAAGTATACCAGAGTCGAGGCGAGCATGGAAGAGGGGGCAAAGAACACCTTGATTCGGTTTCTGAAGAAAAACCTCGATGTCTTTGCATGGAGTCATGAGGACATGCCTGGCATTAATCCGAGCGTCATTACCCATAGCCTGAATGTGTGTCCCTATTCGAAACCAGTGCGTCAGAAGAGAAGAATTTTTGCTCCCGAGCGAGACAATGCCATCAAGGAAGAGGTGCAGAAGTTGGTCGCCGCGAAGTTTATCCGAGAAGTTCATTATCCAGACTGGTTGGCGAACGTAGTCATGGTCAAGAAAGCAAATGGCAAGTGGCGGATGTGCGTGGACTTCACTGACCTAAACAAAGCCTGCCCCAAGGATAGCTACCCATTACCGCGCATTGACCAGTTGGTGGACTCAACGGCGGGTCACAAGATACTTAGCTTCATGGACGCTTTCTCGGGGTATAACCAGATTCAGATGAATGAAGGGGATCAGGAGAAGACCTCATTTGTCACTAGCCAAGGGTTGTATTGCTACAAGGTTATGCCCTTCGGTTTGAAGAACGCAGGGGCGATCTACCAAAGGCTGGTTAACCATATGTTCCGTCCTCAGATCAGGCGAAATGTGGAGGTTTATGTGGACGACATGCTTGTGAAGAGCCAGGACGAGGACAAACATCTTGACGACCTTCAAGAGACTTTTGATACGTTGCGACGGTACCACATGAAGTTGAATCCGAGCAAGTGTGCTTTCGGGGTTTCATCGGGTAAGTTCTTGGGGTTTATGGTCTCGCACAGGGGAATTGAGGCGAATCCGGATAAAATCCAGGCAATACTGAACATGGAGCCACCGAGAAATCTTAAGGAAGTCCAGTCCCTTACTGGACGAGTCGCCGCCCTCAACAGGTTTGTATCGAAAGCTACTGACAAATGTTTACCTTTCTTTAAAGTCCTTAGGAAGGCTTTTGAATGGACGGATGAATGTCAAAAGGCCTTCCAAGACTTGAAGACGTACCTAATGACGGCCCCATTATTGAGTCCGTCTGTACCTGGGGAAGAGTTGTACTTGTACTTGGCAGTGTCCCCACATGCGGTAAGCTCAGCGTTGGTTAGAGAAGAGGGGAAAGTCCAGAAGCCGGTCTATTACACAAGCCACGCGATGAGAGGGGCGGAGGGACGGTACCCGATGATGGAGAAACTAGCCTTCGCATTGGTCACGGCTTCTAGGAAGCTGAGGCATTATTTTCAGGCACACGTCATCAACGTCCTGACAGACCATCCCATAAAAAAGGCGATGAGCAGGCTAGAAGCTGCTGGGCGGCTGGTACAATGGGCCGTTGAGCTCAGCGAGTTCGATGTAAGGTACCTCCCGAGGAGCACAATAAAAGCGCAAGCGTTGGTAGATTTCATCGCAGAATTCACCCCCAGTCAGGACGACCTGACCAAGGACGAAGGAAATGAAATTTGGGTGGTAAATGTAGACGGATCGTCCACACTGTATGCAGGAGGGATTGGAATTGTACTGAAGTCCCCTGAAGGTGACAAGCTGGAGTATGCGGCCCGTCTGCAGTATCCGACTACCAACAACGAGGCTGAGTACGAGGCTCTACTCAAGGGGTTGGAATTAGCCAAGTCCTTAGGAGCGGAGTTGTTAACAATCAAAGGAGACTCTCAACTGGTCATAAACCAAGTAAATGAGATGTGTGATGTCAAGGAGGATCGAATGAAGAAGTACCTTAACAAAGTGAAACGCCTTGCCCGAAAATTTTCAGCCATAAGTTTTATTCAACTTCCCAGGGAGGAGAATGCGGAAGCAGACGCCTTGGCGAAAGCCGCTTCGGTAGGGGTCATAGACGCGTTCGACAACATCCAGTACATGCCGAGCATAGACATCCCTGACATACAGCAGATAGGAGGAGAAGAGAATTGGATGAGTCCGATAATAATTTACCTCAAGGATGGGAGGCTTCCAGAGGACAAGGATGAGGCAAGAAAGTTAAGGGTCAGGTCGGCCAAGTATGTTCTCATTAATGAAGTGTTGTATAAACGAGGCTTCTCCCAACCCTACTTAAGATGCTTGGCTCCCGACGAGTCAAATTATGTTCTAAGGGAAGTTCATGAAGGGTCATGTGGAAATCATTCAGGGGCAAGGTCCCTTGTCCATAAGGTCGTCCGTGCCGGCTACTATTGGCCAACAATGCAGGCAGACGCTAAAGCCTATGTCAGGGTATGTGACCAATGTCAACGTTACAGCAATGTGCCTAGACAGCCGTCGGAATACCAGACCCCAATGACGGCCCCATGGCCCTTTGCACAATGGGGGCTGGATATCCTGGGTCCTTTCCCCGTGGGGATCCGGCAGATGAAATTTTTGGTGGTAGGAATAGATTACTTTACCAAGTGGGTAGAAGCCGAGCCTCTTGCAGCAATCACTCAGCAGAACATGAAGAATTTCGTATGGAAGAATATCCTATGCAGGTTCAGAGTACCCAGGGTATTAGTATTTGACAACGGGCGTCAATTTGACAACGCGCCTTTCAGGGACTTCTGTAATCATTTTGGAATCAAGAATCACTACTCTTCCCCCTCCCATCCACAGGCAAATGGGCAAGTAGAAGTAGCAAACCGATCCCTGCTGAAAATCATCAAGATTCGGCTTGAGGGGGCAAAAGGGATATGGCCAGACGAGCTGCCAGGTGTTCTTTGGGCCTACAGGATGACCGCACGAACTCCAACAGGGGAGACCCCGTTCAAACTAGCTTATGGGAGTGAAGCTATCATACCAGCGGAGGTCCACATGGCGAGTCACCGAGTGATGGAGTACCAGGAGAAAGACAACGAGGAACAACTTCGCATCGACCTCGATCTTATCGATGAGGTAAGAATGGGTGCGGAACAAAGGACGGCAAGGTACAAAAATCTCATGGCCAGACAGCATGACGCCATGGTGAAACCCAGGCGGTTCGGTGTGGGGGACCTTGTCCTCAAAAGGGTCTCCTTGGCGACCAGGAGCCCAGCTCATGGAAAACTGGGACCCAATTGGGAAGGACCCTACAGGGTAGTCAACTGCAAAAGGCAGGGGTCCTACTACCTGGAAGCCCTGGACGGGCGGAAGTTGGAGCATCCTTGGAACGTGGAACATCTGCGAAGGTACTATCAGTGACGAGCGGGGACGAGGGAAGTCAGTGGCAAAATTACAGTTGTGATTTGCGTGTTTGCTTATATTTGCTTGTGCTTTTACTACTATTGTGGTGTGTTATGAATAAAAGTGCACTAGTTCCTAAGCTTTTGCACTACTTACATACTGGCTTATGAAAGACGATGCTATGTACTTGATATCGTAATAAGGCGCTAGCTTATAAGCGTGTGCCAAGTTTGTGAACAATGTTAATGTAACAATATGGTTTGGATTTCTTATGTACTTGAATTCCAGTTTCCCTGATAATATCCACAGACGAGGAAAAAGCCTTAAATAAAATCTTGGGACGAAGACAAACTCGTCTAAGATTTCCTTTAAATGGGGATAAAGCAAAGAAAAAATGCTAAGGCATGCTCGTCCAAACTTCCTTAAAGAAAAGTGAGGACAAAGCAAAGGGAAAAATGCCAAGGCCTTCTCGTCCAAAGCTTTCCTTTGAAAAGGATAAAGCAAGAGAAAGAAGCCAAGGACTGCTCGTCCAAAACTTTCCTTTAAAAAAGGATAAGATGATAAAAAGAAGCCAAGGACTGCTCGTCCAAAGCCTTCCTTCAAAAAAAAAAGAGGAAGATAAAGCAAAAGGAAAAAGGCCAAGGCCCACTCGTCTAAGAAAGAAAAGTAAGACTTAAGATATAACATACCAGAGACGAGCACTCGTCAAGACGAGAAAACGTAAACGTTATAAACTACTTTCGAGAAGGCGAATAATAGTTGCCTAAAGGACAGGCCAAAGTAATGCAATCACCATCAGTCCTAAGTGGGTCGTCCATAAAAGGATTGTGGACGGTCATTTAACACTCAGCACAATTTAAAAGACTATGACATAAGTGATAACAAACAAAGAAGATATCCTTTAACTTGAAAACGGTAGATGGCCACCGTCCAAAAACCCTTATAAAATAAACAGTAATAAACATTGTTCATAAGCTCGTCTAGAACACTCTAGACGAGGAAATTGTACTTAAATAACATTTCAAAATTCTCAAATACATTCTAAATAAAATAAAAAGAGAAGAGAAAAGAAGAAAGCTAAACAACAATAACAACTTCTTCAAGAGGAAGGGGCATCAACGTTGGGGTCGTCCTGAGATGGTTTGGTGGAAGCGTCGTCCTCGATGTTGACATCGTCTGAGCCTGTGTGGACGAGCGAACTTGTAGCAGCAGCAAGGTTGAGTTCAATGGTGCTAAAGTCAACTTCAGGAAAGTTGTCCATAGCGTCCATTCTAAAGTCCTCAAACCCTGCTGTGTAGTTTGTATCCATCAGGTTAGTGAACTCTTTGGACGTTTTGAACTCCTCCACTGCCTCGTCTTTAGCTTTCTTCAGGAGTAGATTCAGCTCTTCGTTCTCCTTTTGAAGAAGTTCAAGACGCTCGTCCTTCCTGGCAGCGTCGGACTTCAGCTCCCCCACCAAAGTCTTGAACTCCTCAGCCTCGTCCTTGGCCTTGTTCGCCACCTCTGCCCACGTCCTATAGTCATTTTTGATCTCTTCTATTCTTTTCTCTAGAAGGATCCTCGTCTTGTCCATCTCTGTGGCCTGCCTGGACGCAGCTATGAACTTGGACATTGCCTGCATAAAAGAATAGAAAGTTCAGATGGTAGCAATAATAGAAAATCAGGACAAGGCACTGTTGGTCACCTTGAAGAGATCATGGACGCCAGAATGCTCGAACTCTTTCAAGGACATGTCGTAGCACGCAGCTACGTCCTCTCCCTTTACAGCCTCTTGGAATCGTTCCCAAGTCAGGTCCTCGTTCTCCAATAAATTAGCAGAAGTTCTTTGAGGAGGCTGGGACGAGTCAGGAGCAGGGGACTTGGACGGAGTGGCGCTAAGGGGCGTGGACGAATCTACGTCAACAACCAGGACGGGCGGTTGTGGAGGAAGTTCAGTTCTGGACGGCCCGGACTTAGCCTTCTTTCCCTGACGACTTGGCAAGCTAGCCAAGTCCACGTGTTTGGACAGGCTTTTCCTCTTATCCCCAGAAGCAAGACGAGGCTGGGTCTGAAGTTCAGTTCTAGCTACCTCGCTGACAACCTCCTTCCCCTTGTTTCCCTTCATGGTTGCCATTCCTAAAAATAAAATAATAAATAAATACAAATAGTGATCATAAACGAAAACGGAAAAAGCATAAAGAGGAGCACTTACGTCTACGGGTAGTTAACTCGTGTGCTAGAGCTTCGACGGACGGTTTAGGGCCGAGTCCCCACTCGTGTAGACGTTTAAGGGTCACTAACGAGTGAAAATCTCGTTCAGGATGTAGACGGGCCTGTGGACGCGGTCACGATGGAACTTGCTCAAAGAAGGTCGTCTAACGGCTGGAAAGGGAAAAAAGAAATCAAGGTCAGACCATCGTCCAAATAGAAAGTATAATATAAAAGAAACAAAAAAGAAGAACATAACATACCTTCTAGACGAAGGTTCCCTATTTCTCCAGTATAAGGAGCAACGAGTCTCTACCAACCTCAACGGGATGCCCCGCCCAGAAACCAAAGACGAAGAAAAATTCTGTCTTCCAGTTTCTGTCAGACGAGGGCAAGGACTTAATCAGTCTACAGTCATTGCCCCTGGCTGTGAACTGATGGAAGCCTCGAGATTGATTTATCTCGGAGGGTTTATAGCAATACAAGAACTCGTCCACGGTGATAGGACGGTCCCCGTCAAACACCTCCATCCATAAGACTTGCATGGAGACAATTAGTCTCCATGCGTTGGGGTTAAGCTGACACACTCCCAAGCCCAGCCTAGTGAGTAGTTCCCTAGCAAAGGCATTTAAAGGAAGTCTAAGCCCCCCTAACAAATAGGCTTCATAAACACCTATTCCAAAATGAGGCTGACAACACCACTCACCTCGGACAGCTAGCCTAGGTTTAAATCATCAGGAATCTGAAACCAAGTCCTAAAGGAGTCTAACCTCCTCTCATCCGTCCTGGAAGGAACTTCTAGAGCACAACTGTATACGGTTTCCTGTTCGTCTAAAGGTGAGGATGACAGGGAGCTCGTCGAGGTGTCAGCCCCTGAGGCTGTCCTCGTCCTAATACTTTCTTGAAAAGCATCTACAGGGATTCCGGGAACACCAGATGTGTATTCCTCGGTTGTGTGACCACTACTACTACTGACGTTACTAGAGGTGTCATAATTAGAGTCGTCGTGATACTCGTCTATGGCCCTGACCACACTGTCGCTAGACGAGCAGGAGGCCATTGAAAACGTCCTAAACACTTAAAAAGGAAAGCTAAAGAAAGTGTAGAAAGATTACCTGGCTCTAGACGAGGGACACTAAGGACGCTGAGGATATTCTTAGACGAGGCGACGGACGAGAGTGTCAAAGCAGAAAATTTGAAAAAGTGAGAGGGGCATGAGCGAGAAACCACTATTTATAAGCAGAAAAGTCTCGGTAACTGTAACGACGGACCTAATTAGAAGGCGACACGTGGCGCATGCCTCGGAGGAGTAAACTAGTTGACTGACCTCCTATGGATGTGCGACACGTGGTGCGTTGTAAAATCTGTTGATACATCGTATAACTCTTGGACGAGGGGCAACTGATGTGGGATAAAACACTCAAATAGTCCCTGGACGGCCATCACCCCGGACGCCGTCCAGAAGTTATCCTCAAGACGAGGGTAGCGGATAAGGACGTCCAGAGGGTGGTAGCGAAGTGACATCTCTCGTCCGTGGGATGCGCACTGACTACCCTGTGAGAACTCGTCCACGCACAATCAGCGGACTAGGATGTTACACTTGGAATTAACAGGCGCACTCGACCAAGGAACTCCAGGATGAGGGTATCACACTTAGGAAAAATCTCCGAGTAAGATGAAAGTCCCTTATCCCACGCATAACCGCCAGGTATCCGTTGTGAAACAAGAGCATAACCTCCAAACGGTTATGCAAGTTACGAGCTCCATCTCTCCTTGAAGCCAGGAGAAGTTCATATTTTGGTAACCGCCCATGAGAACACTATATAAAGGCTGTTTCAGACAAACCCAAGGTATGTGAATTTTTACTCCAAAAAAGTTGGAACTCATAATATGGAGAGGAAAACTAACTTTGCCATCGAAGGGTTTTCGGCCGGCAACCCCGGTCACCTTTGATTCGCTTTTCTTTCTTTCTTTCAGGCCGCCGAAAGAACCAGTAGTCCTTTCAAGTCTGAAGCATCCAGCCTACTGATTTTTCATTGCATCATCAGTATGTATCATGCCTTGTCAAAATAAAAAATATGATAAATAATTGTTGACAAAAATTATAGGAATTTGCTAATGTGTGCCCTAAGGCACACAATAATTATTCATTTTTTGAAAAAAAAATTCTCAAGAATTGAAAAAGTATTGACAGCTTTTTCAATTCTCAAGAAAATTTTACTATAAATAAATAGTTTAATATGTGTTCTAAGAAATAACCAAATAAAAGATATACGTTGTTATTGGATTATTACTTTTTTAAGGCACATAATAATTAATTATTTTTAAAAATATTTTTTTAAAATTAAAAAACTATTGACAAATTTTTTAATTTTCAAAAATAGATAACTTAACTAAACCGTATAATATTATCCTAGGGAATTCTTGATTTTGCCCCGTCAGCGTGGATATGTCTTTTCGTACTTTTTTTTTTCTTTTTTTTCTTTTTTTTTAGAGTTTTGGGGGGCAAATACCTACCTTTATCTTAGCGTGTTTCTGTTCACTAGATGCGTCATTGCCCAAAATTTCTGATTTAATATACAATTTTAAAAAATTGCCAATCAAAAAATAACAAACAAAAATCAATTGGTTTCCTACAGCGTGCGTCACTATGACAAAATATTACCGCTTGTGTACAGTGAAAATTTCACTCTTAAGAATTAATACGTGTTTATACTTCACTCTTAAAAGTCTTTTATGTACAATCTCATTTAGTGTTTAGATGTGTAGGACACTGCTACTTTTTTTCTTTTCTTTTTTTAATTGAGAAACGGACACTGCTACTTATGTACACGAAAAGAAGCAACGTGACATGACTGAACTAGAAGGCGAAACCTAACACCTTCGGTTCGTTGTAGCTGGGAAAGTGAAGAGAAAAGTAAAGAGAGAAAAAATTAGGAGTTGTTTGGTTTTATGTTTTCAAACAATTATTTTAAGTTTTTAAATAATATTTTATATATTTTTAAATATTTTTTTATTTATATTTTTTTTAAATAATAATTTTTAATTTTTAAATACATATACTAAATGGACTTTTTAGCTTCTTTAGAGTATTTACATTACTCATGCAAAAAAATCCATCTATTTTTTTTTTTTTGGAAGGAAAGTAGAAGTTCATTATTTGTGTATTGACAAAATTGACTGATGCAAGTATAAGTTCATTAATAATTAACTTTTGTATAAGGATGTTGACCCTAATCCTAAAGATGATAGTTTCTCTCCAAAAAAAAAAAAAAATCTGAAATTTGATGGCATTAACCGGAGCTTCATGAAAAGTGTATAGACCCGCAGTTGAGACAAAGTTGACTTCTTATAGACTGTCATGGCCGGAAAATTGAAGCTCATTAATTGAGTTTTTGACAAAATTCCCCTGTAGAAGTACAAGCTCATTAATTAGCTTTTGTAGAAGATGTAGTGTTTAGTTATGTTAACCAGGACTAAATAAAATATATAAAAAATGTGTAGGTGAAAAAATATGAAAAATGTGTTTTAAATGTAAAAAATATAAATTTAAAATACTAAATCATACAGGCCTGTAATATAATTTTTTTTTTTCAAATACGGTGAGTGAGAAGTGAGCTTTGGATTCGATGGGTTCCTATACACCCTTCTTTTCTTTTTTTTTAAATTTTAATATCCAATATAAATTCTGGGGCAAAAGGATCTAGGTGCATTTTGGAACAAAATTAAACCAAGGTTTTTTTTTTTCAAAAAATTACATGTTATGTACAAGTTTCATTGCCAAAATACCGTCATTATATTTCAATCAAAATTCTTGGCTAATAAGACTTAAGGAGATTTCTAAACAAAATTTAACCAAGTTATTTTTATTTTACAATGATTGAAATTTTGATAATTTTCATCATAATTATATATTTCATTTTATATTAGAACCAATTTAACTTTTAATAATTGAAATTAGAAAAATGTTTAAACTTAAACAAATTATACAAAATATATTACACTTGATTTAACTTTTTAGAGTTACACCATTTTTACGCATTAGATATGAGTAAATTTTTTTTAAAAAAAACCTGTTATTCTAATTACAATATCATTTATCTTGATTACAATCTCATTTATTAATAATAAATTATTATTCATTATTTATAAATTTTCATCCTTATATCTCTTATTCGCAAAAGCATTCTTTACATTCTCTATCTACCCTGTTTCATCTTCTCCTTTCTTAATTTTTGCTAATTAATCTCAACTTATGCATTCCAAAATACGTTAACTATGAACTTTTTTATTATTAAAATCTAGATGCCTTCAGTTTACTACACTTTAATTCACCCTATGATCATGTTATTGGTGCACTTTTGAGACACAGCTAATATTCTATTTCTGTTTTTTTTTGGGACAAGCAAAATATGGATAATGGTAAACGACTCCAGATGGAAGAAGAGGATTGGACTAATTCAGAAATCTTGAAATATTATTTTTTGTTGTGCAATGAAATAGACCTAAATACCATTAAGGTGAGGTTTGGATAGACCGTTTTTGCGTTTGCGTTTTGTTTTTTGTTTTTTATTTTTTTTTTTAACCCAACAGTCGCAAGGTTTGACTTTTCAGACATGAATAGTGTGCAAATACACTGTTTATAGGTCCCACAAATTTTATTTTTTAACAATTTTTTTATTAAAATTGGGTCTCACGGTACTATTCACACATTTAAAAATTATTTTGCTACAGTATTTTCAATTTTTAGTTTCAACAAAATAAATTCTATCCAAACGGATTCTAAATATCTTAAGAAGGGATTGGATAAGAAATTTAAGTTGGATTTTAGGTCAGTAGACGTTGTGAGCAAATATAGAGATATTCATTACAAGTGTCAAATTTGGGAAAATCTTATTAAGAATAAGGAATTCATCTTATTAGCCCTCACCTGTACAGCAGATATTATGTCTCCTCCATTTACTTCCTACTGTATCCCCAAAATTCTTACGGTTGTAGGTACACAACTCGCTCAAAAAGTAAAAAGCAACCTACTGCCGACAAGGTTACAATATAGAGGTATACCAAAAATCTGAATAATCTGACCGGCCGAATATTTGGTAAAATAATATCATAAACTGATAAACCATACCATTCTGGCAGTCTTCCACTCACGTCATATTAGTCACAATGTCACATCATATACTTTGCCTTTGCTTATTGAGTTGAGTAACGTATAGTGGAGGAGAGGGAACCAATCTGATGAGTATTTTTGGGTACAACTTCCCAATGTCAATCCAGCCGTTAAAACCAATTCAAGATTTAAATTCAACAACGGTGCAGATTAAACTCTACATACTCCAGCCGTTTGCCACTTTGACTACTCTAGAATCTTAGACAGCCCTAGCACAGAGACATCTTATCACTTATTTAAAGAAATTATAAATTAACGGTTAAAATTAAATCTATTATTACAATCCGACGGTCACTCTACAAACTAATTTTTTTTTGAAATAAAAACAATTGATTAGATCTCTCACTGACCGAATCTCTTAAAGCCTGAACCGATTATCCAAATAAAAAAAAAGCTGAATCTCATATCCCAATCCATAATCCAACGGCTTCAAAGTCTCACACGCTATCTCTCTCTCTGATCCAACGGTTCAAAGTATGAAGGTCTCCAATTCAAGTTAATGATCAACGGTCTCTATCTCTCTTCACAGTTCAGTCTTCACCAGTTCTTCTGATCACTAAATCCACGGGCCGTGACCTCAGATAGGTTATTTCAGACTGGGTTTGTTTGAATAGAACTTATTGCTAAAAATTAAAAATTAAAAATACTGTAGTAAAATAATTTTTAAATATATAAATAGTAATGTGAGACCCATTTTTAATAAAAAAATTGATAAAAAATACATAAATACTATACGCACAGTATGTATATAGTACACGCTGCGCCCTTGTCCCTGCAGTAGAAAAAAAAAAAAAAAAGACAAAACGTAAAACGCGGAAAATTTAAGTGGAATCAAAACGCCCTCTCAGTTCTCGCTTGTCAGATTCTCAGGGTCTGTTTAGATAGAACTTATTGCTGAAAATTGAAAATACTATAGTAAAATAATTTTTAAATGTATAAATAGTGATGCGAGACCTATTTGTAATAAAAAAATTGATAAAAAAGTACATAAACAGTACATACATAGTATCACACAGTATGCGCACAATACTGCACAGTGCGCACACATGCCTCCTCTGCAGCAGAAAAAAAAAAAAAAAAAAAAAAAAAGAAGTCTAAAACGTGGACGCTGGATGTTGAATCCAAACGTCCTTTTAAACTACCAACAAATTATTTTTAATAACTTTTTTTTTTTTTCATCACCACTCATTAACTTTTATTTTTACAGTTTATTTATCTTTATTTTTATCTTGATTTTATCTCCTCCACACGTTTACCTTGACTCAATAGTACTGAGTCTTATCTCATTTCAGATTTTAAAAAGCAATTCTTATCTCCTTACCTTTGGTCAGTCATCACGTGACCTCCCAAAGCAAAAGTCTTTGAGAAACAGTAAAGACATAATAACTCACGCAATTTGCTGTCTACTCTACAAAAGCAATTGGTAGACTCTGGCTTGACAAATTGTATTTAGGGTCCGTTTGGATAGAATTTATTGTTGAAAATTAAAAACTGAAAATACTGTAACAAAAAATTTTTAAATGTGTAAATAGTACTGCGGAACTCACTTTTAATAAAAAATTGTTAAAAAATACGTGCATAGTGTACACACAGTACACGCATAGTGCGCGCACTGCGCGCTTGTCTCCTACCGTAGCCAAAAAAAAAAAAAAAAAAAAAGAAAAAGAAAGAAGAAGCAAAACTTGAACGCAAAACATGGACGCTGCATCCAAACGTCCTTTTGATATCATATTCTGCTTTTAGATACTATTTCGTGTCCTTTGGTTACTGTGGATTAAATTTTATTGTAAAGACATAATGAGGGCATTTGGATGCAGCTTATTGCTGCGTCCACGTTTTGATTTTTTTTTTTTGTTTCTGCTGCAGAGGGGATATTACATACAACTATCGTACGTCCGAGATTCAACAAACTTAATTTTTTCAATTGTTTAGCACATTTTTTGTCACTCTCTCAACGCTAAAGAGGAAATAACCCTTTTCTCATTATCGAAAATTGGGACTGAAAATATCGTTTTTAGTATTAAAAAATATAGTGATTCAATAATCAAACAAACACTTGATAATTTGGAGCCCCAATGAAATAATTTCCTCAGACAATGTATGCACGCACACAACATTTACTAAAAGTTTACTATAAATTTAACCCTAGAATACAACCAAGTTTATTAGGTTCTAAAAATAGAAATTTTAGTGAAGTCCCTAAGGATTTTCAGTGTTTCTAGGAAAGTTTTTAAAGGAGAAGACATTCAAAGTGAGAGTTAGAATCAATTATATATCATGGGCAAGGAGTTATAACTGTCCATAAATTGTTTTAAACATTCACAAATGTTTTCATAAATTGTTCAACAAATTGTCAAATAATAAAACCGTCTTTGCTCATTCTTTTGTTTTTACAAATTCTTTGTCCTTAAAGTATGTGAATTTTTTTTCATAGCTTTTCTTTCTTTTGCATTGTGGGGACTTAAAGGACCTAAGTAAGTGTTTGGGCATTGGGCTTTGTTGATGGACGCTAGTTTGTTTAGACTAAAAGCCTCTTAGAACCGAAACTTGGCCCATGAGTCGAGAGTCTGAGGATTCATCCGAGGATGATATCTCCTTGGACAGACCCACGATGACCCTGGGATTCGCCAGAAAGATCAAGGCAGGGTTATGTAAAAACCGTTGGTTAAAAGGGGGACTTTGGCGCCCACCAGATGCAACGGTGTGAGGGAAATATCTTATGAAAATGCTGCTACCTCCACATTAAAGACGCTACACCTACCTCCCTGGCTGCATTAATGGGGAGTGACCCCTGAATAGTAGAAGTCAGCCTTTTTGCTGTTATTTAAAGATGCCCAGGGTGGTGGATGTGACAAATGGCTAATAGGGTGATTTGTGTGACACGTGGATAAAGAAGGAAGAAGAAGAAGTATCTAAGGAGGAAAGGGGGCAAAGAAAGAAGAAAGAAAAAAAAGGACGAATATGAAGAAATGTGCCCTTTGAGAAAGAAAAAGACAAATAATATATAATTTGTCCTCGGCTTACATCCGAGGAGGTTTATTTTGCCCAATTTGTCTTTTATTTGCAAGCAATGTAATATTTTAGCCTGTTCATCAAGTTTCGAATATCACTAAACTAGATTGCGAGCCCACACTCTACAAATTTCATTGTTTAAGGTTCATTGGGCCTGAGCCCACGTGTGTTTTTGGGTCCAGGCGCAATTGTGCTCTTACAATTGGCGCCGTCTGTGGGAATCTAGTGTGGAAAGGAACTGGAACACCATGGCAGGTTTAGGCTCACACCATGCAGAATCTCAGGGATCACAACCGGAGGATCTGTTCGAACGCCTTGAAGGCCGGAGGGATGGAGAGGGTAGCGTTCACACCGAGTATCCTAGGACGAGTCGTACTCACACTGGAGGTGCCAGTACCGCCCATGAAGATGGTGCTAAGGCCATGCAGAAGGAGATTGATCACCTTAAGAAGAAGCTGCGTCGCGTCATGCGGAGGCGTACTTCACCCTCATCCAGTATCTTTTCGGGAAATCTCGGGGAAGTAGTTACAGTTAGAGATCATGGTCGCCCCCCAGCAGAAAGTCCTCTTGTGAAGAAGATGGCCTATCGGGTCGTAAGAGCAGGAAGCTCCCCTCCAAGGGCTTAGGGAACGATGCCATGAGCCGGGCGTTGCACCAGCTCTCCAAATCGCCATTCTCGCGCAGGATTGAGAATGGGAGGCTCCCTAGGAGGTTCACCCAGCCCACCTTCACCATTTATAATGGCCGGACTGACTCGGTGGAACATGTGAGCCACTTTAACCAGAGAATGGCTGTGCATTCTCACAATGAGACCTTGATGTGCAAAGTCTTCCCTTCTAGCCTAGGACCTGTTGCTATGAGGTGGTTCAACGGTCTTAAATCAGGGTCTATAAGTTCGTTCAGGGAGCTGACTAGAGCATTTGCGTCACGATTTATTACATGCAGCAAATTTCCTCGACCGCTGGACTCACTGTTGTCTATGGCTATGAAAGAGGGCGAGACGTTGAAAGCATACTCCGACAGGTATTGGGAGATGTTTAATAAGATAGATGAAGATTTTGATGAGGTGGCAATCAATACTTTTAAAGTGGGCCTTCCAACTGATCATGACTTGAGGAAGTCCTTGACCAAGAAACCCGTACGTCGCCTCATGGATCGTATTGACGAATATAAAAGGGTCGAGGAAGACCAACAGCAGGGGAAGGGTAAGGCAAAGGTTATCCCGCAGGAGAGAATGGATTTCAGATCGGACAGGTATCATAACAACAAGCCGAGAAGAGATTACTCCGGGCAGTCTGGCTCGGCGGCACCTCAGACAGTTAATACTGTGTTCCGAGAGCCGATGCACCAACTACTGGAGAAGGTCTGTAAGGAACCCTACTTCAGATGGCCTAGTAAGATGGCAGGGGATCCTGCCAAGAGGAATCAGAATCTCTATTATCAATACCATCAAGACGTGGGTCATACTATCGAGAACTGTCGGACCCTTGGAATCACTTGGAGCAGCTTGTTAGCGAAGGAAGTTAAAGCAGCACCTGTACCAACCCAGCGGGCAGGGTAGTCAGTCTGGCTCGAATAATCAGAGGAATAACTCATCTTGGCCTCCGTTGGGAATGATCAATGTTATCTTCGCTGCGCTTGGCAGGACTGGCTCATGTCCTACTAGGGTGATGGCAGTTTCGGACTCCCAAGCCGAGGAAAGGGGCTCCAAGCCGAGGAAGGGGGCTCCAAGCCGAAGAGATTGAAGCTAAATGTGCCAGTCTTGGGATTTTCAAAGGAAGATAAGGTTGGGACCATCCAACCCCATGACGACGCCCTAGTGGTTACTCTGAGGATAGGGAATTACGATGTGAGAAGAGTAACGATTGATCAAGGCAGCGGCGCGGATATCATGTATCCTAACTTATTTATGGGGCTAAAGTTGAAATTAGATGACCTCATCCCTTACGATTCGCCGTTAATAAGTTTTGAAGGGAAAGCTGTTATACCGTAGGGACAGATTCGCCTACCTGTGCAATCTGGCTCCGACACGGTCGAGACGGATTTCATCGTGGTCGATGTATATTCCCCATACACAGCCATCCTTGCTTGGCCCTGGCTGCACGCTCTGGGAGCCGTTTCCTCCACCTTTCATGTTAAGGTGAAGTTCCCTTCGGGAGAATGCATCGAAGAGATTCTCGGCAGCCAATTGATGGCCAGGTAATGCATATCTGTTGCGGTGTTGTATTAGACTGAAGCGCAGTCCTCAACCTCAGCTGTGAGAGACCTATAGCAATTAATGACTCTGGGTGCGCCCAACGTGGTGACAGTAGAGGAGGCCGTATGCGAAGACTTTGAGAAGTTTTTGGTTTTGGATGATCCCGAAAGGTTCTTCCAGGTTGGGATATGTTTACCACACTAGGAGAAGATGGAATTAGGGGAGTTTCTAAAGAACAGCATTGATGTTTTTGCCTGGGACCCCTATGAGGCTCCAGGTGTTGACCTAAGCTTCATTTGTCATCATTTGAATGTCAATCCTGCTATTCCTCCTAGGAGGCAGGCCCCTCGGCGTTCCTCGAAGGAGCATTCTGAAGCCGTCAAAGAGGAGGTGCTCAAGCTCAAGAAGGCTGGGGCTATCAAGGAAGTTTTTTATCCAGAGTGGTTGGCGCATATGGTCGTAGTCAAAAAGAAGAGTGGAAAATGGCGAGTATGTGTAGACTTTACAGATTTGAATAAAGCCTGCCCAAAGGACTCTTTCCCGATGCCCCACATCGACCAGCTAGTGGATGCCACAGTCGGACATCCTCAGATGAGTTTTTTGGATGCCTTCCAGGGTTATCACCAAATTCCACTAGCAGCACAAGATCAGGAGAAAACTGCTGTTATTACTCCAACAGGGAATTATCACTATAAGGTGATGTCGTTCGGGTTGAAGAACGCTGGGGCTACTTACCAAAGGATGATGACCAGGATGTTTGAATTCCAACTTGGAAAGACCATTGAAATATATGTGGATGACATGGTAGTGAAGAGCAAGGCGATATCTGCGCACTTGAAAGATTTGGACGACACTTTCCAAGTACTTAGAAAGTACAGGTTGCGTCTTAATGCCTCGAAGTGTTCTTTTGGTGTGAGTTCTGGGAAGTTCTTAGGTTATATGGTCACTCATAGAGGGATAGAGGTGAATCCGGCACAGGTCAGAGCCACTCAAACCTTACAGCCACCTCGGAATCCAAGGAAGTTTAGAAATTAACCGGAATGATCGCCGCTCTCAGCCGGTTCATCTCTCAGTCAGCTGATCGATGCAGGCCTTTCTTCCAACTGTTGAATAAGTGGAAGGGGTTCCAATGGTCCGAGGAGTGCGTTGTAGCCTTCCAACAACTTAAGGAATATCTTTCCGGCCACCCATTATGTCTCGGCCTGAGGTTGATGAGGTCCTATTTGCGTATCTGGCAGTGGCCGTCCATGCGGTCAGCCTGGTCCTCATAAGGAATGACGGTGGGGTGCAAAGACCGGTCTACTACGTCAGCAAGACGCTGAATGATGCCGAGGTGCGTTATCTGCTTTTAGAGAAAGCACTTCTAGCCGTAGTTCATGCCACGCGGAGGCTTCCTCATTATTTCCAGTCTCACACCGTTGTAGTTTTAACCCAACTGCCTCTTAAGTCGGTGTTGCGTAGTGCCGACTACTCTGGAAGGGTGGCTAAATGGGGAACTATTTTGGGAGCCTTTGACATCAAATACAGGCCACGTATCTCGGTGAAGGGCCAGATTCTTGCAGATTTGGTGGCAGAGTTTGCTGAGCCATTGTTGAAAGAAACTTTGAAGGAATCACACATGGATGAGAAATCAGTTGGCATGATTACGAACGAAAGACCTTTGACTTGGAACGTATCCGTAGATGGGGCAGCTAACCAGAGAGGGTCTGGCATCGGACTCGTCTTGGTATCCCCCGAAGGGATTATCTTCGAAAAATCCTTAAGGTTGGCGTTCTCGGCTACTAAGAATGAGGCCGAGTACGAGGCGGTCTTGGTCGGCATGAACATGGTACATAGGATGGGCGGAAAGGAAGTTCACATGCTCTCGGATTCTCAATTAGTGGTCGGCCAGGTGACGGGGACCATGGAGGCTAGGGACCCCAGGATGCAAGAATACATGGCCAAGGTTAAACGTTCACAATCCAGATTTAATTCCTTTATCTTGTCTCACATTTCTAGAAGTGGGAATACACATGCAGACTGGGGGAAGGCACCGCGTTTCTGGTTGTCCGAGGATCAGAAATTGTATAAACGATCCTTCTCCGGACCATATTTGTTATGCATGCACCCCGAGTCAATGGAGGCGCTTTTGGAAGAACTGCATGAGGGAATTTGTGGGAGTCATACTGGGGGAAGGTCCCTAACTCATAGAGCACTGACACAAGGATATTGGTGGCCCAATATGCAAAGGGAAGCTCAGGACTATGCAAGGAAGTGTGACCAATGCCAGAGGTTCGCTCCTAACATCCATCAACCTAGAGGAGTACTTAACCCTCTCTCCAATCCTTGGCCTTTCACTCAATGGGGATTAGACATAGTAGGATCATTTCCGAGGGCTGTGGGATACAAAAGGTGGTTGCTTGTGGGGATCGACTACTTCACCAAATGGGTAGAAGCTGAGCCCTTGGCAAATATTAGGAATGTCGATTCCAAGAAGTTCGTTTGGAAAAACATCATCACCAGATTTGGAGTACCACATACACTCATTTCGGACAATGGCGTTCAAATTAATAGTAGAGCTTTTAGAAAATATTGTGGTGACATGGGCATCATAAATAGGTACTCCACTCCAGCTTATCCTCAGGGAAACGGGCAAGCCGAGGCCGTTAACAAGGTGATAGTTAGTGGACTCAAGAAAAGGCTGGACGATGCGAAGGGCAAATGGGTAGAAGAACTACCACACGTTCTATAGACGTATCGAACTATGCCGCGCAGATCCACAGGAGAAACGCCATTCTCTATGACTTATGGGGCCGAGGCAGTGATACCTTTAGAGTTTGGCTTCCCCACGCTGAGGATAAGTACTTTTAGCCCAGAAAATAACAACGGCCTCCTGGAGAAGAGCCTAGATTTAGTTGAGGAACGGCGAGAGACAGCTATAGTCCAAATGGCTTATTATCAGCAGAAGCTTAAACGAGGGTATGATGCCCATGTGAAGCTCAGACCACTCGCGCTTGGGGATCTGGTTCTGAGAAAGGTTGTAGGTACTGCTAGAAACCCAGCCTGGGGTAAATTAGGACCGAACTGGGAAGGACCATATCTGATTATTTCTGTAGCAGGTATAGGTTCATATCGACTAGCTGATCTAGATGAAAGAGTTGTACAACGTCCGTGGCATGTAAACAACCTTCGAAGGTATTATTATTAATAAAGGCGCTTTTGTCGTTTGTGATTTAAATTATAAATGTATATGGACTTATCAATTACAACTCATGAAATGTCAAACAGAAACTTGGTTATGTATGGTTCTCGGACTACATACCTAGTGGAAATTGATATCTTATTATTTGTTAAATAGAACCTTAGTTATGCCGGGTCCTCGGGCCTTCTACTTTGGGGAAATTAACATCTTAAGTTACTGTTATGAAATATCAAACAGAAACTTGGTTATGTATGGTCCTCGGACTACATACCTAGTGGAAATTGATATCTTATTATTTGTTAAACAGAACCTTAGTTATGCCGAGTCCTCGGGCCTTCTACTTTGGGAAATTAACATCTTAAGTTACTGTTATGAAATATCAAACAGAAACTTGGTTATGTATGGTCCTCGGACTACATACCTAGTGGAAATTGATATCTTATTATTTGTTAAACAGAACCTTAGTTATGCCGGGTTCTCGGGCCTTCTACTTTGGGGAAATTAACATCTTAAGTTACTATTATGAAATATCAAACAAAGAACTTGGTTATGTATGGTCCTCGAACTACATACCTAGTGGAAATTGATATCTTATTATTTGTTAAACAGAATCTTAGTTATGCCGGGTCCTCGGGCCTTCTACTTTGGGGAAATTAACATCTTAAGTTATTGTTATGAAATATCAAACGAAAACTTGGTTCTACTTGGTTCTGTATGGTCCTTGAACTACATACTTAGTGGAAATTGATATCTGATTGTTTGTTGAATAAAATCGTGGTTAAAATGAGTCTTAAGTTATATATCTTAAGTGTCAGGCAGAAATTTGATAAGGTAGGATCCTTGGACCCCACACTTTACTAGAATTTGTATTTCGGATTACAAGTCCTAAGTATTACATGGGTTTGCAAAAGGAGGTACTACTTACCAGCTAAACCAGGTCAGTCTTTGTTAGGTTCTTGAACGTTTTACTTCACAAGGTAAATATGTGTATTGCTGTTTAAAGTTTTAATTGTTCAACTATTGAAAGTGGACTTATTTATCTCATTCCTTCTTTTGCTGTGTGCTAATGAGAACTTTTGTGCTAAGCATAAAGAGGAAAAGATGAAATAAACACAATACAGATCAAAATCACATAAAACTGTCTTTCATTAATTATGTTGATATATATATCACTACACGGAAAATTCTAAGTACAGGAAGAAAAAAGAAGCCCTATGCATGACCCTAAGCTTTCGGAGGATGGTCATGCTGAGAAGTGCTGGTAGCCTCAGTGTCTTTTAATTCCAGCTCAAAGGAAGACAGAACTTGTTTTCCTTTGTCTGTTGTAGTGGTTGGAGGGATGATAGGTTCTACACTTTGGCTCAGGCCCTTCTCGGCACCACCACTCCCTTCCTTCTCTTTGTTGGAACCTGAAGGTTCTGTAGGATCCGAAATGAGCTCTGGAATCATAGGAGGAAGAGCAGGAGGAATTGTTTTAGGGGCAGGAGCAGTAGCAGGAGCCTCTTCTATCTCCTGTATGTCCAGGGGAAGCCAAATGTTCTCGGACTTCCTCAGCTCGGAGGCTGAAGGAACTCCTGCTACGTTTAGGGCTTCCCCCCAGACTTGCTGGTAGTATTCTCGGCACACGGCCGCGAAACCCTCTGTCAGCTGGTCTTCCGTTGCAGCTACCCCTTCCTTATAACTTGCCTGCTTGGTAGCCTCCAGAGAATGCTTGAAGGTGCTAGCTTCCTCCTTTAGTCGCGCAAGCTCCTTCTCCAAGCCCGAGCGTTCCTTCTGGGCTCGGGAGAGCTCATTATCCTTTTGATGAAGAAGCTTGCGCTGCCCCTTCACTTGAGTCCTCATTGTTCTCAGATTGGCCTCGGCACCGTCTCTTTCTCTTTTTAAGTTGGCCAACTGAGAGGAGAGTCTCTCGTTTTCAGCTAGGGCCTGGCCTAAAGACTTCTTAGTCTCTAGACGAATTTCCTGCTCCATTCCGGCCCTCTTCCAAGAATCCTCCACGAACTTCTCAGCAGCAAAGACCTCTTGAATGGCCTGTGACAAAGTATCAGAGGGTTAGGAGTAGTAAAACATTTACAAATAGCCAGATATTATAAAGAACGAAGTACGCGCACGGAGAGAAACATACCAGGGCTAAGTCCCTTTTCAAAGAAAGGAATAGCTGAGGCTGGCTCATCTTCTCCAAGGCATCTATATCCTTGGGCAGCAAAAGGGAACGCTCCAACGCCTCAGCCGGATGGTGAGTGTGGCCTTATTAGAGTGCCCTAATGCTGGATTGGCAAGAGATTGGTGCTCCAACCAATCTCAAGTCAAGAGACCAGGTAGCCGGTGCTCGGCGCACCTCGGCCATATCCCTAATTTCCCCACTCTCAACTGAACGGGCACGTCCCTTGCCCTTGTCCAGTTTCTGCTGCGGGGCTTGTTGTGGCTGCTGTCTGGGCTTCTTCTGTTTTTCTCCACCAGCCTCCTCAGCATCCCCCTTCCTTTTCTTCTTTGGCTCCTTAACTGGAGGTTTAGGATCGGCTGGAGGAGGGGGAGGTGGCAAGGTCGGGGGAACTTGGGACCTTCCTGCTCTTTTTTGGGCGACTCTCTCGCCCCTCTTGGTTAGAAGGCTGCTGAGCACGTCCATCTCTTCCTCCTCGGAATCGTCTTCGGGATGGGCAACTATTATGCCCGCAACTCCGGAGGCCTCGGCAGGCTCTTCTTCCTTGTCAGATAGCACGACAAAATGGTTCCCTCGGGGTCTTTCAAGTCCTCGAGTTGAAACTGGTCTATCTCGTCGTCCAACGTGTGCGAAGAGGATACTTGCTCCTCCGAAACAGCAGTTGCTTGAGAGTGCGTCGAGAGAGGGATCGCCGCGATAGGTTGTGTGTAGAGGATGGTGTTGGGGTCGTCGGAGATGTCGTGGTCGGCAAGAAAGCGCAGTCTTGCTACGTTTATCCTCTTACGCCTCATATCCCCCGCGATAATCGCGTTCTCTATCTCCTGGAAATCCGAGGATATTGGGTCGTAGCCTAGTATTAAGTGGGCCGCTCTAAGTTGCATGTCTTCACTCACAAATACTTCTGAGCGCAGGACGCGATTCAGATCAGCAACATTGCAGTGGCTCAAACGAGGGCGCACGAGTTGTTTATCTGCAAGAAAGAATACCAATAAAGCCAAGCACGGTTAGATCTGCAATGCATATGAGAAATCGAATTGGATGATGTGTCAAAGGAAATGAACAAATAGAAAATTTCGAGATTGAAGTACGGGGTAGAGAAATTAACTCCTAAAGAGTCACACCTGGGTCTCCCCATACGACCGGAAGTGAGGGCCATCATGCCAGTTGCCTGAGGCGATGAGGTAGTCGTCCTTCATGGTTTTATTAGACTTGGGTAGACAGAAAATCAGCCTAACTACACTAGACCGTGATTTAATGTAGTAACCTACTTTTGTAAGTTTGTGACACTCATACATGAAGACGACATCATGCCAAGTGAGGTTCAAGCTCATCTGCTCATTTAGAGCGTCAACACTTCCTAAGACCCTAAATACATTGGGTGCGCACTGGTCTGGCACAACCTGTGATTGCGAACGTATTCCCTAGTTACGCTTCTCATAGGGAGGGTCATCCCACCTTCTATGAAGGCAATCATGGGGATAATGACCTCTCCCGTTTTCCTAGAATCACCTACGGCTTCTGCTGGACAATACTTCAAACCCACGTCGCTGGGAATGTGGTATTTGGCCCTAAAGCCCTCCATCCCAGTGGCGGTATCAACTAAACACTTAAATCTACCCATCTAAAAGAAAGGAAAAGGCAAGTTTCAAGAAGGAATATGGTTAAGAAGGAAGCCGAGGATAGAATCCGAGGAGAAAAAGGTAGAGAAAGTAAGGACTTACGAGTTTGCAGTTATGCGAGTTTCCATGGGTTTCTGAAGAGAAAAGATGATGATTGACGCTTTGATGTGATTGAATTATGAAGAAATGAATGAGGGCGCAGTTTTCCAAACGTCATGACGTGCGGGAGACAGCCTCGAAGTTGGATTATTCCCGCCCAAATTTTCAGGAGGTGATGAGGACCGTTGGATGTTCATCTCATCGTTGAACATGGGGAACAGGGTGTAACTTGCAGTCATAAATGTGCACGTTCTGGAAATCGAAGCGCCAAACGGCATTTTTAGGAATGAAACGACCCCCACACGCATGGTGATGTACGAAACGTGTGGAGGGAGCTCTGGTCAGATCAAAACCCTCTTTTTCTCCTCGGATGAGGAAAAATAAAGTTTTGATGGGCTATTGTGAGGACTAAAAGGACCTAAGTAAGTGTTTGGGCATTGGGCTTTGTTGATGGGCGCTAGTTTGTTTAGACTAAAAGCCTCTTAGAACCGTAACTTGGCCCATGAGTCGAGAGTCTGAGGATATGTCCAAGGAAGAATATCTACTCGGATAGACCCACGATGACCCTGGGATTCGCCAGAAAGATCAAGGCAAGGTTACGTAAAAACCGTTGGTTAAAAGGGGGACTTAGGCGCCCACCAGACGCAACGGTGTGAGGAAAATATCTTATGAAAAGGCTGCTACCTCCACATTAAAGACGCTACACCTACCTCCCTGGCCGCATTAATGGGGGAGTGACCCCTGAATAGTAGAAGTCAGCCTTCTTGCTGTTATTTAAAGATGCCCAGAGGGTGGTGGATGGGATAGATGGCTAATAGGGTGATTTGTGTGACACGTGGATAAAGAAGGAAGAAGAAGAAGTATTTAAGGAGGAAAGGGGGCAAAGAAAGAAGAAAGAAAAAAAAGGACGAATATGAATAATTGTGCCCTTTGAGAAAGAAAAAGACAAATAATATATAATTTGTCCTCGACTTACGTCCGAGGAGGTTTATTTTGCCCAGTTTGTCTTTTATTTGCAAGCACTGTAATATTTTATCCTGTTCATCAAGTTTCGAATATCACTAAACTAGATTGCGAGCCCACACTCTACAAATTTCATTGTTGAAGGTTCATTGGGCCTGAGCCCACCTGTGTTTTTGGGTCCAGGCGCAATTGTGCTCTTACATGTATTTCATATTCTAATTTTATTTAATTTTTTGTTTACTTGATCTTTTTCATTTAGTAATTGAATGTTCACTTAGTGAGAAGCAAGAAAATTAAAGAGAAAGTTCAGAGAGAGAGAGAGTTGAAGAGAGAATAGAAAATTCTAGAAGAATATTCACAGTGCATTCATTACACTCAATGTACAATATGTATAGTCTAACAAGATCACTAACACTTGCTTTGGGAAGGATTATTTATTATTTTTACGTTTTATTTCTCATACAATTTTTCATATTTTTTAATTCAATGGTGGAGATTGAAGTTGCTTTTTGCAATCATCAATCTTAACCATTAAAAATAATTGGTATTATTAGCCTATAGCTGCACTTGGAGTTACTTTAGAGCAGGCCACTCAAAGAGAGAAAGAGATGTGTACTGATGAGCAATCTTGTTGTTGCAGACCTATGGCTCACACTTGCAGAACTATTAACTAATTCTTGGTGAAATTCATTATTTGTGATCTGCATACCTTAGATATTCTTGTAGAAGTATTAATTATTTATTGGGCAAATTTACTATTTGTGATTTGCAAACCTCTGATATATCAGATAATTCATTCAGTTTTGATACATAGTGAGATATTTTAATCAAATTTGATGGAAAATTATGCACTTTTCCATATTTCATATTTCCTTTCACCTAAAGCCAAGGTTTCCACCAAGTGGAAAAATTAGTGACTTTTAAGAAATTGATATTGATTAACATGTTCTTACCCATAAATAAATAATATATTATATATATATATATATATATATATATATATATATCAATCTTTATGTAGTGTATTGCATATACTAGATTCAACTCATTCAAGTAGTTGATGGAGTAGTATCTTTAAAAGTTTTTATTTTGTACCCGTTTGAATTCATCCAATACAATGGCACACACACCTTGGAGCATTGCTCTTACATATTCAAGCATCCAAGAACTTAGGATAGTGGTCTCTCTATTCTTCCCTCTCGGAGTTAGTATATGTTAACTTGATAACACAAAACTGATGAACCTCTTAGGTAGTCGAAATGTGCAGAGCTACAGTATGGTAAAATATCTACCTTGCGGCAAGAAATCAAGAGTGTAGACCAAGGCTACAAATTTGTTGCAGATAGATGGAATTTCTACTAAAGTTACATACTTTTCAATGTCCAATTTAAGCAATACATTGATTTTTATTTATTTATTTATTTTAACTTTTATGAATGAGACATTTTATTGATATTGGAACAAGAAATACAATATTCAAAGACCAAGACATGAATAGCTACCAAAACTCCTAAGCCAGAAACCCATTCCAATAAGATATTATCAGTCTTTTCAGTTTTTACACATTTAAAAATTATTTTACTACAGTGTTTTCAGTTTTCAGCAATAAGTTTTATTCAAACGGACCCTATAGCTTAAAATGTCTTGGGAATAATGTTTAGTGTGGCATAAGTGGGTTCTATTGTCTAACTGGCAAGAATTTTGACCGGAATACAATGTCGGCGTTTGTGCACCAAAACTTTAAGATAACATATTTCGTAATCCAAGAAACAAATGGAAAATATTTTCGAAAGAATAAAGAAACTCGAGTAAATATTATACGAAAATGCTTCAAGCTACGACAGGTAAAGAATTTTGACTAGAATGCAATGTCGCCGTTATTGCTCGAAAACTTGAAAATAGTATATTCAAAGGTCTAAGAAACAAATAGAATAGTCATTCGGAAAAAAAGAAAAAGAATAAAAAAAGGGGGTGGGGGGGTAAAATTTGTACCACAATGCCCTGTTGTCCGACTGGTCAAAAATTTTGAACGGAATACAGTGTCGACATTTTTGCACCAAAACTTGTAGATAGAATATTTAGTGGTCAAAGAAACAAATGAAAAATTCTTTTGAAAAAATAAAAAAACTCGGGTAAATATTGTACAAAAATGCCCCTAGTTTCGACCGGTTAAAAATTTTGACCAGAATAACATGTCGCCCTTTTTACTAGAAAACTTGTAGATAGTATACTCAGAGGTCTAAGAAAAAAATGGAATAGTCAATAAAAAAAAAAAAAAACTTGGTTAAAATTTGTACGACAATGCCTTGTTGTCCGACAGGTCAAAATTTTTGATTGGAATACAGTTTCGGCATTTTTGCACCAAAACTTGTGGATAGTATATTTAATGGTCCAAGAAACAAACTGAAAATTCTTTCGAAAGAATGAAAAAGCTAGGGTAAATATTGGACGAAAATGCGTCTAGCTCCGACCGGTTTAAATTTTTGACAAGAATGCAATGTCGTCGTTTATACTCGAAAACTTTTAGATAGTATATTCAGAGGTCTAAGGAATAAATGGAATAGTCAATCGAGGGAAAAAAAAAAAAAAAAGCAACTTTCAATATCAATTGTCAATTACATGATAGAATTGCTAATCTCAATAGATTTCTTTGATTCTCTTAAAAAAAATATAAGAGTACACAATAGGGGCGATTTTTTTTTTTTAATTTTATAAAATAATATTTTTACTATTTTACCTATAGAGTCTGGTTAATACACAGCATTAGGGCATACATTAACAAATCCGTTTTTTTTTTTTTTTTTAATTTGAAAGTTAAAAAGCTGTAAAAACTTTTTTCAAAAATAATATACTATATTTAGGATTATTTTATGTTTCTGTAATCTTGAAATAGGATATTTGATTATGAAGTCTATTTATTGCAAATTTAGGTCCATACCAAGTAGTGTCTAGGAGGTCTCAGCGTCAAGTTGATGTTCACAATCTTGAACAACTGGATATCGAGAGATAGAAAGAAAAACACTGTAGACCGAATATTGTTAATTAATCTTTAAGTGAAGAAAAATATAAGCACTTGGTTTTCGGCTTGAGTCCGAGAATAAGTTTTATCTTATAAACTTGTTCATCCTTATTGTTTCGTAATCTTGGGCAATTGCTGTTACAGTTTAAGCTCGTTAGATTCAAGGCTCGTTAAAATCAAGATTTCTGACCCACACTTTATAGAATTATTGTATTGGGTTTTTTGGGCCTATACCCTCCTTCTTGTTGGGCCTAGGCACGAATTGCGTCTTTACAAGAGATATAATTATGGAAATTTATAAATGGGAAATAATAAATCAAATAGTAATCAAGATAAATGATATTGTAATTAGAATAATGAGTTTTTTTTTTTAAGTCAATGTCCCTATCTAAAAAATACTAACCTGACCTAAGCAAATTTGTAAAAATAGTATTTTATAAAAAAATAAAAAGAAATTGCCCCCTTTGTGTACTCTTAGATTTTTTTTTTAAGAGAATCAAAGAAATCTAGAATAGTTTGAAGAAAAGATTTTTTTTTTTTCTTTAGAACAATGATATTGAAGTGATAAGCATCAACATTTATTTATGAAGGTAGTTTCAGAAATGGTACAATATTATAGCGACAAGACTAGACTATTGTTGTGGGATTGAAAGGTTGAGATTGAAAGAATAAAAAAATAAAAAAAAACAACTTGCAATATCAATTGTTAATTGCATGATAGAATTGCTAATCTCAATAGATTTCTTTTATTCTCTTAAAAAAAAATCTAAGAGTACACGCAGGGGCGATATATATATATTTAAATTTTATAAAATACTTTTTTTTACTATTTTACATAGATTCCGGTTAATACGTGCTCTTAGAGCATACATTAACAAATTCGTTTTTAAAATTTTTTATTTAAAGTTAAAAAGCTGTAAAAACCTTTTTCAAAAATAGTATACTATTTTTAAAATTATTTTAGGACCTATTTGGTGTAGCATTTCAAACTTATATTTTTACATTTTAAACAACATTAGATACGTGAGCACCGTTCATCAAGATGGTTCTCTAATCTCATAAACTGTTCTATGCACAAAAAGTAGTGAACAGTGAGAACCGAAGTTGAACTACCTGAGTTTAAAAACCGTGAACGATTCCTGCAATTCAGTTCAAAGCTTAAAAAAATGTAGCTACCGTCATAACAGTTGCTGACGTAGATTATTTTAATTAATAATAGCAAGGTCCACCGTGGCAATTTGTACAAGAGCGTTTAAACTCTCAGCGAGGTCCATCGTGGACCTGACGCAACTAAATAAGATTGAGTTTCCATGATAATCTAACTAAGAAGGCAACGGACTAGCTCGTACTCCATGAGCATGATAGTCTAGAAGGTTGTAGCCAGTACTTACCTTTGCTTCCTATGGCATACAGAAGCATGACAGGTTTCTAGGGAACGTAACTTGGTCCATTGTGGAAATATGAAACAAGAAAGGAAGGCTTTTGACAAGGGATTGAGTGATTCCCTGAAGCTCTATTTCATTAAACATGGTTTTTAGATTTTATTAAGTCCAGTTAACATAACTAGAATCTACATCCTCTACAAAATCTAATTAATGAGCTTGTACTTTTATAGGCAATCTTGTCAAAAACTCAATTAATGAGCTCCTAATTTCCTGCAATAAAAGATTTTCAGAAGTCAATTTTGTGTCGACTGTAGATCTATACACTTTCCAAGAAGCTCCAGTTAATGCCATCATCTTTCCGATTTATTTTTTAGAGAAGCTATCAGGAAGGCTTTTGAGGGGAAACGAAATTTGAAAAATGCAAAAGCATATAGACAAATATAGGTAGGATTTTTGATTTTCAATCAAATGTTATCTGTCTTATCAAGGGTCTATAACTGTATAGTGTATAATGGCCTTTAGGCCCGGCCAATTGGGAGGAGTGGGTAAAGAGTTTATGTTGATTAGATGGGACGGCTTAGGTTTTGGTAATGTGAATGTGAATGTAAATATATAGAAAACCCTAACCTAACTTGGGCACTAACTCAAAAAAAAAAAAAAAAAACTTGGGCACTAACTTTTCAAGAGGTTTTGACAAGGGATTGAGTGATTCCCTGAAGCTCATTTCATTAGACATGGTTTTTAGATTTTATTAAGTCCAGTTAACATAACTAGACTCTACATCCTCTACAAATTCTAATTAATGAGCTTGTACTTTTACAGGCAATCTTGTCAAAGCCTCAATTAATGAGCTCCTAATTTCTTGCAACAAAAGTCTTTCAAAAGTCAATTTTGTGTCTACTGTAGATCTATACACTTTCCAAGAAGCTCCGGTTAATGCCATCATCTTCCAGATTTATTTTTTAGAGAAACTATCATCTTTCGGATTATAGAGAAACTATATCCATCTACAAAAGTTAATTATTAATGAGCTTGTGCTTGCGTTAGTCAATTTTGTCAATACACAAATAATGAACTTCTACTTTCCTGCCACCAAAAAAATAGATGAATTTTTTTTGCACGACTAATGTAAATACTCAAAAGATGCTAATTTTCTCTCTCCATTCTTTTCTCTACACTTCCCAACCGAGTCATGGATTGGACAAATTTTTTGTTGTTATTGTTAAATTAAGTAGAAAAAAATATAAATATAAATATATTTAAAAAACTCAGATTATTATTAATATAACTCTTTAAAGGCAAATAACACTAATGACTAAATAACAATAGTAATTTATTAGAGTTTGTATGAACTAATTGGTTTTTATATAAGATAGGAAGAGCTGGTTATTTTAAAAAAATTATTAATTATATAATATATTTTAAATATATATATATGAGTGGGTCGGGTTGGGTTTAATGAGTTTGAAATTTTATGACCCAAACCTAATCCAACCCGCTATCAAAAAAAATTTTGTAACCCAACCCGGCGGGTTGGGTCAGTTTTTGCCAACACGTATTTTCAAAAAATACAAACAGCGTTACCAAACAACCCCTACATCACTGTAGATAAGACACTGGTTCCAAATAGAGAAAAAAGATGTACGAAGGAGAGAAGGGACATGAGGAGAGAGAAACACAATAAGATGATGTCGTTTTAGTTTGAAAGTGCTGATGTAAAGTCTATGCATAAAAAATGCTGTAGTTCCACTTAAGTAGGAGCATGTAGTTTTAGGAAAAATTCTGGTGCTATGTACAATTATACAACTTTGCCCACAACTTGCACTCGCACATGCGAAGAGTTGTGGTTGATGGAAGAGTATTTTCACATTGACCCACTGTTCAGCTTATTTTTGCTACTATTTATGGACCCACTGTACTTTTTGGTACTATTTATGGACCTCATTATACTATTTAACTTAGCTTTTACTTTTATCTATTGTAATTTTAGCAATAAGTTTTCAATTTCAACAAAAAAAGCAGTATCTAAACAAACCCTGAAATTGCTGAATTTGTTATGATTGCTTTTGCACGTGTACACATGAAAAAAGTTGTTAAGATTTGTATATAACATGATCAAGCTTCTTTAGCAAGCGTGCTGTGTTCCTTCTTTGTTTTGTTGAATAGTGTGCTGTGTTCCTTCATACCAAACATGAGACGTTTGCAAAATATTAATGGCTGCTATCCATTCTTTCTAATGGTAGCTTCTCATAACCTTGATTCTGAAAAAAAAAAAAAAAAAAAAAAAAAGAGGTGAAGAACTGAAAGCTGTGGCAGACAGTGAATGAGCACTATGAGGAGGCAAATCTTAACCCATATGACATTAAAGAAATATGGGTTGAAATAAAAGGGTACTAGAAGGTTTGGGCTGAAGTTTTAAAAATTGTAGATCTTGAATGTGTGTGAACCTTGAACAATTAAGAAAAAAATACGTGTGAACCTCGAATAAGGAAGAGAAAAATATCTGGTTCCAAGGAAGATAAATATCACCTCAAAACACCCGCTGATCTACTAAAAAAAAAAAAAAAGCAACCTACCTAGTATAAATCTTTCAAAATCCTCCCGTTCCAAGTTCCTGCAAAAGATCTCACTTATTAGAGTACACCAAAAATAGAGGAAGTAGAAGATATGGTTTTAAATAAAAAACTTAAGAGGCAAAAATGGATACCAATAGCATGAAAAAAAAAAACCTTTTAGTGATATAAACAGTCCAGCCACAACCAGACAAATTCATTAATAATATAACATACGTGTTTTGAAATATGCTAAAATAGAGAGTATAAATCTCAAAAACAAAAGAAAAATCTCTCGTTTCTCTATCTCTCTGGCTCTCCATTCACAACAAATTCAAAATTAAAGGGAAAGCGTCCACCAGAGGTAACCTTCAAAGAGGCTCTCTGTCTTTCCGAAAATAAGAGTCAGATTCTTCTATTTATTTAACTTAAAGTTTATATTTTTTTAGTTTGTTTTACTGCACATTTATTTGACGGGAGTCCCATCATGAGACACATTTGATCAGACACATTTTTTGCTTTAAAACTTGGCCATAGGATGGTTACTTAAAATAAAACAAAAATTAGCCATAGGATGATACTTCATATCTTAGACCCTTGAATATACTATTTACAAGTTTTCAAACCAAAACGACAACATTGCATTCTGGTCAAAATTCTTCACCGGTTGGAGTTAGGGGCATTTTCGTACAATACTAACCTAGTTTTTTTATTCCTTCGAAAGAATTTTCCATTTGTTTCTTGGACCACTAAATATGCAATCTACAAGTTTTGGTGCAAAAATGTCGAAACTGTATTCAGGTCAAAATTTCTGACCAATTGGACAACTGGGCATTGTTGTACAAATTTTGACCAAGTTTTTTATTTTATTTTATTGACTATTCCATTTGTTTCTTAGACCTCTAAGTATACTATCTACAAGTTTTCGTGTAAAAACGTCGATATTGCATTCTGGTCAAAATTTTTAACCGGTCGAAGCTAAGGGCATTTTTGTACAATATTTACCTCTGTTTTTTTATTCTTTTGAAAGAATTTTTCATTTGTTTCTTTGACTACTAAATATTCTATCTACAAGTTTTGGTGCAAAAATGTCGACATTGTATTCCGTTCAAAATTTTTGACCAATCGGACAACAGGACATTGGGGTACAAATTTTACCCAAGTTTTTTTTTTCCCCGATTGACTATTCTATTTATTTCCTAGACCTTTGAATATACTATTTTCAAGTTTTCGAACAAAAACGGTGACACTGCATTCTGGTCAAAATTCTTGACCTGTCGTAGCTAGAAGCATTTTCGTACAATATTTACATTAGTTTCTTTATTCTTTCGAAAATATTTTCCATTTGTTTCTTGGATTACTAAATATGCTATCTAAAAGTTTTGGTGCAAAAACGCCGATATTGTATTCCAGTCAAAATTCTTGCCAGTCGGACAACAAAGCATTGTCGTACAAATTTTACCCAATTTTTATTTATTTATTTATTTTTACTATTTTTATTTCCGATTGACTATTCCATTTGTTTCTTAGACCTCTGAATATACTATTTACAAGTTTTCGAGTAAAAACGACGACATAGCATTCTGGTCAAAAATTTTAACCGGTCAAAGCTGGGGGCATTTTCGTACAATATTTACCCGTATTTTCTTATTATTTTGAAAGAATTTTTCATTTGTTTATTTGACCACTGTTTATGCTATCTAGAAGTTTTGGTGCAAAAATGGCTACACTATATTCCGGTCAAAATTCTTGACCAGTCAGACAACAGTGCATTGTCATAAAAATTTGACACAAGTTTTTTTTTTTTTTTTTTTTCTATTGATTATTCCATTCATTTCTTAGACATCTGAATATACTATCTAGAAGTTTTCGAGAAAAAACGGTGACATTACATTCGGGTCAGAATTTTTAACCGGTCAGAGATAGTGGCATTTTTGTAAAATATTTAGCCTAGTGTTTTTTTTTTTGATTCACTATTCCATTTGTTTCTTCGACCTCTGACTATACTTTCCACAAGTTTTCGAGTAAAAACGGCACATGGCATTCTGGTAAAAAATTTTAACCGGTCGGAGCTAGGGACATTTTTGTACAATATTTACCCGAGTTTTTTTATTCTATCGAAAGAATTTTTCATTTGTTTCTTTGACCACTGAGTATGCTATCTAGAAGTTTTGGTGCAAAAACGCCAACACTATATTCCGGTCAAAATTCTTGACCAATCGGACAACAAGACATTGTCGTAAAAACCTGACCCAAGTTCTTTTTCTTTTTCTTTTTTCCCGATTGATTATTCCATTTGTTTCTTACACATCTAAATATATTATCTACAAGTTTTCGTGAAAAAACGGTGACATTGCATTTAGGTCAAAATTCTTAACCTGTCAGATAGAGGCATTTTTGTACAATATTTACCTATGATTTCTTATTCTTTCGAAAGAATTTTTCATTTGTTTCTTGGACCACTAAATAGGCTATCTATAAGTTTTGGTGCAAAAATGCTGACACTGTATTCTGGTCAAAATTTTTGACCAGTCAAGCAACAGGGCATTATCGTACAAATTTTAACCCAGTTTTTTTTTTTTTTTTTTTTGATTGACTATTCCTTAGTTTCTTCAACCGTTGAATATACTATCTACAAGTTTTTGAGTATAAACGGCGACATTGCATTCGGGTCAAAATTTTTAACCGGTTGGAGCTAGGGGCATTTTTATATAATATTTACCCGAGTTTTTTTATTCTTTCGAAAGAGTTTTTCATTTGTTTCTCTCACCACTAAATATGGTATCTACAAGTTTAGGTGCAAAAATGCCGACACTATATTTCGGTCAAATTCTTGACTAGTCGAACAACAGGGCATTTCCGTAAAAATTTGACACAAGTTTTTTCTTTTTTCTTTTCTTTTCGATTCACTTTTCCATTTGTTTATTGGATCACTAAATATGCTATCTACAAGTTTTGGGGCTAAAACACCGACATTGTATTCCGGTCAAAATTCTTGACCAGTCGAACAACAGAGCATTGTCGTACAAATTTTACCCATGTTTTTTTTTTTTTTTTTTTTTTTTGATTGACTATTCCATTTGTTTCTTAGACCTCTGAGTATACTATATACAAGTTTTCGAGAAAAAACAGCGACATTGCATTCTGGTAAAAAATTTTAACCGGTCTAAGCTAGGGGCATTTTTGTACAATAGTTACCCGAGTTTTTTTATTCGTTCGAAAGAATTTTCCATTTGTTTCTTGGACTACTAAATATGCTATCTACAAGTTTTGGTGCAAAAATACCGACACTATATTCCAGTCAAAATTCTCGACCAGTCGGACAACAAGGCATTGTCGTAAAAATTTGAGCCAAGTTTTTTTTTTTCGATTAACTATTTCATTTGTTTCTTCGACCTCTGAATATACTTTCTTTATGTTTTCGAGTAAAAACGGCGACATGGCATTCTGGTAAAAAATTTTAACCGTTCGGAGCTAGTGGCATTTTTGTGCAATATTTACCCGAGTTTTTTTATTCGTTCGAAAGAATTATCCGTTTGTTTCTTGGACCACTAAATATGCTATCTACAAGTTTTGGTGCAAAAATGCCGACACTGTATTCCGGTCAAAACTTTTGACCAGTCAGACAACAGGGCAATGTTGTACAAATTTTAACCAAGTTTTTTTTTTTTTTGATTGACTATTCCATTTGTTTCTCAGACCTCTGAATATACTATCTACAAGTTTTCGAGATAAAACGGCGACATTGCATTCTAGTAAAAAATTTTAACCGGTCTGAGCTACGGGTATTTTTGTACAATAGGTACCCGAGTTTTTTTATTCGTTCGAAAGAATTTTTCATTTATTTCTTTGACCACCAAAGATGCTATCTACAAGTTTTGGTGCAAAAATGCCGACACGATATTCCAATAAAAAATCTTTACCAGTTGGACAACAGGGCATTGTCGTAGAAATTTGACCCGACTTTTTTTTTTTTTTTTGATTCACTATTCCATTTGTTTCTTTGACCTCTGAATATAATTTCTACAAGTTTTCGACTAAAAACGGCGACATTGCATTCTGGTAAAAAAATTTAACCAGTCGGAGCTAGGGGCATTTTTGTGCGATATTTACCCGAGTTTTTTTATACGTTCGAAAGCATTTTTCATTTGTTTCTTGGACCACTAAATATGCTATCTACAAGTTTTGGTGAAAAAATGCCAACACTATATTCCGGTCAAAATTTTTGACCAGTCGGGGACAACAAGGCATTATCGTAAAAATTTGACCCAAGTTTTTTTTTTTTTTTTTTTTCGATCCACTATTCCATTTGTTTCTTCGACTTGTAAATATACATTCTACAAGTTTTCGAGTAAAACCGGCGACATGGCATTCTGGTCAAAAATTTTAACCGATCGAAGCTAGGGGCATTTTCGTAGAATATTTACCCGAGTCATCTTATTCTTTTAAAAGAATTTTTCATTTGTTTCTTGGACCACTAAATATGCTATCTATAAGTTTTTGTGCAACAATGCCGACATTGTATTCTGGTCAAAATTTTTGACCAGTCGGAGAATAGGGCATTGTCGTACAAATTTTAGCCAAGTGTTTTTTTTTTTTTTGATTGACTATTCCATTTGATTCTTAGATCTCTGAATATACTATCTATAAGTTTTCTAGTAAAAATAGCGACATTGCAGTCTGGTCAAAAATTTTAACCGGTCGGAGCTAGGGTCATTTTTGTGCAATTTTTACCCGAGTTTTTTTATTCTTTTGAAAGAATATTCCATTTGTTTCTTGGACCACTAAATATGCTATCTACAATTTTTGGTGCAAAAATTCCGACACAATATTCCGGTCAAAATTTTTGACTAGTAGGACAATAGGGCATTGTCATACAAATTTGGACCAAGTTTTTTTTTTTTTTTTTTTGATTGACTATTCCATTTGTTTCTTAGACCTCTGAGTATACTATCTACAAGTTTTCGAGAAAAAACGGCGACATTGTATTCTGGTAAAATTTTTTAAATACAATATTTACCCAAGTTTTTTTATTCATTTAAAAGAATTTTTCATTTGTTTCTTTGACTACTAAATATGTACGACAATGCTCTGTTTCTTTCTAAATATGTACCACTAAATTTGAATGAATAAAAAAATGGAAAATATTTTCGAAAGAATAAAAAAATTCGGGTAAATATTGTACGAAAATGCCCCTAGCACCGACCGGATAAAATTTTTTACCCGAATGCAATGTCGTTGTTTCTACTCGAAAACTTGTAGACAGTATATTCAGAGGTCTAAGAAACAAATGGAATAGTCAATTGAAAAAAAAAAAAAAAAAACTTGGGTAAAATTTGTACAACAATGCCCTGTTGTCCGAATGGTCAAAAATTTTGACCGGAATACAGAGTTGACATTTTTGCACCAAATTTTGTAGATAGCATATTTACTGGTCCAAGAAAAAAATGGAAATTTTTTTCGAAAGAATAAAAAAACTCAGGTAAATATTGTACAAAAATGCTCCTAGCTCCGACCGGTTAAAAGTTTTGACCAGAATGTAATGTCGCCGTTTTTGCAGGAAAACTTGTAATTAGTATATTCAAAAGTTTATGAAACAAATGGAATAGTCAATAAAATAAATAAATAAATAAAAACTTGGGTAAAATTTGTACGACAATGCCCTGTTGTCCGATTAGTCAAGAATTTTGACCGGAATACAATGTTGGCGCTGTTGCACCAAAACTTGTAGATAGCATATTTAATGATCCTAGAAACAAATGGAAAATATATTCGAAAGAATAAAAAAAACTCGAGTATATATTGTACGAAAATGCTCCTAGCACCGACAAGTCAATAATATTGACCAGAATGCAATGTCGTCGTTTTTGCTCGAAAACTTGTAAATAGCATATTCAAAGGTCTAAGAAACAAATGGAATAGTCAAAAAAAAAACTTGGGTAAAATTTGTATGACAATGCTCTGTTGTCCAACTGGTCAAGAATTTTGACCGAAATACAATGTTGGCAGTTTTGCACCAAAACTAATAGATAGCATATTTAGTGATCCAAGAAACAAATGGAAAATATTTTCGAAAGAATAAAAGAACTCGAGTAAATATTGTATGAAGATGCTCCTAGCTCCGACCGGTTAAAAGTTTTGACCAGAATGCAATGTTGCCCTTTTTGCACGAATACTTGTAAATAGTATATTCAAAGGTCTAAGAAATGCCCTGTTGTCCGATTGGTCAAGAATTTTGACCGGAATACAGAGTTGACATTTTTGCACCAAATTTTGTAGATAGCATATTTACTGGTCCAAGAAAAAAATGGAAATTTTTTCGAAAGAATAAAAAAACTCAGGTAAATATTGTACAAAAATGCTCCTAGCTCCGACCGGTTAAAAGTTTTGACCAGAATGTAATGTCGCCGTTTTTGCAGGAAAACTTGTAATTAGTATATTCAAAAGTTTATGAAACAATGGAATAGTCAATAAAATAAATAAATAAATAAATAAATAAAAACTTGGGTAAAATTTGTACGACATGCCCTGTTGTCCGATTAGTCAAGAATTTTGACCGGAATACAATGTTGGCGCTGTTGCACCAAAACTTGTAGATAGCATATTTAATGATCCTAGAAACAAATGGAAAATATATTCGAAAGAATAAAAAAAACTCGAGTATATATTGTACGAAAATGCTCCTAGCACCGACAAGTCAATAATATTGACCAGAATGCAATGTCGTCGTTTTTGCTCGAAAACTTGTAAATAGCATATTCAAAGGTCTAAGAAACAAATGGAATAGTCAAAAAAAAAACTTGGGTAAAATTTGTATGA
The DNA here is from genome assembly GCA_014183005.1 of Castanea mollissima. NCBI lineage: Eukaryota > Viridiplantae > Streptophyta > Magnoliopsida > Fagales > Fagaceae > Castanea > Castanea mollissima. Next base: position 119,274 of record JACAVU010000006.1, on the reverse strand, counting down.
CAATGCTCTGTTGTCCAACTGGTCAAGAATTTTGACCGAAATACAATGTTGGCAGTTTTGCACCAAAACTAATAGATAGCATATTTAGTGATCCAAGAAACAAATGGAAAATATTTTCGAAAGAATAAAAGAACTCGAGTAAATATTGTATGAAGATGCTCCTAGCTCCGACCGGTTAAAAGTTTTGACCAGAATGCAATGTTGCCCTTTTTGCACGAATACTTGTAAATAGTATATTCAAAGGTCTAAGAAATGCCCTGTTGTCCGATTGGTCAAGAATTTTGACCGGAATACAATGTCGGCGTTTTTACACCAAAACTAGTAGATAGCGTATTTAGTGATCCAAGAAACAAATGGAAAATATTTTCGAAAGAGTAAAAAAACTCGAGTAAATATTGTACAAAAATGCTCCTAGCTCTGACAGGTCAAAAATTTTGACCTTAAAGCAATGTCGTCGTTTTTGCTCGAAAACTTGTAAATAGTATATTCAAAGGTCTAAGAAAAAAATAGAATAGTAAATAAAATAAATATATAAATAAAAACTTGGGTAAAATTTCTACGACAATGCCCTTTTGTCCGACTGGTCAAGAATTTTGACCGGAATACAATTTCGGCATTTTTGCATCAAAACTTGTAGATAGCATATTATATACAAGATTTCGTGCAAAAACGGCGACATTGCATTCTGGTTAAAATTTTCCCAATTTTTTTTCTTCATTCGAAAAAATTTTCCACTTGTTTCCTGAAACACTAAATATTCTATCTACAAGTTTTAGTCCAAAAACACCGACAATGTATTTTTGTCAAAATTCTTGCCCAATTGGATAAAAGGGCATTTACGTACAAATTTTACCTGAGTTTTTTTTTTTTTTTGAATGAATTTTCCATTTTTCTAAAACCTTTTATTATACTATATACAAGTTTTCGTACTTAATCATGCTTAGATGTAGAAATATTATTCCAACAAATATTTCAAGGTAACCTTTAGATAAAGGAAAACGATTCACTGGTGAATGGTGATACCATCTCAAAAACAAAACGTAAAAAAAAAAATAATAATAAATAACAAAACAGTTAACATCAAAATAAGCGATATTTAACTTTTATATTATATATAACAAGTGTGATATACAAAAAAATTCTTAAAAATACTAAAATTTTTCAATGATGTGTTTTTTGAAAAAAATTAAAAATATAAGAAAAAATGACATATCTGTTAGTCCTTGCGTTTTGCCACTTGCTTTTTTTGGAAAAAAATAAGAGTAAATAAGAAATAAAAAATGATACCATTTTGTCACTGTTTGAGTCACTGATGGAGTCATTGTTGTCACTGTGCAAGATATATATATAATTTTTTTTTCCTCTTTTGATATCTGCTACACGTCTTGTAACTCTTGTCTTTGTCTTGTCTTTGTCCGAAACTCTTAAGTTATCTCCTACTCAGCTACTGTTATTCTCCTTTTTAGACTTCTGCTCTCACCTCAGAGACTCAAAACTCTGTCACTTAGCAGCCACCGTCAATTTTCTTCCAAACTCTAATCCCGCTGAACAAGTGTTAATGTTTCTCTCTCATCGATCTTAGGAGAGGTAAAAAAACAATTGAACTCAGCGAAGATGAGTCAAAAGAAACTCTAAATAAAAATCTATCCATATTTCTCGAGCAGTGGGAACTAAGGGACAAAGCCTCAAAAGAAAATCTTGAGCTCTGATTTTGTGGCAGGAAAGTAGTTGTTAATTAATTGGGTATTGACTTCACTAATGCAAGTACAAGCTTATTAAATAAGCTTTGTGGAAGGATGTAGATGTAATATTCTAGGATGTTACTCCTTTATTTTTATTTTTTTTGATGCGCTAGGATGTTACTCCTGATTCAATTGAGATGGATTGTTAAAAAAAAGCAACTTTCATTCTTAAAAGAGATTAAGAAACAAGTTATAAAAAAGAAAAAAGTTAAATTAAAAAGTAAAAAATAGTAAATAATCCTTTCAGAACCATTATTTTTACGTCACAATTTAAAATTTTTTTAAAAAAGTCGGAACTATAATGTTTATGCCACAATTCTGATGACAAAAGTAAATAATAAATAACTTTTTTTGAAAAAAAAAAATAATAAAAAAAAGGAGTAAATTAGAAATAAAAAACGTATGTCAAGAGTTATCTCATCATAGTCTTATTATGGAGTGGTATTGTCTAAGTAACTTTAGTGTCTTGCTGCATTTAAAAAAAAAAGAAAAAGAAAAAAAGAAAGATGTATAGGTTTCAGTCTTGCCATTTGCGTGTTTTGAAAAAAAAAATTTATTAAAAAAAAAAGTTGCCATATGGGTAACATTACAGTCTTGCTACAGTTTAAATACACTCTAAAATTAATCTCATTGTCAGTCTCTTTCACTTTACCTCCCAAAGAGGAAGTAACACATACAACATTTTAAAATAAATAAATAAATAAAAAAGAGTCTACACATCAAATTTTTACTACCAAAAATTATAAAAATATATGGTGATTTAATAATCAAATAAAACATTTAACAATTTCGAGTGACAACAAAATACTTTCCTTTTTTCTTTTTCTTTTTTTTCTTACACTCCTTAGAAAAAATCTTGAGCCGCCCTGACTCTCAGTGCGCGTGTGTCTCTCTTTGTGAAGACTATAGAGATAAGCTCATTAAAATATCAAGTGTGACTTGGAACCCACTTGTGCCACACTAAACATTATTCTCAAGACATTTTAAGTTATACGGTCCGTTCGAATAGAACTTATTTTTGAAAATTAAAAACACTATAATAAAATAATTTTTAAATATGTAAAAACTGAAAAGACTGAAAATATCTTACTGGAATGGTTTCTGGCTTTGGAGTTTTGGTAGCTATTCATGTCTTGGTCTTTGAATATTGTATTTCTTGTTCCAATATCAATAAAATGTCTGATTCATAAAAGTTAAAATAAATAAATAAATAAAAATCAATGTATTGCTTAAATTGGACATTGAAAAGTATGTAACTTTAGTAGAAATTCCATCTATCTGTGTATAAATAAATAAAAGTTTTTTTTTTTTCACCTGACTTGTGTAATTATGTATTTTCATGAATTTGATGGTGATACACTGATACTTCACTGAATCTGTGTAAAATTATAAATGAAAGATCAAGTTGATCAGTTTAGTCACTAGATCAGATTGATCTCTTGAAATTTCGAGATTTTTCTGATGCTGAAATTTTCTCCGATAGGTATTATTGATCTCTTTAATGATTATGGTTAGCCTTCGATGGAAATATGAAATGATGTATGTTGAACAATCTTTGTATTAGGTATTTAGTAATTTATGTCCTATTGATTTTACTACTTGTGTTCATTCTTTATGCACTCATCTGTTTGATAAAATGCATCAATGATTATTAGCTTTGCAAATTTCTTTTATTTGAATTGGATCATTGAGTTTTCAGACATTATTTTGTGAAAGCAAGGTAATATTTTTATTCGAAGAAAGTTGAAATTTACCTAAACTTTAAGTAATTTTTTGTTTTGATGAGATAAGTAGTATTTTCATTGGATCTTGTGAATACCTATATTAAGTATATTTGTAGTGAATGAATAATTTAGTTTCAAAATTTTTATATTTATTTTCTAATTGCATCGTATCTGTTTTTGTAAAATTCCTGTATTTTATTTTTGCCTTTGGAAGTAAAAAATATGTGATTGTAAATCTTTGGGTCCAGTTCCTTAAAAAATAAAAATAAGTAGGACACAGTCCCAAGCTGCTTCATGTCCCATACGAGGGCTGAATATGCAAAATACACGCACATGCAATGTCCAAAATACATGAGTCTGAGCCTGCAATGTGCAATAGGAAGTCTGGGCCCGAACTTTGTCAATATAATACATATATGTCTACTTTAGGACAATAATAATACATAACTGACAATCACATGCACAGTGACACTTAAACAACATTACCATTGTCCATACAAACCTTGATATCTTTTTCTTTAACCACATTAGGGAAAGGGAAGTTGTTGTGGATGCTCATAATATTTTTTATATTCATCTTCAACATAGTGAAGCTTCATGGCATCACTCTGGTAAAGATGGCATGAACTTCACTGGCGAAAAACAATTTTTTGGATTTAAATATAACAGCATCTGGTAATACCTGCATAAGAATAACCCAAATCATTATTTTGAATACAAATCAAATAAATAATTTTATAACTAGCCATTTTAACTAAAAATGGCGATGTAGACTTGACATTATATTCAGTCCTAACAATCTTTCCCACGTGCAAGAGCTCTTTTCCACGTGCAAGAGCTTACATGATTGGCAAAGGTGAATTAAAAACATAATAAATCATATTTTATTAGTAATACTTTAATTTTAATAATTATACAATAAATATGTAATATTTTTAATATCAATTTTTTAAAATATGTTACGTTCATAATATATTATTAACATTTTTATAATAAATTATAAGTAGTTATTTGTTATTGGTTCTAATTTAAACCAACTATTAAATTTTTTTCAACCTTATCAATAAAAACTCGTAAGAACTCGATACTTAAAATTTACCGTATAAGTGTCAAGTGTCGTAAAAATTATGTGAAGATTGAATTTTTATTTTTGTTTTGGTACAGGTGTCTCTATTTTCAACTACCTACAAACAAATAATTTTTAATAATTCACTTTTTTTTTTAACAACCACACTACTCGTTCTCTTTATCTTCCTTTATTTTTATCTTTATTTTATCTCTTTATAGACGACTAAATTCTTAGTTCGAAATAAATCAAACAAGTAAAATAGTTTCACAAATACGAATTTGTATTGATAAATATGTGGTACAATTCTCTGTAATTACAAAAGAGTGATCCTCTGATTCGATCTCTTTGAAAGATTTATTGATTGGAATTGTGGTAATGTGATTTTAATTTGAACATAAGATATTCTTCAATTTAGCTGAGGAATAGATCGAAGATCTTTGAAATGGAATTACAATGAATCTCTGGCTATGAGCTTGTTAGAAATTCTTTGTTCTTCGTGTTCTTCGCGTTCTTCGTGCGTTCTTCGTCTTTAAAGGTTTGTGGGGGAAGTTCTTCGGTGCTTTAGAGGCTTGATTCTGTAGAGTTTCATTGATTTGTGGTTCGTTGAGATTTCTGGAGGCTTTTGAGCTTGATTCCAGTGAACTTTGAGATTTAGGAATATGATTTGGATGACTCCTCTTTGATTGTTCTTCGTATTTGAAGGTTTGCGGTGGAAGTTCTTCGTGGCTTTAGAGGCTTGAATCCGTAGAACTTCACCAATTTGTGGTTTGTTGAGGTTTCTGGAGGCTTTTGAGCTTGATTCCAGTGAACTTTGAGATCTAGACGAGTAGTTTGGATGATTTTGCTTCGAATGTTGTCTGTATTCGAGGTTGAAGTTCTTGAAATTCTTGAAGACTTTGGAGTTTGATTCCGGCAGAGCTTCTGGATTTCTGAACTCAAGATATCTTCTTCCTTTTCTCTGTCTTGTCTCCGTCTCCGTCTGTGTGTCCTCCCAAATGTCTTAGGAAGGCTTCTATTTATAGGAGTTTAGGGGTAGGTGAGCGACACGTGGCGGAGTTTGATTGGTGACACTTGTCACAGCTTGATTGGTCCGCTTATGTCATCGCTTACACGTGCTGAGTGCTTGTGTAATTGCTCACACGTGCGAGGCTGCTTGTGTCATCGTTTACACCTGCTGATGCAGTTTCATGCCTTTGTTTCAATGACACTTGGCAAATTTCTATTGGAATTCGAATAGTGATGGCAAAACCTAGCAGCAGTACGTGGCGCTTTGTAATTGGTTGTATTTTGTGGACTTGATAGTATGATGTGTCAGCTTGTGATAGGTCGAGAATTTTCCCTCTCTACACTCTTACCTCCAATGAGTCTTATCTCATTTCAAATTAGAAAAAGAAAGTTTTATCTAGTTACCAAAGGTTCAGGTTGTTGAGTGACTGAGTTCTGAATCTTAGAGGCGGAGCAGAAGTCTAAAGAGGAGTAGCTAAGTAGGAGACAACTTACGAGTCTCAGATAAGACAAGAGTTATAAAACGTGTGTGGTTAAGATTCAAAGAAAAAAAAATCTTGCACAGTAACAGCAGTGATTTTATCAATGATTCAAATAGTGATAATATGACATTTTTATTTTATTTTTTTAATAAATTATAAATTACACCTCTAAAGTTTGGAGTGATTAGATTTTACAACTTAAAGTTTCAAAATTTAAATTTTATCCCCTGAAGTTTGGTGATATTTGAATTTTATACCCTGATGTTTCGGAATTTGGATTTTACCCTTATAAGTTAGGAGTGTTTGAATTTTACTCCCTAAAGTTTTGGAGTGTTTGGATTTTACACTCCAATCTTTGGAGTTGTAAAATTCAAACATCCTTAAACTTTAGGAAGTAAAATCCAAGTTCTGAAATATTAGGGTGTAAAATCAAAGCACCCCAAATTTTGAAGGGTAAAATCCAAGTTCTGAAATTTTAAGATGTAAAATTCAATCAATTCCAAATTTTAAGAGTATAATTTACAATTTACCTTATTTTTTTATAAAAAATTGGAAAGTAGTAAAAAATTTTGAATTGCCGATAAATTTTTTTTAAAAAAATAGTATATTATTGTGTGTTTTTAAAACATACATTAGTAAAATATTTTATTAATTAATTAATTCATGATACGTATGAGACTGGCAGACTGTAAAATGTGTGAACCCACATCAAATCTTACAAAATGCAAGTCTTCGTACTTATTAATAATTCTATTCCCATCATGCTATGAATGATGGGAATAGGAAAAACAAAACCCAAGAAATTAAAAAAATAATAATAATAAAGCCAAATATATCTCTAAAACGAAGAAATGGTTTGTCTGTGACGTGTTGAATTGTAGCGTTTGTATTTGTCGGCAACTTTATTGGTTTATCTATTGAAAATTAGTGAAAAAAAAATATTATTATATCTTCTAAAAATGGGACTTAAAAAATATACACAAATAATTAAACAAAAAGATATATAAGAAAAAAAAAAATCCAAACTTGTTATTAGTATCCAACCTCCCACACGTTTTTATTCTTTTTTATTGACCAAATATTGATAATTGAACTTGTTTATAATTTTTCAAAACTCTATTGTTTAGAGAAAGTTTCTGTTTAGTAGAAACTGGGAATAATATATATATATAGGGTCCGTTTGGATAGAGCTTATTGCTGAAAACTGAAAACTTTTAACACTGTAACAAAATAATTTTTAAATGTGTGAATAGTACTGTGGGACCCATTTTTAATTTTTTTTGAATAAAGTACTTGTGGGTCTCATGAACAGTACGTGAACAGTGCAGCTACAGTATGTAAACAGTGAAATTGGTCTCCCGCACAGTGAAATAACGTGCATGAACAGTACCGGTTACTGTTCATGCGCGTTGAAAAAAAGAAAAAAGAAAAAAAAAAGCTACAAAAGGCATAATCTCAAAACGTGGCCACAATAAGTTGAATCCAAACTCTGCTATAATGTAAGTGATGTACCAAATACGAATCATTAAGAATTTGTCACTTCAAACAAACTACTGAAATTGCTAAAATTATTACACACACAAATATATATAATTAGTCGCTAATTCGTGCAATACATAGGATTGTTGTTAAATCAAATGTTAACATGTTCAAGTTTAAACATTCCTCTAATTTCAATTATTGAAATCTAAATTGGCTCTAATATAAAATGAAACATGTAGTATGATGAAACTATCAGAATTTCAATCATTGTTAAAAAAATATAACTCTCTTAAAGTTTGTTCAGAAATCTCCATAGGTCCTATTGGCCAAGAATTTTGATCGATCGGAATACAATGATGGTATTTTGGCAATGAAACTGGTAGATAACATATAATCTTTTGCAAGGAAAAAAAAAACTCGGTTTAATTTTGTTTGAAAATAGACCTAGGTCCTTTGATCATGTTATATACTAATATTAAAACTTTTTTCATGTGTACACGTGCAAGAGCAATCATAACAAATTCAGCACTTTCAGTGTTTGTTTGGATACTACTTATTTTGTTGAAATTGAAAACTTATTGCTAAAATTACTATAGATAAAAGTAAAAGCTAAGTTAAATAGTACAATGGGGTCCATAATTAGTATCAAAAAGTACAGTGGGTCCATGAATAGTAGCAAAAATAAGCTGAATAGTAAAATAATTTTAAATTTTCATTGGTATTCAAACACACCCTCAAACTAAAACTAGAGAAATTCATAACACATCCAGTTACAAAACTTTGATCCCAAATTGCCTACGCAGTAAGTTTTGGTTACTGGAGGGGTGATAGTGGGTCAATGTGAAAATACTCTTCCATCGACCACGACTCTTTGCATGTGCGAGTGTGAGTTGTGGGCAAAGTTGTATAATCGTACATAGCACCAAAATTTTTCCTAAAACTACGTGCTCCTACTTAAGTGGAACTACAGCATTTCTTATGCATAGACTTTACACCAACACTTTCAAACTAAAACAACATCATCCTACTGTGTTTCTCTCTCCTCATGTCCCTTCTCTCCTTTGTACATCTTTTTTCTCTATTTGGAACCAGTGTCATATCTACAGTGATGTAGGGGTTGTTTGGTAACGCTGTTTGTATTTTTTGAAAATACGTGTTGGCAAAAAAGTGAAAAATTTAGGGGTGTGCAACCAACCAGCTAAAACCGACCTGACCCAACCCAACCTGCCGGGTTGGGTTGGGTTGGTTTTTAAGCCTTGGTGGGTTGGTTGGGTTAGGTTTGGGTCATAAAATTTCAAACTCATTAAACCCAATCCGATCCACCCATATATATATACATATATATATATATATTTATTTATTTATTTAAAATATATTATATAATTAATAAATTTTTTAAAATAACCAGTTTTTCCTATCCTATATAAAAGTCAATTAGTTCACAAAAACCCTAATAAAATTAGAGAAATTCTGATGACATGTCCAGTTACAAAACTTTGCCCCCAAATCACCTTCGTGGTAAGTTTTGGTTATTGGAGGGGTGATAGTGGGTCCATGTGAAAATACTCCTCCATCAATCACAACTCATCGCATGTGACAACTCGCACAAGTTGTGGGCAAAGTTGTATAATTGTACATAGCACTAGAATTTTCCTAAAACTACGTGCTCCTACTTAAGTGGAACTACTGCATTTCTTATGCATAGACTTTACATCAGCACTTTAAAACTAACTCGACATCATCCTACTGTGTTTCTCTCTCCTCATGTCCCTTCTCTCCTTCGTCCATCTATTTTCTCCATTTGGAACCACTATTTTATCTACAGTGATGTAGAGGCCGTTTGGTAATGTTGTTTTAGTAACGTTATTTATATTTTTTGAAAATACATGAGGGTAAAAAGAATTTGTAAAAATTAGGGGTGTGCAGCCAACTTGCTAACCCATCAAAACCAACCCAACCCAACTCGCTGAGTTGGCTTACAAATTTTTTTTTGATAGCGGGTTGGATTAGGTTTGGGTCATAAAATTTCAAACTCATTAAACTCAACCCGACCCACTCATATATATATATTTAAAATATATTATATAATTAATAATTTTTTAAAAATAACCAGCTCTTCCTATCTTATATAAAAACCAATTAGTTCATACAAACCCTAATAAATTACTATTGTTGTTTAGTCTTTAGTGTTGTTTGCCTTTAAAAAATTATATTAATAATAATCTGAGTTTTTTTAATATATTAATATTTATATTTTTTTCTACTCAATTAAATAATAACAATAAAAAATTTGTCCAATCCATGACTCGGCTGGGAAGTGAAGAGAAAAGAATGGAGAGAGAAAATTAGCATCTTTTGAGTATTTACATTAGTCGTGCAAAAAAAATTCATCTATTTTTTTGGTGGCAGGAAAGTAGAAGTTCATTATTTGTGTATTGACAGAATTGACTAACGCAAGCACAAGCTCATTAATAATTAACTTTTGGAGAAGGATATAGTTTCTCTATAATCCCAAAGATGATAGTTTCTCTAAAAAATAAATCCGGAAGATGATGCCATTAACCGGAGCTTCTTGGAAAGTGTATAGATCTACAGTCGACACAAAATTGACTTCTGAAAGACTTTTATTGCAGGAAATTGGGAGCTCATTAATTGAGTTTTTAACAAGATTGCCTATAAAAGTACAAGCTCATTAATTAGAATTTGTAGAGGATGTAGATTCTAGTTATGTTGACTGGACTTAATAAAATCTGAAAACCATGTCTAATGAAATGAGCTTTAGGGAATCACTCAATCCCTCGTCAAAACCTCTTGAAAAGTTAGTGCCCAAGTTTTTTTTTTTTTTTTTTGAGTTGGTGCCCAAGTTAGGTTAGGGTTTTCTATATATTCACATTCACATTCACATTCACATTGCTAAAACCTAAGCCGTCCCATCTGATCAACATAAACTCTTTACCCACTCCTCCCAATTGGCCGGGCCTAAAGGCCATTATACACTATACAGTCATTGACCCTTGATAAGACAGATAACATTTGATTGAAAATCAAAAATCCAACCCATATTTGTCTATATGCTTTTTCATTTTTCAAATTTTGTTTCCCCTCAAAAGCCTTCCTGATAGTTTCTCTAAAAAATAAATCCAAAAGATGATGGCATTAACCGAAGCTTCTTGGAAAGTGTATAGATCTGCAGTCGACACAAAATTGACTTCTGAAAAACTTTTATTGCAGGAAAATAGGAGCTCATTAATTGAGTTTTTGACAAGATTGTCTGTAAAAGTACAAGCTCATTAATTAGATTTTGTAGAGGATGTAGATTCTAGTTATGTTAACTGGACTTAATAAAATCTAAAAACCATGTTTAATGAAATAGAGCTTCAGGGAATCACTCAATCCCTCGCCAAAAGCCTTCCTTTCTTGTTTCATAGGAACCTGTCATGCTTCTATATGCCATAGGAAGCAAAGGTTAAGTACTGGCTACAACCTTCTAGACTATCATGCTCATGGAGTACGAGCTAGTCTGTTGCCTTCTTAGTTAGATTATCATGGAAACTCAATCTTATTTAGTTGCGTCACGTCCACGGTGGACCTCGCTGAGAGTTTAAACGCTCTCGTACAAATTGCCACGGTGGACCTCGCTATTATTAATTAAAATAATCTACGTCAGCAGCTGTTATGACGGTAGGTACATTTTTTTAAGCTTTGAACTGAATTGCAGGAATCGTCCACGGTTTTTAAACTCAGGTAGTTCAACTTCGGTTCTCACTGTTCACTACTTTTTGTGCATAGAACAATTTATGAGATTAGAGAACCATCTTGATGAACGGTGCTCACGTGTCTAATGCTGTTTAAAATGTAAAAATATAAGTTTGAAATGCTACACCAAATAGGCCCTAAAACAATCTTTAAAATAGTATACTATTTTTGAAAAAGGTTTTTATAGCTTTTTAACTTTCAATAAAAAATTTTAAAAACGAATTTGTTAATGTATGCTCTAAGAGCACATATTAATCGGAATCTATGTAAAATAGTAAAAAAAAGTACTTTATAAAATTTTAAAAAAAAAAATTGTGGGGAGTAAAAGGACCCAAGTGGGTATATGGGCCTTTGGGCTATAGCAAGGAGGGCCGACCTACTCTTGAGTTAAGAATTTGTTAGTACTGCGGATCGGCCCATACGCCGAGGATCCGAAGACACATCCGAGGGTGATTTTCTCCTCGGACAGACATAGGAGAACTTGGGATTTCATTATGAAGGTCAAGGCACAACTCCGTGAAGACTAATGGTTAAAAAGGGGGGAACCCTTGAATGTCCTAGATGCATTGATATTTAAGAAACACCAAAGGCAAAGGCTGTCACCTCCACATTAAAGACTCTGTACCTACCTCCTTGGCCACATTAATGGGGAAGTGACCCCTGAACAGTGGAACGGAAACTTCTGGTCACTATTCAAAGGCACTAAGAAAAGAAATATCTAGGGGGGAGGGGGTTGGAGCAACACGTGGACAAAGTATCAGAAAAAGAAGTATTTAAGGGGGAACCTAGAACAAGGAAAGAAGAAGATCTTTTGTAATCTTAAGAAAAAGAAAGAGAAATAATAGAAAGAGAGCCCTCGGCTTACGTCCGAGGAGGTTTATTTGCAGTATTTGTTTGTTGTTTACGAGTATTTGTAGCTATTAGCTTGTTATCAAGTCCTCAATACTTCTAACCTGAATTTCAAGCCCACACTCTACAAATTTTTATTGTTTAAGGCTCATTGGGCCTGAGCCTGTAACTGTTTTTGGGTACAGGTGCAATTGTGCACTTACAATTGGCGCCGTCTGTGGAAATCTAGTCTAGAAGGAGTAGGGATACTATGGTAGGCTTAGGTTCTCACCATGCAGAATCACAGGGATCACAACCGGAGGATCATTTCGAACGTCTTGAACGTCGAAGGGATCGTGAGGGAAGTGTCCATATTGAATACCCCGGGGCAAGCCATACTCATGGTAGGGGTAGCACCACCTACGAGGATGGTTCTAAAGCCATGCAGAAGGAGATCAATCGTTTGAAGAGAAAGTTACGCCGCGCCAGACGTAGATCTTCACCGTCCTCATCTAATCCTTCCTCGGAGGAGGTTAGAGGAGGTGGCTACAGCTTAAGGTCGTGCTCACCCCCCAGCGTAATGTCCTCCGGTGAGGAAGACAACTAACCAGTTCGCAGACGCAAGAAGCTTCCTTCTAGGGGCTTAGGCAACGATGCTATGAGTCGGGCGTTGCACCAACTCTCCAAATCTCTGTTTTCACGGAAGATTGAGAAAGGGAGGCTTCCCAGGAGGTTTACCCAGCCCACCTTTACCATCTACAATGGCTGGACTGATCCGGTGGAGCACGCGAGTCACTTTAACCAGAGGATGGCGGTGCACTCTCACAACGAGACCCTAATGTGTAAAGTTTTCCCCTCTAGCTTGGGACCTGTGGCTATGAGGTGGTTCAACGGCCTTAAATCGGGGTCTATAGGTTCGTTCGGGGAGCTAACTAGGGCATTCGTTTCGCGGTTCATTACGTGTAGCAGAGTACCTCGGCCATTGGACTCGTTGCTATCCATGACCATGAAGGAAGGGGAGACGCTGAAAGCATACTCCGACCGGTACTGGGAGATGTTTAATGAAATAGATGGTGACTTTGATGAGGTGGCGCTTAATACCTTTAAGGTAGGTCTTCCTACTGACCATGACTTGAGAAAGTCTTTGACCAAAAAGCCCGTCCGCAGCGTACGTCGCCTTATGGATCGTATTGATGAATACAAAAGGGTAGAGGAAGACCAGCAGCAAGAAAAGGGAAAGGAGAAGGTTATCCCGCAGGAGAGAAGGAATTTCAGGTTGGACAGATACCACAACAACAAGCCGAGGAGAGATTATTTCGGGCAATCCGGCCCGGCAGCTCTTCAGGCCGTAAACACTGTGTTCCGAGAACCAGTGCACTAACTACTGGAGAAAGTTCATAAGGAGCCTTTCTTCAGGTGGCATAGTAAGATGGCATGGGATCCTGCGAAGAGGAATCAGAACCTTTTTTGTCAGTACCATCAGGATGTGGACCACACTACCGAGAACTGTCGGACCCTTTGGAACCACTTGGAGCAGCTTGTCAGTAAAGGAAAATTGAAGCAGCACTTGTGTCAATCTACTGGGCAGGGCCGTCAAGCTGGCTCAAATAAACAGAGGAACAATCCGTCTCAGCCGGCATTGGGAACAATTAATGTTATCTTCGTTGCACCTGGCAGGACCGGCTCAGGTCCCACTAGGGTGATGGCGGTTTCCCATTCACAAGCCGAGGAGGCAGGCTGCAGGCCGAAGAGGTTGAAGGTAACTTTGCCCGTCTTGGGATTCTCCGAGGAGGATAAGGTTGGTACCATTCAACCCCATGACGACGCTCTTGTGGTCACTCTTAGGATAGGGAATTATGATGTGAAGAGGGTGATGATTGATCAGGGCAGCGGCGCAGATATCATGTACCCTGATTTATTCAAGGGGCTAAGGTTGAAGTTGGAGGATCTCACTCCTTATGATTCGCCACTTATAAGCTTTGAAGGGAAAGCCGTTGTGCCAAAGGGACAGATTCGTTTGCCTGTGCAATCTGGTTCAGAAACGGTCGAGGTAGATTTCATTGTAGTTGACGCGTACTCCCCATATACAGCCATCCTCGCTAGGCCATGGTTGCACGCTCTAGGAGCCATCTCCTTTACCTTGCATGTTAAGGTTAAGTTCCCCTCGGAGGAATATGTGGAAGAGATCATCAGCAGTCAATCGGTGGCAATGCAATGTATATCGGCTGCAGTGCTGCACCAGACAGAAGCCGAGTCTTCGGCTGTGATCGTCAAAGACTTATAGCAATTAACGGCCCCTGATTCACCTGGAGTGGTGACAGGAGAGGAAACACATTGTGAGGAGTTAGAGAAGTTTTTGGTAGCCGATGACCCAGAGAGGTTCTTCCAAGTAGGCATACTTTTGCCGCATCAGGAGAAGATGGAGTTGTTGGAATTTTTGAAGGACAATATCGATGTTTTTGCGTGGGATCCTTATGAGGCTCCAGGCGTAGATTCGAGCTTCATTTGTCACCATTTAAACGTCAACCCGGCCATTGTTCCGAGAAGGCAGCCACCTCGGCGTTCTTCCAAAGAACACTCTGAGGCTGTGAAGGAAGAGGTGCTCAAACTCAAGAGGGCTGGGGCTATCAAAGAAGTTTTCTACCCCGAGTGGTTGGCGCATACGGTTGTGGTTAAAAAGAAGAATGGAACGTGAAGAGTATGTGTGGACTTCACTGATTTGAACAAGGCCTGTCCCAAGAATTCGTTCCCAATGTCGTGTATTGATCAACTGGTAGATGCCACTGTCGGAAATCATTGGATGAGTTTTTTGGACGCCTTCCATGGTTACCATCAGATTCCCTTGGCGTTGGAGGATCAAGAGAAGACTGCTTTCATTACTCCAACGGGGAATTACCACTATAAGTTCATGCCATTTGGGTTGAAGAATGCTGGGGCTACCTACCAAAGGATGATGACCAGAATGTTCGAACAGCAACTGGGGAAGACCATTGAAGTATATGTGGATGATATGGTGGTGAAGAGCAAAACAATACCTTCACACGTGAAAGACCTGGCCGACACCTTTCAAGTGCTGAGAAAGTACAAGCTGTGCCTTAACGCCTCAAAATGCTCTTTTGGCGTGGGGTCTGGAAAGTTCTTGGGATACATGATTACTCATAGAGGCATAGAGGTAAACCCAACGCAGGTTAAGTCTATTCAGGATTTACAGCCTCCTCGGAACCCAAAAGAAATCCAGAAATTGATTGGAATGATTGCCGCATTGAACAGATTTATATCTAAGCCAGCTGACTGGTGTCGTCCTTTCTTCCAGTTGTTGAACAAGTGGAAAGGGTTTTAGTGGACCGAGGACTACGTGTTAGCTTTCTAACAGCTTAAGCAATATCTTTCTCGGCCACCCATTCTGTCTCGCCCAGAGGCGGATGAGGTTTTGTTTGCTTATCTGGCAGTGGCCGTCCACGCGGTTAGCCTTGTCCTCATAAGGGATGATAACGGGGTGTAAATACCGGTATACTACGTTAGCAAGTCTTTAAATGATGCCGAGGTGCGTTTTCTACTCTTGGAGAAAGCACTTCTGGCCATAGTTCATGCCACGCAGAAGCTTCCTCATTATTTTCAGTCCCACACTGTGGTGGTTCTGACCCAATTGCCCCTCAAGGCAGTGCTACGTAGTGCCGACTACTCAGGCAGGGTGGCAAAGTGGGGAACCATTCTGGGGGCTTTTGACGTTAAATACAAGCCTCGCACCTCGGTGAAGGGCCAGGTCCTCGTTGACTTAGTGGTAGAGTTTGCCGAACCATTGCTAGAAGAAACTTTGAAAGAGGCACACACGGATGAAAAATCAGTTGGTGTGATCACAGCTGCAGTACCGCCGACTTGGAAAGTGTATGTGGATGGGGCAGCTAATCAGAGAGGGTTAGGTGTTGGGCTTGTCCTGATGTCCTCTGAGGAAATTGTCTTCGAAAAATCTTTGAGATTGGCATTCTCGGCTACTAATAATGAGGCCGAGTATGAAGCAGTCCTGGTGGGCATGAAAATAGTACATAGGATGGGTGGAAAGGAAATCCATGTGTTCTCGGACTCTTAGTTGGTGGTCGGCCAAGCCACGGGGACCATGGAGGCTAAAGACCCAAGGATGCAAGAATATTTGGCCCAGGTCAAGCGTCAGCAAACTGAATTTGACTCCTTTGTCTTAGCTCACATCTCTAGGAATGGAAACACCCATGCAGACTTCTTAGCCACGCTGGCAACGTCTTCGGCTCAGGGCTTGCCCAGGGTTATCCTCGTCGAGGATTTACTACAGCCAACTCTTGCTGTTGTCAACACGGTTCGCATTCATCTGATAAGGCCTGGACCTAGTTGGATTGACCCGGTTATATCTTTCCTTAAGAATGACATCCTTCCTGAGGACAAGTTTGAAGCAGATAAGATACGTCGAAAGGCGCCACGCTTCTTGTTGTCCGAGGACCAGAAACTGTATAAACGATCCTTCTCAGGACCGTACTTGCTATGTGTGCACCCCGACCCAACGGAAGCACTTCTGGAAGAGCTGCATGAAGGGATTTGTGGAAGCCACACTAGGGAAAGATCCTTAGCCCACAGGGCTCTTACTTAGGGTTATTGGTGGCCCAATATGCAGAGGGAGGCTCAGGACTATGCCAGGAAATGTGATCAATGCCAGAGGTTCGCCTCTAATATTCATCAACCTGGAGGGGTTCTTAACCCCTTCTCCAGTCCTTGGCCTTTCGCACAATGGGGATTGGACATAGTGGGGCCATTTCCGAGGGCAGCAGGTAACAAAAGATGGCTGCTTGTGGGGACGGATTACTTTACTAAATGGGTCGAGGCTGAGCCCTTAGCAAACATCAGAGATGTGGATTCCAAGAAGTTTGTTTGGAAGAACATCGTCACTAGGTTCGGAATACCACATACACTTATATCGGATAATGGCGTTCAATTTGACAGCAATGCTTTTAGGAAGTATTGCGGTGATATGGGCATCATAAATAGATACTCCACCCTAGCTTATCCTCAGGAAAATGGGCAAGTCGAGGCCGTTAACAAGGTCATAGTCAGTGGGCTGAAGAAAAGGTTAGACGATGCGAAAGGCAGATGGGTAGAAGAACTCCTACATGTTCTGTGGACGTATCGGACTACACCGCGCAGGTCCACGGGAGAAACACCATTCTCTATGACTTATGGAGCCGAGGCGGTGATACCTTTGGAATCTGGTTTTCCCATCCTAAAGACGAGTTCTTTTAGCCCGAAGAATAACGATGGACTCCTGGAGAAAGGTCTTGATTTACTTGAGGAACGGCGCGAGGCAGCCATGGTCCAAATGGCTTATTATCAACAAAAGCTTAAACGGGGATATGATGCCCACGTGAAACTAAGGCCACTCGCACCTGGGGATCTTGTACTAAGAAAGATTGCGGGTACTTCTAGGAACCCAACATGGGGTAAGCTAGGACCAAAATGGAAAAGCCCCTATCGTATTGTTTCAGTAGCAGGCATAGGGTCATATCGGCTAGCTGACCTAGATGAAAGAATTGTACCACGCCCATGGAATGTAAATAACCTGCGAAGGTATTTTTATTAATAAAGTATGTTTTTGTTTGTTCTTAGTTCAAAGTTATAAATACCTTAGGAGTTTCCAATTACTATTCTTAAGAATCAAACAGAAACTTGGTTAAGTGTAGTCCTCGAACCACAAACCTTGTGGAAATTGATATCTTGTCATTTGTTAAACAGAACCTTAGTTATGCCAGGTCCTCGGACCTCCTACTTTAGAGAAATTAACATTTGAAGTTACTATTCTTAAGAATCAAATAGAAACTTGGTTAAGTATAGTCCTCGGACCACAAACCTTGTGGAAATTGATATCTTGTCATTTGTTAAACAGAACCTTAGTTATGCCGGGTCCTCGGACCTCCTACTTTGAGGAAATTAACATTTGAAGTTACTATTCTCAAGTGTCAAACAGAAACTTGGTTAAGTGTAGTCCTCGGACCACAAACCTTGTGAAAATTGATATCTTGTCATTTGTTAAACAGAACCTTAGTTATGCCGGGTCCTCGGACCTCCTACTTTGGGGAAATTAACATTTGAAGTTACTATTCTTAAGAATCAAACAGAAACTTGGTTAAGTGTAGTCCTCGGACCACAAACCTTGTGGAAATTGATATCTTGTCATTTGTTAAACAGAACCTTAGTTATGCCAGGTCCTCGGACCTCCTACTTTGGAGAAATTAACATTTGAAGTTACTGTTCTCAATTGTCAAACAGAAACTTGGTTAAGTGTAGTCCTCGGACCACAAACCTTGTGGAAATTGATATCTTGTCATTTGTTAAACAGAACCTTAGTTATGTCGGGTCCTCGGACCTCCTACTTTGGGGAAATTAACATTTGAAGTTACTATTCTTAAGAATCAAACAGAAACTTGGTTAAGTGTAGTCCTCGGACCCCAAACCTTGTGGAAATTGATATCTTGTCATTTGTTAAACAGAACCTTAGTTATGCCGGGTCCTCGGACCTCCTACTTTGGGGAAATTAACATTTGAAGTTACTATTCTTAATAATGAAATAGAAACTTGGTTAAGTGTAGTCCTCGGACCACGAACCTTGTGGAAATTGATATCTTGTCATTTGTTAAACAGAACCTTAGTTATGCCGGGTCCTCGGACCTCTTACTTTGGGAAAATTAACATTTGAAGTTATTGTTCTCAAGTGTCAAACAGAAACTTGGTTAAGTATGGTCCTCGGACCACAAACCTTGTGGAAATTGGTATCTTGTCATTTGTTAAACAAAACATTAGTTATGTCGGGTCCTCGGACCTCCTACTTTGGGGAAATTAACATTTGAAGTTACTATTCTTAAGAATCAAACAGAAACTTGGTTAAGTGTAGTCCTCGGACCACAAACCTTGTGGAAATTGATATCTTGTTATTTGTTAAATAGAACCCTAGTTATGCTGGGTCCTCGGACCTCCTACTGTGGGAAAGTTAACGTTTGAAATTACTATTCTTATTCTTATCACCTGTTTTGTGGAAATCAGTATCTTACCATTTATTAATTTAGATCTCAATTTCCACATCTTTAAGTGTTATATAAGTTCTTGTTGGGAATGGTCTTCAGACCTTGCATCCTACTGAAAGCAATACGTCAGATTACAAAGATGTAACCATCATGTGAGTTGCCTAACTACGGCATTGTTTGATATCTAAACTAAGTTATGTGGTTGTTTTGAAGTCATAATTGTTTGATTGCTGGAGTTAGACTTATTTATGGTGTTCTTCCTTTAACTATTTGTTAGTGAAAATTTTCATGGCAAGTACAAAAAGAATAAAGTAAAACAAAGACAACATAAATGAAAGTTGAATAAACTGTTCTTCATTAATTATATACAAAAAGGGGGGGGGGGTACAGAAAGTCCCTATACTAGGCCTTAAGCTAAGGAAGGAGGGTCTGGGAGGGAGCTGCTGCCAGCCTCAGTGCTCCTCAGTTCCAGCTCAAAGGTAGACAAGACTTGCTTCCCTTTGTCTGTTGAAGGAATGAGGGGCTCCACATTTTGAATTGGCTCCTCCTCGGCACCTCCACACTCGCCCTTCTCTTTATGGGAACCTTCAGGTTCTGTAGGATCAGGAACAAGTTCTGGCGCCACAGGAGGAAGGGCTGGAAAGGCAGCAACAGGAGGGTCTTCAATTTCCTGTATGTCTAGGGGAAGCCAAATGTTCTCGAGCTTCCTCAGCTCGGAAGCTTGAGGAATCCCTGCTGCATTCATGGCCTCTCCCCAGACCTGCTGACAGTACTTTCGGCACAAGGCCGCAAAAGCCTCTGTCAACAATTCTTGCGTTCTTGCCACCCCCTCCTGATAGCTGGCCTTCTTCGCAGCCTCTAGTGCTTGCTTGTGGGTGCGAGCCTCCTCCTTCACTCGCGTAAGCTCCTTCTCCAAGTCAGAGCTTGCTCGTTGGGCTTGAGAGAGCTCGTCGTCTTTTTAGTGAAGAAGCTTACGCTGGCTCTCCACTTGGGTCTCCATCGTCTTTAAGCTGGCCTCGGCACCATCTCTCTCTCTCTTCAGGTCGGCCAGCTGCGATGTGAGCTTCCCGTTTTCAGCTAAGGCCTGGCCGAGGGATCTTTCTGCCTCTTGTCTTAGCTCTTGCTCCACTCCAGTTTGCTTCCGATAGTCCTCCACAAACTTCTCGGCAGCGAAAACTTCTTGGATGGACTGCGAAAAATGTCAGGAGGTTAAAAAGGGTAAAGTATCTACAAATGAATCTAGTGTACAAGTGTCAGGTGGAACTTACCAGAGCTAGATCCCTTTTCAGTAAAAGGAATAACTGAGGCTGGCCCATTTTTTCCAAGTTTTCCATGTCCTTGGGCAGCAGAAGAGGATGCTCCAACACCTCGGCCAAGTGGTGGGCGTGGCCTTGCTGGACTGCTCTGATGCTGGAGTGGCAGGGAATTGGTGCGCCGTCCAGTCGCAGGTCAGGAGACCAGGTGGCCGGTGCTCGGCGCACTTCGGCCACGTCCCTGATTTCCCCGCTTTCAACTGAACGGGCGCGCCCTTTGCCCTTGTCCAGCTTCTGCTGCTGGGCCGGCGCTGGCAGTTGTCTTTGTTTCTTCGGCTTCTCACCACCAGCCCCCTCAGCCTCCCCCTTCCTTTTCTTCTTTGGGTCTTCGGCTGGAGGCTTGGGGTCGGCCGAAGGAGGAGGAGGTGGTGGTAAAGCCGGGGGAACTTGGGACCCCCTCGTTCCCTTCTTTGCCACGCGTGCGCCTCTCGCGGTTATGAGGTCCTTCAGCTCGTCCATCTCTTCATCAATGGAGCTATCGTTTGGACGCGCTATCACTAGACCTTCGAACCCAGAGGCCTCGGCTTCTTCTTCTTCTTCGTCGGAAAGAACAACGAACGGGTTTCCGCGAGGTCGTGGGGAGTCCTCGAGCTGGAACTGTTCTATCTCCTCGTCCAACGTGTTCGAAGAAGACACTTGCTCCTCTGGGACAGCAATGGCCTGAGAGTGCACGGCGAGGGGGATTGCCGCTATGGGCTGTGTGTACAATACGGTGTGAGGGGTGTCAGGGATGTCTTGGTCGGCCAAAAAGTGGGGTCTGGCTACGTGAATCCTCCTACGCCTTCGGTCACCCGCGATTACTGCATTCTCTATCTCCTGGAAGTCCGAGGAGATAGGATCGTACCCCAGAATCAGATGAGTCGCCCTAAGTTGTAAGTCTCCGCTGACGAACACCTCGGAGCGCAGTACTCAATTTAAATCTGCAACGTTGCAGTGGCTTAAGCGTGGGCGCACGTGTTGCTTATCTGCAAAGAAAGACAACAAAGTAAACAAACATGGTCAGATTCACAGAACATGTAATAAATTAACATTAGACGTTCAAGTAAATGCAAATACACATTTTCTAGATGTTAGAGGAAGTTATGTGGTGGAAAGATTAATCCTAGGGTGTCGCACCTGGATCCCCCCACTCAACTGGGCAGTGGGGGCCGTCGTGCCAGTTCTCAGAGACGATGAGGTAGTCATCCTTCATGCCTTTGTTGGATTTGGGCAGACAGGAGATTAGCCTAACAACGCTAGAACGGGATTTAATGTAGTAACCTACCTTGGTAAGTTTATGGCATTCGTACATGAAAACGATGTCATGCCAAGTGAGGTTGAGACCCATTTGCTCGTTTAGAGCGTCGACGTTACCTAAAACTCTAAAAATGTTTGGGGCGCATTTATCAGGACACAACCGGTGGTTGCGGAGGTACTCCCTGGTTACGGGTCTCATTGGGAGGGTCATCCCACCTTCTACGAAGGCTACCATTGGGATGATAACCTCTCCAGTTTTCCTAGAACCGGCCACGGCTTCCGCCGGGCAGTATTCTAAACCTACGTCGCTGGGAATATGATACTTGGCTCTAAAGCCTTCCATCCCAGCGGCAGTATCAACTAGACACTTAAACTTTCCTATCAGCGAGGAACGAAAGACTAAGTTCTAAGAGGGAGAACGGTTATAAGGGCAGCCGAGGACAAGATTTGAGGAGAAAGGGTTAAGAAAAGAAGGAGCAAGAACTTACGAATTTCAAGTTGTCCGAATTTCCACGAATGTTTGCAGACAAAAGGTGATTACTGATGTTTTGATGGGATTAGCCTCTGGAGAAATAAATGAAGGCGCAGGTTCCCGAAGCGTCACGACATGCGGAAGGCGGCCTCGAAATTATATTTGTCCCGCCCAAATTTTCATGGAGTAACAAGGACCGTTGGATGCTCATCTCACCGTTGAACGTGGGGGACAAGGTGTAACTTACGGTAATAAATGCGCGCGTTTTTGAAAATAAAACCGCCAAGTGGCATCCTCTGGAACGCGAAACGGTCTCCACACGTGCAATCATTTACAAAATGTGCGAAGTAAGTTCTCGTCGGATCAAAACCCTATTTTTCTCCTCGGATGTTGAAAAAATAGAGTTTTGAGGGGTTATTGTGGGAAGTAAAAGGACCCAAGTGGGTATATGGGCCTTTGGGCTATAGCAAGGAGGGCCGACCTGCTCTTGAGTTAAGAATTTGTTAGTACTGCGGATCGGCCCATACGCCGAGGATCCGAAGACACATCCGAGGGTGATTTTCTCCTCGGACAGACACAGGAGAACTTGGGACTTCATTATGAAGGTCAAGGCATAACTCTGTGAAGATTAATGGTTAAAAAGGGGGAACCCTTGAATGGCCTAGATGCACGGATATTTGAGAAACACCAAAGGCAAAGGCTGTCACCTCCACATTAAAGACTCTGCACCTACCTCTCTGGTCGCATTAATGGGGAAGTGACCCCTGAACAGTAGAACAGAAACTTCTGGTCACTATTCAAAGGCACTAAGAAAAGAAATATCTAGGGGGGAGGGGGTTGGAGCAACACGTGGACAAAGTATCAGAAAAAGAAGTATTTAAGGGGGAACCTAGAACAAGGAAAGAATAGGATCTTTTGTAATCTTAAGAAAAAGAAAGAGAAATAATAGAAAGAGAGCCCTTGGCTTACGTCCGAGGAGGTTTATTTGCAGTATTCGTTTATTGTTTACGAGTATTTGTAGCTATTAGCTTGTTATCAAGTCCTCAATACTTCTAACCTGGATTTCAAGCCCACACTCTACAAATTTTTATTGTTTAAGGCTCATTGGGCTTGAGCCCGTAGCTGTTTTTGGGTCCAGGTGCAATTGTGCACTTACGAATATATATATATATTTGTTTCTTTTACCTTTGAATATACTATTTTCAAGTTTTCTAGCAATAACGGCGACATTGCATCCTGGTCAAAATTCTTTACCTGTCGTAGCTTGAAGCATTTTCGTACAATATTTACTCGAGTTTCTTTATTCTTTCGAAAATATTTTCCATTTGTTTCTTGGATTACGAAATATGCTATCTAAAAGTTTTGGTGCAAAAACGCCGACATTGTATTCCGGTCAAAATTCTTGCCAGTCGGATAATAGAGCATTGTCGTACAAATTTTACCCAAGTTTTTATTTATTTATTTGTTTTCACTATTTTTTTTCCAATTGACTATTCCTTTTGTTTCATAGACCTCTGAATATACTATCTACAAGTTTTCAAGTAAAAACGACGACATAGCATTCGGGTCAAAATTTTTAACTGGTCGGAACTAGGGGCATTTTCGTACAATATTTACCCGTGTTTTTTTTTTATTATTTCGAAATAATTTTCCATTTGTTTCTTGGATTACGAAATATGCTATCTAAAAGTTTTGGTGCAAAAACGCCGACATTGTATTCCGGTCAAAATTCTTGCCAGTCGGATAATAGAGCATTGTCGTACAAATTTTACCCAAGTTTTTATTTATTTATTTATTTTCACTATTTTTTTTTCCGATTGACTATTCCTTTTGTTTCATAGACCTCTGAATATACTATCTACAAGTTTTCAAGTAAAAACGACGACATAGCATTCGGGTCAAAATTTTTAACTGGTCGGAACTAGGGGCATTTTCGTACAATATTTACCCGTGTTTTTTTTTTATTATTTCGAAATAATTTTCCATTTGTTTCTTGGACCACTAAATATGCTATTTACAAGTTTTGGTGCAATGCTGACACTGTATTCCAATCAAAATATTTGACCAGTCAGACAACAGGGCTTTGTCGTAGAAATTTTACCAAAGTTTTTTTGTTTTTGTTTTTTTTTTTTTCGATTGACTATTCCATTTGATTCTTAGACCTCTGAATATACTATCTAAAAGTTTTCGAGTAAAAACGGCGACATTGCATTCTGGTCAAAAATTTTAACCGGTTGGAGTTAGACGCATTTTCGTACAATATTTACCCTTGTTTTTTTATTCTTTCGAAAGAATTTTTCATTTTTTTCTTGGACCACTAAATATGCTATCTACATGATTTGGTACAAAAATGCCGACACTGTATTCCGATCAAAATTCTTGACCAGTCGGACAACAGGGCGTTGTAAAAATTTGACAAAAGTTTTTTTTTTCCCCTGATTGACTATTTCATTTGTATCTTAGACATTTGAATATACTATTTATAATTTTTCGAACCAAAATGATGATTTTGCATTCTTGTCAAAATTCTTCACCAGTCGGAGCTAAGGGCATTTTCATACAATGTTTACCGAGTTTTTTTTTATTCATTCGAAAGAGTTTTCCATTTGTTTCTTGGACCACTAAATATGCTATCTACAAGTTTTGGTGCAATGCCGACACTGTATTCCGGTTAAAATATTTGACCAGTCGGACAACAGGGCTTTGTTGTACAAATTTTACCAGAGTTTTTTTTTTTTTTTTTTTTTTTTTTTTTTTTTTTTTTTTTTTTTTCGATTGACTATTCCATTTGTTTCTTAGACCTCTGAATATACTATCTATAGTTTTCGAGTAAAAACGGCGAAATTGCATTCTGGTCAAAAATTTTAACCGGTCGGAGCTAGCCGCATTTTTGTACAATATTTACCCTATTTTTTTTATTTTTTCGAAAGAATTTTCCATTTGTTTTTGGACCACTAAATATGCTATCTACATGATTTGGTGCAGAAATTTCGACACTGTATTCCGGTCAAAACTGTTGACCAGTCGGCCAACAGGGCGTTGTTGTAAAAATTTGACACAAGTTTTTTTTTTTTTTTTTTTTTCGATTGACTATTCCATTTGTATCTTAGACATTTGATTATACTATTTACAAGTTTTCGAACCAAAACGACGACATTGCATTCTGGTCAAAATTCTTCACCAGTCGAAGCTAAGGGCATTTTCATACAATATTTACCGAGTTTTTTTATTCCTTCGAAAGAATTTTTTATTTGTTTCTTTGACCACTAAATATTCTATCTACAAGTTTTGGTGCAAAAATGTCGACATTGTATTCCGTTCAAAATTTTTTATCAGTCGGACAACAGGGCATTGGGGTACAAATTTTATCCAAGTTTTTTTTTTTTTTTTTTGATTGACTATTCTATTTGTTTCTTAGACCTTTGAATATACTATTTTCAAGTTTTCGAGCAAAAACAGCGACACTGCATTTTGGCCAAAATTCTTGACCTGTCATAGCTAGAAGCATTTTCGTACAATATTTACACGAGTTTCTTTATTCTTTCGAAAATATTTTCCATTTGTTTCTTGGATTACGAAATATGCTATCTAAAAGTTTTGTTGCAAAACCGCCGATATTGTATTTCGGTCAAAATTCTTGTCAGTCAGACAACAGAGCATTGTCGTACAAATTTTACCCAAGTTTTTATTTATTTATTTATTCTTTTACTATTTTTTTTTCGATTGACTATTTCATTTGTTTCTTAGACCTCTGAATATACTATCTACAAGTTTTGAGTAAAAACGATGACATAGCATTCTAGTCAAAATTTTTAACCAGTCAAAGCTAGGGGCATTTTTGTAAAATATTTGGCCGATTTTTTTTCTTCGATTCACTATTCCATTTGTTTCTTCGACCTCTAAATATACTTTCTACAAGTTTTCGAGTAAAAATAGCGACATGGCATTCTGGTTAAAATTTTTAACCGATCGGAGCTTGGGGCATTTTTGTACAATATTTTCCCGAGTTTTTTAATTCTTTCAAAAGAATTTTCCATTTGTTTCTTGGATCACTAAATATGTTATTTACAAGTTTTGGTGCAAAAACGCCGACGTTGTATTCCGGCCAAAATTCTTGACCAGTTGGACAACAGAGCATTGTTGTACAAATTTTACCCAATTTTTTTTTTTTTTTTCGATTGACTATTCTATTTGTTTCTTATACCTCTGAATATACTATCTACAAGTTTTCGAGTAAAAGCGACGACATTACATTCTGGTAGAAATTATTAACCGATTGGAGCTAGAGGCATTTTTGTACAATATTTACCCGAGTTTTTTTATTCTTTCAAAAGAATTTTTCATTTGTTTCTTGGACTACTAAATATGCTATCT
Organism: Castanea mollissima; assembly: GCA_014183005.1. NCBI lineage: Eukaryota > Viridiplantae > Streptophyta > Magnoliopsida > Fagales > Fagaceae > Castanea > Castanea mollissima. The sequence goes on along the minus strand of JACAVU010000006.1, from coordinate 92,754 downwards.
ACAAGTTTTGGTGCAAAAATGCCGACACTGTATTCTGGTCAAAATTTTTGACCAGTCGAGCAACAGGGCATTACTGTACAAATTTTAACCAAAATTTTTTTTTGATTTACTATTCCATTTGTTTCTTGGACCTCTGAATATACTTTATATAAGTTTTCGAGTAAAAACAGCGTCATGGCATTCTGGTAAAAAATTTTAACCGGTTGGAGCTAGGGGAATTTTTGTACAATATTTACCCGAGTTTTTTTATTCTTTCAAAAGAATTTTCCATTTGTTTCTTTGACCACTAAATATGCCATTTACAAGGTTTGGTGCAAAAATGCCGACACAGTATTCCGATCAAATTTTTTTGACCAGACGGACAACAAGGCATTGTCTTTCAAATTTTAGCAAAGTGTTTTTTTTTTTTTTTTTGGATTGACTATTCCATTTGTTTCTTAGACCTCTGAGTATACAATCTACAAGTTTTCTAGAAAAAATGGAGACATTGCATTTGGGTAAAAACTTTTAACCTATCGGAGCTAGGAGCATTTTTATACAATATTTACCCGAGTTTTTTATTCTTTCGAAAGAGTTTTTCATTTTTTTCTCTAACCACTAAATATACAATCTACAAGTTTTGGTGCAAAAATGCCGACACTATATTTCGGTCAAAATTCTTGACCAGTCGGACAACAGGGCATTACCGTAAAAATTTGACACAATTTTTTTTTTCTTTTCGATTCACTTTTCCATTTGTTTTTTCGACCTCTAAATATACTTTCTACAAGTTTTCGAGTAAAAACGACGACATGGCATTGTGGTCAAAAGAATTTTAACCGGTCGGAGCTAGGAGCATTTTTTGTACAATATTTACCCGAGTTTTTTTTATTCTTTCGAAAAAAATTTCCATTTGTTTCCTAGACAACTAAATATGCTATCTACAAGTTTTGGAGCAACATTGCCGACACTATATTCTGGTCAAAAGTTTTGATCAGTCGGACAACAGGGCATTGTGGTACAAATTTTACCCTTTTTTTTTCGATTGAAAATTCTATTTGTTTCTTAGACCTTTGAATATACTATTTTCAAGTCTTCGAGCAAAAACGGTGACATTGCATTCTGGTCAAATTCTTAACCTGTCGGAGTTAGAAGCATTTTCGTACAATATTTACTAGAGCTTTTTTATTCTGTCAAAAATATTTTCCATTTGTTTCTTGGATCACTAAATATGCTATCTACAAGTTTTTAGGCAAAAACACCGACATAGTATTCCGATCAAAATTCTTGACCAGTTGGACAACAGAGCATTGTTGTGTAAATTTTACCCATGTTTATTTTTATTTATTATTTTTTTTCCCGATTGACTATTCCATTTGTTTCTTAGATCTCTGAGTATACTATCTACTAGTTTTCGAGAAAAAACAGCGACATTGCATTATGGTAAAAAATTTTAACTGGTCTGAGCTAGGGGCATTTTTGTACAATAGTTACTCGAGTTTTTTTATTTGTTCGAAAGAATTTTCCATTTGTTTCTTGGACCACTAAATATGCTATCTACAAGTTTTGGTGCAATGCCGACACTATAATCCGGTCAAAATATTTGACCAGTCGAACAACAGGGCTTTGTTGTACAAATTTTATTAAAGTTTTCTTTTTTGTTTTTTTTTTCAATTGACTATTCCACTTTTTTCTTAGACCTCTGAATATACTATCTAAAAGTTTTCGAGTAAAAACGGCGAAATTGCATTCTGGTCAAAAATTTTAACCGGTCGGAGCTAGACGCATTTTCGTACAATATTTGTCCGAGTTTTTTTATTCTTTCGAAAGAATTTTCCATTTGTTTTTGGACCACTAAATATGCTATCTACATGATTTGGTGCAAAAATCCCGACACTGTATTCTGGTCAAAATTGTTGACCAGTCGGACAACAGGGCATTGTCGTAAAAATTTGACACAAGTTTTTTTTTTTTTTGATTGACTATTCCATTTGTATCTTAGACCTTTGATTATACTATTTACTAGTTTTCGAACCAAAACGACGACATTGCATTCTGGTCAAAATTCTTCACTAGTCGGAGCTAAGGGCATTTTCGTACAATATTTACCGAGTTTTTTTATTCCTTCAAAAGAATTTTCCATTCGTTTCTTGGACCACTAAATATGCAATCTACAATTTTTGGTGCAAAAATGTCAAAACTGTATTCCGGTCAAAATTTCTGACCAGTCGGACAACAGGGCATTGTCGTACAAATTTTAACCAAGTTTTATTTTTTATTTTTTATTGACTATTCCATTTGTTTCTTAGACTTTTGAGTATACTATCTACAAGTTTTCGAGTAAAAATGTCGATATTGTGCTCTGGTCAAAATTTTTAACCGGTCGGAGCTAGGGACATTTTTGTACAATATTTACCTGTGTTTTTTTATTCTTTCAAAAGAATTTTTTATTTGTTTCTTTAACCACTAAATATTCTATCTACGAGTTTTGGTGCAAAAATGTCGACATTGTATTCCGTTCAAAATTTTTGACCAGTCAAACAATAGGGCATTGGAGTACAAATTTTACCCAAGTTTTTTTTTTTTTTTTTTTTTCGATTGACTATTCTATTTGTTTCTTAGACCTTTGAAATATACTATTTTAATGTTTTCGAGCAAAAAAGGCGACACTGCATTTTGGTCGAAATCCTTGACCTATCATAGGTAGAAGCATTTTCGTACAATATTTACATGAGTTTATTTATTCTTTCGAAAATATTTTCCATTTGTTTCATGGATTACGAAATATGCTATCTAAAAGTTTTGTTGCAAAAACGCCGATATTGTATATCGCTAAAAATTCTTGCTAGTCGGACAACAGAGCATTGTCGTACAAATTTTACCCAAGTTTTTATTTATTTATTTACTATTTTTTTTTCGATTGACTATTCCATTTGTTTCTTAGACCTCTGAATAAATTATCTACAAGTTTTTGAGTAAAAACGACGACATAGCATTCGGGTCAAAATTTTTAACCGGTCAAAGTTAGGGGCATTTTTGTAAAATATTTGGCCGATTTTTTTTTCTTCGATTCACTATTCCATTTGTTTCTTCGACCTCTGAATATACTTTCTACAAGTTTTCAAGTAAAAACAGCGACATGGCATTCTGGTCAAAATTTTTAACCAGTCGAAGCTTGGGGCCTTATCGTATAAATTTTAACCAAGTTTTTTTTTGATTCACTATTCCATTTGTTTCCTGGACCTCTGAATATACTTTATATAAGTTTTCGAGTAAAAACAGCGTCATGGCATTCTGGTAAAAAATTTTAACCGGTCGGAGCTAGGGGAATTTTTGTACAATATTTACCCGAGTTTTTTTATTCCTTCGAAAGAATTTTCCATTTGTTTCTTTGACCACTAAATATGACATTTACAAGGTTTGGTGCAAAAATGCCGACACAGTATTTCGGTCAAAATTTTTGACCAGACGGACAACAGGGCATTGTCTTTCAAATTTTAACAAAGTTTTTTTTTTTTTTGATTGATTATTCCATTTGTTTCTTAGACCTCTGAGTATACAATCTACAAGCTTTCTAGAAAAAATGGAGACATTGCATTCTGGTAAAAAAATTTAACTTGTCGGAGCTAGGGGCATTTTTATACAATATTTACCCGAGTTTTTTTATTCTTTCGAAAGAGTTTTTCATTTGTTTCTCTGACCACTAAATATGCTATCTACAAGTTTTGGTGCAAAAATGCCGACACTATATTTCGGTCAAAATTCTTGACCAGTCGGACAACAGCGCATTACTGTAAAAATTTGACACAAGTTTTTTTTTTTTTTTTTCTTTTCGATTCACTTTTCCATTTGTTTCTTCAACCTCTAAATATACTTTCTACAAGTTTTCGAGTAAAAATGATGACATGGCATTGTGGTCAAAAGAATTTTAACCGGTTGGAGCTAGGAGCATTTTTTGTACAATATTTACCCGAGTTTTTTTATTCTTTCAAAAGAATTTTCCATTTGTTTCTTTGACAACTAAATATGTTATCTACAAGTTTTGGTACAACATTGCCGACATTATATTCTGGTCAAAAGTTTTGACCAGTCGGACAACAAGGCATTGTGGTACAAATTTTACCCTTTTTTTTTTCGATTGAAGGTTATATTTGTTTCTTAGACCTTTGAATATATTATTTTCAAGTTTTTGAGCAAAAACGGCGACATTGCATTCTGGTCAAATTCTTAACCTGTCGGAGCTAGAAGCATTTTTGTACAATATTTACTAGAGCTTTTTTATTCTGTCAAAAATATTTTCCATTTGTTTCTTGGATCACTAAATTTGCTATCTACAAGTTTTGGGGCAAAAACACCGACATTGTATTCCGGTCAAAATTCCTGACCAGTCGGACAACAGAACATTGTCGTACAAATTTTACCCATGTTTATTATTATTTATTTATTTTTCCAATTGACTATTCCATTTGTTTCTTAGACCTCTGAGTATACTATCTACTAGTTTTCGAGAAAAAACAGCGACATTGCATTATGGTAAAAAATTTTAACCGGTCTGAGCTAGGGGCATTTTTGTACAATAGTTACCCGAGTTTTTTTATTCGTTCAAAAGAATTTTCCATTTGTTTCTTGGACCACTAAATATGCTATCTACAAGTTTTTGGTGCAAAAATACTGACACTATATTCCACTCAAAATTCTTGACCAGTCGGATAACAGGGCATTGTTGTAAAAATTTGAGCCAAGTTTTTTTTTTTTTTTTTTTCAATTCACTATTCCATTTGTTTCTTCGACCTCTAAATATACTTTCTACAAGTTTTCTAGTAAAAACGGCAACATGGCAATCTAGTAAAAAATTTTAACCGGTCGGAACTAGTGGCATTTTTGTGCAATATTTTCCCGATTTTTTTTATTCGTTCAAAAGAATTATCCGTTTGTTTCTTGGACCACTAAATATGCTATCTACAAGTTTTGGTGCAAAAATGCCGACACTGTATTCCGGTCAAAAATTTTGACCAGTCAGACAACAGGGCAATGTTGTACAAATTTTAACCAAGTTTTTTTTTTTTTTTGATTGACTATTCCATTTGTTTCTTAGACCTCTGAATATACCATCTACATGTTTTTGAGAAAAATCGGCGACATTGCATTTTGGTAAAAAAATTTAATCGATCGGAGCTAGGGGCATTTTTGTACAATATTTACCTGAGTTTTTTTATTCGTTCAAAAGAATTTTTCATTTGTTTCTTTGACCACTAAAGATGCTATCTACAAGTTTTGGTGCAAAAATGCCGACACGATATGCCAATCAAAATTCTTTACCGTCGGACAACAGGGCATTGTCGTAAAAATTTGACCCAAGTTTTTTTTTTTTTCGATTCACAATTCCATTTGTTTCTTCGACCTATAAATATACTTTCTGCAAGTTTTCGAGTAAAAAGGGCGACATGGCATTGTGGTCAAAATTTTTAACGGATCAAAGCTAGGGGCATTTTCGTACAATATCTACCGGAGTCTTCTTATTCTTTCAAAAGAATTTTCCATTTGTTTCTTGGACCACTAAATATGCTATTTACAGGTTTTGGAGTAACAATGCCGACATTGTATTCTGGTCAAAATTTTTGACCAATCGGAGAATAGGGCATTGTCGTACAAATTTTAACCAAGTCTTTTTTTTTATTATTGACTATTCCATTTGATTCTTAGATCTCTGAATATACTATCTATAAGTTTTCTAGTAAAAATAGCAACATTGCATTCCGGTAAAAAATTTTAACCGGTCGGAGCTAAGGGCATTTTTGTGCAATTTTTACCCGAGTTTTTTTATTCTTTCGAAAAAATATTCCATTTGTTTCTTGGACCACTAAATATGTTGTCTACAAGTTTTGGTGTAAAAATTCCGACACAGTATTCCGGTCAAAATTTTTGACTAGTCGGACAATAGGGCATTGTCGTACAAATTTGAACCAAGTTTTTATTTATTTATTTTTTATTGATAATTTCATTTGTTTCTTAGACCTCTGAGTATACTATCTACAAGTTTTCGTACTTAATCATGCTTAGATGTAGAAATATTATTCCAACAAATAGTTCAAGGTAACCTTTAGATAAGGGAAAACGATTCACTGGTTAATGGTGATACCATCTCAAAAAAAAACGTATAAAAAAAAAAAAAAAAAATTAATAAATAAATAATAAATAAAAAACAAAACAGTTAACATCAAAATAAGTGGTATCCAACTTTCATATTATATATAACAAGTGTGATGCACAAAAAAGTTCTTAAAAATACTAAAATTTTTCAATTATGTGTTTTTTGAAAAAAATTAAAAATATAAGAAAAAATGCCATATCTGTTAGTCCTTGCGTTTTGCACTTGCTTTTTTGGGAAAAAAATAGGAGTAAATAAGAAATAAAAAACGATACCATATTGTCACTGTTTGAGTCACCAATGGAGTCACTATTGCCACTGTGCAAGATATAGTATATATATATATATTTTTTTTTTTTTTCTCTTTTGATATCTGCTACACGTCTTGTAACTCGTCTTTGTCTTGTCTTTGTCTGAAACTCTTAAGTTATCTCCTACTCAGCTACTCTCATTCTCCTTTTTAGACTTCTGCTCTCACCTCAGAGACTCAGAATTCTGTCACTTAGCAGCCACTGTCAATTTTCTTCCAAACCCTAATCCCGCTGAACAAGTGTTAATGTTTCTCTCTGATCGATCTCAGGAGAGGTAAAAAAACAATTGAATTCAGCGAAGATGAGTCAAAAGCAACTCTAAATAGAAATCTATCCATATTTCTCGAGCAGTGGGAACTAAGGGACAAAGCCTCAAAAGAAAATCTTGAGCTCTGATTTTGTTAATTAATTGGGTATTGACTTCACTAATGCAAGTACAAGCTTATTAATTAAACTTTGTAGAAGGATGTAGATGCAATATTCTAGGATGTTACCCCTCTATTTTTATTTTTATTTTTGATGCGCTAGGATGTTACCCTTGATTCAGTTGAGATTGATTGTAAAAAAAAAAAGCAACTTTCATTCTTAAAAGAGATTAAGAAAAAAGTTATAAAAGAGTAAAAAGTCAAATTAAAAAGTAAAAAATAGTAAATAATCCTTCCAGAACCATTATTTTTATGTCACAATTTTAAAAATTTAAAAAAAGTCGGAACTATAATGTTTATGCCACAATTCTGATGACAAAAGTAAATAACAAATAACTTTTTTTGAAAAAAAAGTATAATAAAAAGGAGTAAATTCAAAATAAAAAACGTATGTCAAGAGTTGTCTCATCATAGTTTTATTACGGAGTGGTCTTGTTTGGTAACTCTAGTGTCTTACTGCATTTTAAAAAAAAAGAAAAAGAAAAAAAGAGAGATATATAAGTTTCAGTCTTGCCATTTGCGTGTTTTGAAAAAAAAATATTAAAAAAAAATTGCCATATGGGTAACATTACAGTCTTGCCACAGTTTACATACATCTCGTACACGCGAGACTCTCTAAAATTAATCTCATTGTCACAGTTTCTTTCACTTTACCTCCTAAAGAAGAAGTAACACATACCACATTTTAAAATAAATAAATAAATAAAAAAGAGTCTACACATCAAATTTTTACTACCAAAAATTATAAAAATATATGGTGATTTAATAATCAAATAAAACATTTAACAATTTCGAGCGACAACAAAATGCTTTCCTTTTTTCTTTTTCTTTTTTTTCTTAGACACTTCCTAGAAAAAATCTTGAGCCGCACTGACTCTCAGTGCGTGTGTGTCTCTCTTTGTGAAGACTATAGAGACAAGCTGATTAAATGATCTAGTGTGACCTGGAACCCACTTGTGCCACACTAAACATTATTCCCAGGACATTTTAAGTTATAGGACCCATTTAAATAAAATTTATTGCTAAAAATTAAAAATACTATAATAAAATAATTTTTAAATATGTCAAAATTGAAAAGACTAAAAATATCTTACTAGAATGGGTTTCTGGCTTAGGAGTTTTGGTAGCTATTCATATCTTGGTCTTTGAATATTGTATTTCTTGTTCCAATATCAATAAAATGTCTAATTCATAAAAGTTAAAATAAATAAATAAATAAAAATCAATGTATTGCTTAAATTGGACATTGAAAAGTATGTAACTTTAGTAGAAATTCCATCTATCTGCAACAAATTTGTAGCCTTGGTCTACACTCTTGATTTCTTGCAGCAAGGTAGATATTTTACCATACTGTAGCTCTTATCTGCACATTTCGACTATCTAAGAGGTCATCAGTTTTGTATTATCAAGTTAACGTATACTAACTCCGAGAGGGAGAGATAAAGAGACCACTATCCTAAGTTCTTGGATGCTTGAATATGTAAGAGCAATGCTCCAAGGTGTGTGTGCCATTGTATTGGATGAATTCAAACGGGTACAAAATAAAAACTTTTAAAGATACTACTCCATCAACTACTTGAATGAGTTGAATCTAGTATATGCAATACACTACATAAAGATTGATATATATATATATATATATATATATATTTATTATTTATTTATGGGTAAGAACATGTTAATCAATATCAATTTCTTAAAAGTCACAAATTTTCCCACTTGGTGGAAACCTTGGCTTTAGGTGAAAGGAAATATGAAATATGGAAAAGTGCATAATTTTCCATCAAATTTGATTAAAATATCTCACTATGTATCAAAACTGAATGATTAATCACAAATAGTAAATTTGCCCAAGAAATAATTAATACTTCTGCAAGAATATCTAAGGTATGCAGATCACAAATAATGAATTTCACCAAGAATTAGTTAATAGTTCAGCAAGTGCGAGCCATAGGTCTGCAACCAACAAGATTGCTCATCAGTACACATCTCTTTCTCTCTTTGAGTGGCCTGCTCTATAGCAACTCCAAGTGCAGCCATAGGCTAATAATACCAATTATTTTTAATGGTTAAGATTGATGATTGCAAAACGCAACTTCAATCTCCACCATTGAATTAAAAAATTATGAAAAACTGTATGAGAAATAAAAAGTAAAAATAATAAATAATCCTTCCCAAGGCAAGTGTTAGTGATCTTCTTAGACTATACATATTGTACATCGAGTGTAATGAATCTGTACTGTGAATATTCTTCCAGAATTTTCTATTCTCTCTTCAACTCTCTCTCTCTCTCTCTCTCTCTCAACTTTCTCTTTAATTTTCTTGCTTCTCACTGAGTGAAACATTCAATTACTAAATGAAAAAGATCAAGTAAACAAAAAATTAAATAAAATTAGAATATGAAATACAAAAGAAACAAAAGCTATGAAAAAAAATTCACATACTTTAAGGACAAAGAATTTGTAAAAACAAAAGAATGAGCAAAGACAGTTTTATGAATTTGACAATTTGTTGAACAAAATTTGTTCCAGTTGATATGAAAACATTTCTGAATGTTTAAAACAATTTATGGACAGTTATAACTCCTTGCCCATGATAAATAATTGATTCTAACTCTCACTTTGAATGTCTTCTCCTTTAAAAACTTTCCTAGAAATACTAAAAATTCTCTGGGACTTCACTAAAATTTCTATTTTTAGAACCAAATAAACTTGGTTGTATTCTAGGGTTAAATTTATAGTAAACTTTTAGTAAATGTTGTGCGGGTGCATACATTGTCTGAGGAAAGTATTTCATTGGGGCTCCAAATTATCAAGTGTTTTGTTTGATTATTGAATCACTATATTTTTTAATACTAAAAACGAGATTTTTAGTCCCAATTTTTGATAATGAGAAAAGGGTTATTTCCTCTTTAGCGTTGAGAGAGTGACAAAAAATGTGCTAAACAATTGAAAAAATAAAGTTTGTTGAATCTCCGACGTACGATAGTTGTATGTAATATGTACAAGAGTGTCAAGTTTCTTTTCATCAAAATTAATTGTCGGTTGTACGAATCTCAAACGTACGAGCTTTGTACTGGATTATGCAAAATTTACGAATTTGACAATTTTCGGGCCAGAAGTTGTACAACTTGAAATGAAAACTATCGTGAATATTGGAAATAATTTTTGGATGGTTTTAAGACTTTACCCATGATATATAAATAATTGTAACTCTCACTTTAAATATCTTCTTCTTTCAAAACTTTCAAAGGAAAACTAAAAATTCTCTTGGACTTCTCCAAAATTTCTGTATTTAGAACGTAATAAACTTAGTTGTATCCTAGTTTCAACCGTTCTATGATTTTGTGAATCTTTGTTTTCTTCCTCTTCTAAATCTGTAAGTGATTTTTTCCCCAAGATATCCCAGATTTTCGGGCCGTTTGGAAACGTTGTTTGAGTAACGTTTGTATTTTTTAAAAATACGTGTGGGTGAAAAAGTATGAAAATGCATATAATGTTGTTTAAATATTTAAAATTGTTTCTCAAAACACCTTACCAAATAGCCTCTTTACTTTTTGTTATCCAAATATAAGTTTTTTATTATTTCTATTTCTCTTCTCTATCCTCAGTTTTGTTTTTTTTTTTTTTTTTTTTTTCACCTGACTTGTGTAATTATGTATTTTCATGAATTTGATGGTGATACACTGATACTTCACTGAATCTGTGTAAAATTATAAATGAAAGATCAAGTTGATAGGTTTAGTCACTAGATCAAATTAACCTTTTGAAATTTTGAGATTTTTCTGGCCGTGAAATTTTCTTCGATAGGTATTATTGATCTCTTTAATGATTATGGTTAGCCTTTGATGGAAATATGTATGTTGAACAATCTTTGTATTGGGTATTTAGTAATTTATGTCCTATTGATTTTACTACTTGTGTTCATTCTTTATGCACTCATCTGTTTGAGAAAATGCATCAATGATTATTAGCTTTGCAAATTTCTTTTATTTGAATTGGATCATTGAGTTTTCAAACGTTATTTTGTGAAAGCAAGGTAATATTGTTATTCGAAGAAAGTTGAAATTTACCTAAACTTTAAGTAATTTTTTGTTTTGATGAGATAAGTATTTTGGGTCCAGTTCCTTAAAAAATAAAAATAAATAAGACACAGTCCCAAGCTGCTTCATGTCCCATACGAGAGCTGAATATGCAAAATACACGCACAGGCAATGTCCAAAATACATGAGTCTGAGCCTACAAAGGGCAATAGGTAGTCTGGGCCCAAACTTTGTCAATATAATACATATATGTCTACTTTAGGACAATAATAATACGTAACTGACAATCACATACACAGTGACACTCAAACAACATTACCATTGTCCATACAAACCTTGATATCTTTTTCTTCAACCACATTAGGGAAAGGGAAGTTGTTGTGGATGCTCATAATATTTTTTATATTCATCTTCAACATAGTGAAGCTTCATGGCATCACTCTGGTAAAGATGGCATGAACTTCACTGGCGAATTTTTTTTTTTTTGATTTAAATATAACAGCATCCGGTAATACCTGCATAAAATAACCCAAATCATTATTTTGAATACAAATCAAATAAATAATTTTATAACTAGCCATTTTAACTAAAAATGACGATGTAGACTAGACATTATATTCAGTCCTAACAATCTTTCCCACGTGCAAGAGCTTACATGATTGGTAAAGGTGAATTAAAAACATAATAAATCATATTTTATTAGTAATACTTTAATTTTAATAATTATACAGTAAATATGTAATATTTTTAATATCAATTTTTTTAAATATGCTACGTTGATAATATATTATTAACATTTTTATAATAAATTATAAATAGTTATTTGTTATTGGTTCTAATTTAAACCAACTATTAAATTTTTTTTTTTACCTTATCTATAAAAATTCGTAAGAACTTGATACTTAAAATTTACCGTAAAAGTGTCAAGTGTCGTAAAAATTACGTGAAGATTGAATTTTTATTTTTGTTTTGGTACAGGTGTCTCGACTTTCAAGTTTCAACTACCTATAAACAAATAATTTTTAATAACTCACTTTTTTTTTTAACCACCACACTCCTCCTTCTCTTTATCTTCCTTTATTTTTATCTTTATTTTATCTCTTACCTCCAATGAGTCTTTATCTCATTTCAAATTAGAAAAAGAAAGTTTTATCTACTTACCAAAGGGTCAGGCTGTTGAGTGACTGAGTTCTGAGTCTTAGAGGCGGGAGCAGAAGTCTAAAGAGGAGTAGCTGAGTAGGAGACAACTTACGAGTCTCAGATAAGACAAGAGTTATAAAACGTGTGTGGTTGAGATTCAAAGAAAAAAAAAATCCTGCACACTAATAGTAGTGATTTTATCAATGATTCAAATAGTGATAATATGACATCTTTTTTTATTTTTTGATAAATAAAAAATTATACCTCTAAAATTTGAAGAGATTGAATTTTACACTCTAAAGTTTTAAAATTTAAATTTACTCCTGAAGTTTGGTAATATTTGAATTTTACACTCTGATATTTCGAAATTTAGATTTTACCCCTATAGGTTAGGAGTGTTTGAATTTTACTCCCTAAAGTTTTGGAGTGCTTAGATTTTACACTCCAAAGTTTCAGAATTTGGAGATAAAATCCAAACACTCCTAAACTTTAGGGAGTAAAATTCAAGTTCTGAAACATTATGGTGTAAAATCAAAGCACCCCAAACTTTGAAGGGTAAAATTCAAATCCTGAAACTTTAGAATGTAAAATCTAATCACTTCTAAATTTTAAGAGTGTAATTTACAATTTACCCTTATTTTTTTATAAAAAATTAGAAAGTAGTAAAAAATTTTGAATTGCCGATAAATTTTTTTTTAAAAAATAGTATATTATTGTGTATTTTTAAAACACACATTAGTAAAATATTTTATTAATTAATTAATTCATGATATCTATGAGACTCGCGGACTGTGTAAAAAGTGTGAACCCACATCAAATCTTACAAAACCCAAGTCTTCGTACTTATTAATAATTCTATTCCCATCATGCTATGAATGATGGGAATAGAAAAACAAAACCCAAGAAATTAAAAATAATAATAATAATAAAGGCAGATATATCTCTAAAACGAAGAAATGGTTTGTCTGTAATGTGTTGAATTGTAGCGTTTGTATTTGTCGGCAACTTTATTGGTTTATCTATTGAAAATTAGTGAAAAAAAAATTATTATATCTTCTAAAAATTGGACTTAAAAAAAATACACAAATAATTAAACAAAAAGATATACAAGAAAAAAAAAATCCAAACTTGTTATTAGTATCCAACCTCCCACACGTTTTTATTCTTTTTTATGGACCAAATATTGATAATTGAACTTGTTTACAATTTTTCAAAACTCCATTGTTTAGAGAAAGTTTCTGTTTAGTAGAAACTGGGAATAATATATATATATATATATGAGTCAATAAGAATTTGTCACTTTAAAAAAATTACTAAAATTATTACACACACAAATATATATAATTAGTCGCTAATTTGTGCGATACACAGGATCGTGTTGTCTTATAAGCTGTAATTGTAGGCTGCACTGCACAGTTGCGCACCTTGCAGCCTGTGCGCCTGTGCAGTGCAGCCTGCAGTCCAGGCTGTACTCCTATGAAGTATCATCCTATGGCTAAGTTTTTTTTTTTCTTTTTAAGAAACCATCCTATGGCTAAGTTTTAAAGCAAAAAATGTGTCTCATGAAGAGGCTGCACTGTACAGTTGCGCACCGTGCAGCCTGTGCGCCCATCAAATAAATGTGCAGTAAAACAAACTAAAAAAATATAAACTTTAAGTTAAATAAATAGAAGAATCTGACTCTTCATTTTGGGAAAGACAGAGAGCCTCTTTGAAGGTTACCTCTGGTGGACGCTTACCTTTTTATTTTGAATTTATTGTGAATAGAGAGGCAGAGAGACAGAGAAACGGATTATTTTCTTTTGTTTTTGAGATTTATACTTCCTATTTTAGTATATTTTAAGACAATTATGTTATATTATTAATGAATTTGTCTGGTATTAATTTTGATTTAATATATTTTAAGAATGAGGTAATAAATTTGTCTTCTAAAATTTAATTTTGTTAACTGAAGTTTGACTAATTTTTTTTCTTTTTAATCTTTTGCATTTTAGAATACAATGGAGCATTTTTAATGCATTTTATTGACCAATAAAAATACTTAATTTTTTTTTAATTAAGATATATAGATAAATATATTATATATATAATTTTCCTTTTTACAAATGGGGCCTCCTTTTATATGGAGGCCTTAAAAAATTGCATCAATTGCAGCTACTATAGAGCCGACCCTATTTTAGTCAATTTTGTCACTACACAATTAACAATTAATGAACTTCTACTTTTTTTCTACAAAAAAATAGATGATTTTTTTTGCACTGAGTAATGTAAATACTCTAAAGAAGCTAATTTTCTATCTCTTTTCTTTTCTCTTCACTTCCCCAAACTACATCGAACTGAAGGTTTTAGCTTTCGCCTTCTAGTTCGAGCATGTCACACTGCTTCTTTTTGTGTACATAAGTGTCATATACAATAAAAGATTTTTAAGGGTCCATTTGGATATAGTTGAAAATTGAAAATACTATAACAAAATAATTTTTAAATGTATAAATAGTTTTGTAGGACCTTTTTTTTTTTAATAAAGTGGTTGTGTGTCTCGTGAACAGTGCTAATTAGTGCATGAATAGTAAATTTTGTCCCCTCTGAAACAGCAGGAAAAAAAAAATGCAAAACGCCATTTCAATTGTATCCAAACACCACCTAAGAGTGAAGTATAAACACGTGTCCTAAGGGCATATGTTTATAAAATTAATTTTTTCATATTTTCAAGTATTCCTTATATTTGGTTATTTATATGATATATTATATATTTGGATCAGCTTTAATAATAGACATGAGTGAATTTTTGTCAACAATGATTTATCATACTTTTTATTTTGACAAGGCATGATATATACTTTGGGTAAAGGATAAAAACAGAAACCACCAATTGTCAGTTACTGCTCATGTCTGGTGTACAAAGGCAAGTTAATGGCTGGAAATGGTAGATCATATCACGCTTGTCGGTGTGTAACTTTAATCAGGGGAGTAAAATGATTTTTTTAGTCTATCGTCCGTGGCCAGGGCTCTGTCGAACTGGATAACTTAACGCCCTCCTAGTCCTATATTTGTAATGAGAAATTACCCCATTTTCCTTTGGATGGCAATAAGGGCGTCGGTAAAAGTTTCTTTATCTGTAGTATTTATTAACTTGATGTTTACCTCACAGTTGTAGACTCTACTATGCACTATGGTCCACACGCTCAATTTGTCCGATTCTCGACTCGAAATTTGTGCAACTAAATTCAATGTTGAAAACAGTCAACAGGATATTTGATATTTTCCACAGTCCGCTGTTTTATATATATTGGGATTTAAATTTTGTTAATGTGTGTCTTAAAGGTACACAATTATTAATTATTTTTAAAAATATTTTTTTCAAAAATTAGTAAAATTGTCAACTTTTAAAAATATGTTTCTAAAAATAAATAGTTTAATGAGAGCACATATTAACTGGACCATATATATATACATCTTTTATGCATTTTGGCTCTTACTTTGAGATAATTACTGTTAGTGAAAGCTAGAATCTTGAAATTTACAATAAGGCCATGTCATACTTGAAATGTGACCGTCCTTGCATCTTTACTGTTTTGGGAGGTTGAGATTTGTTTTGGAGAGACTGGCGCGAGAGAAAGACAGAAAAGGATTGAGATCTCGTGCAATACTTAGGGTATTGCACGGTGTGCAATTGCACAAATCCCAGCCGTTCATTTAATCCAACGCCTCCTTATTTTGACACCTCACTAGGACACACTGGCAATCTGTGTGCTCACTCAAAATTTCATTTCAGCTTCCCATTTTTGAATTTCACTAGAACTTTCTCTCCTCTCTCTCACTTCAACCTAGCTCTCTCCGTTACTCTCCCTAACCCTCCACTCTCTCAACCCCCTGTGCCTCCACCACTCTCTCCACTCTCTTAACATCCACGGCCTTTCCCTCAACCCCGTCATCACCGTTCTCTCATCTCTCTCACTTCTACCTAGCTCTCTCCGTCACTCTCCCTAACCCTCCACTCTCTTAACCCTGACTGAGCCTCCACCGCTCTCTCAACATCCACAGTCTCTCCCTCAACCCCATCGTCACCGTTTCCCGCTACCCAACTCAGACGGATAACCAAGAACAAAGAAAAAACGGCGCCATCCGAGATCCCGACCCCCAAACACTCGCACCCTTTTTGACCCAGATCAGAGAGAGAGAGTAAGGGTTGGGGTTTGGAGAGAATTGGGTAATTAAGTGAGAAATTGATGCTTTTCAGACCCAGATCAGAGAAAGTAAGGGTTAGGGTTTGGAGAGAATCGGGTTAGGGTTTGATGCTTTTTCAGGTTTGATCTATGGAGGGATATGAGATTGAGAGAGAAAGAAGGAGAGTTTGGTCGAAGGAGAGAAGAAGCCACCAAAAAATGGCAGGTTGAGGGAGAGGTAGAGGAGCTCAGGGAGAGAGAAATTTGATTAAGAAATTTCAAATGAGTATTCGTTGGGTGATGGGTGACGGTGGGTTGAGGGAAAGGCAGAAAAAATCGCAGGTTGAGGGAGAGGTAGAGGAGCTCAGGGAGAGAGAAATTTGAGAGAGAGACCACCACTCTCCTTCTTGTCGATTTGGGCTTGTTTCAGAGAGAGACCAACACTCGGTACCACCACTCGTTAGGGTTTTTTTTTTATCTCATTTTTTTCTAATAAACTCTTTTTTCTTTTTTCTCTATTTTTTAATTCTGTTTTCTGTTCTTTTGGTTTTTTAGCTTACGAATTGAAATCAAGTCTTATATTGCTTCTGTTTTTGTCAATTGTTTAAAAATGCTTGATACAAAAATAGTGATTGTGGAATTAAAAATGCTTTCTGTGGCATTAAAAATCTACCAACGTGATACAAAAACAGTATATTAGAACTGTACATCTTCCAAAAATAGTGATTGTGGTTGCTCAACTTAAGGACTCTGGAGGAATTTAGTGTAGATTTGACATAGCTTTATTATGCTTGATGAAAACTGCCATGGATATTGAAAATATTCATAGGTCAAACTCTTTTTCTTATTGGGGCTGAATTTAATTCTGTTTTCTCTTTTTTGGGTTTTAAGCTTAGGAATTGGAATCAAGTCTTAATTCTGTTATTGTTGTTATTGTGGTTGTTGTTGTTGTTGTTGTTGGAACACCTGGAAGAATATTGGTTTGTAGAATGTGAGGCATTTTATTCTTGATGAGTGTGATAAGATGCTAGAATCACTGGGTATGGTCTTCTTATTCTTCTACCCTTTATCCCCTTGTATATGTGAATTAGTTCTAAATGTCATGTCATTGCCGTGTTGGTTGTGTCAATTGTTGTGGCTTAGGTTTCAATTTTCCTTGTCATGGGCAAGGGAATGAATTTGTAGTTGTAGTACTTGCAATATTTTTAGTTTTTCCTACTTCTAGTCTGAACTTTTCTTTGGGCGTAACCACTTCTCTTGATCCTTTTGGTTATATGTGGTTGAGTGATTGTGTTTGTGGGGCCTTAGTGAGGATATTGGTTCAACTTCTTATTTCTTGGGTAGTAGCTGGATGTTTCTACCATTTGAGAGATGAGTAAGTTCAATCAATACATAGTAGTTCAGAAGGATTGACTTTTTGGATTTCCAGTTATTTGTTTATCTATTGTTGTTGAGTTTTGGTTGCTGTAGAAGATGGTATTTTGATGCACTTTATATTGACACTTGTTTTTTTCAGCCAATGGAAATTATGTTGATGATGAGACCAAGTTGACTCTTCACGGTCTTGTACAGGTATCTTCGATGCTTTTTTTTAAAAAAAAAATTTGCAATATTTTTGTTTCTCAGTTGACTGTCTCTTGCTCATTCAACTAATGCACGTTTCCATTGTCTCTCTGTGCAGCACTGCATTTTATTGAAGGAGGCAGAGAAAAACCGCAAATTGAATGACCTTCTTGACACATTGGACTTCAATCAAGTTGTCATTTTTGTCAAGAGTGTGACCAGAGCTACTGAGCTGAACAAGTTTCTTACCGAGTGTGACCAGAGCTGCTAAGTTGAACAAGTTGCTTTGTTCATGATTTTTACTTTTATTTTTCATATTTTTATTGTATGGGGAAAACACTTAGCTGAGTTGAACAAGTTACTTTGTTCATGATTTTTACTTTTATTTTTCATACTTTTTTGCTCTGTCAAGTTAAGATTAAAAGACGAACAATTGTGTAATATTTTCCACACAAATGTGATATAAACATGTATTTTACTTTCCATTTGTTCCATACTTTCCATTTTTTTCCACCATTTGTTCCTTACAGACCTTAATTTGGTACATACCAGGACTTGAATGTCTCCAAAACATTTTGTCCTCCTTAAAAAAACAAGGAGGGGTGGTATATATTTCTAACAATGCTGGGATTCTAGTTATTAGTGAATGTTTCAACAAAGTCAGCCACAGTTTTTAAATTTGAGCCAACAAGGAGTTGGGATGGTAAACCATTCTCCACATTTACACAATTCCAAGAAGTATTTAAACCACTTGAAACGTGAGCCAAGCTCCACAATTCCTCATTCTCTTCCTGTGCTTTTCCTGTCTTATCTCTTTCATTTTTTTTTATTCTTTTCCTGTGCTTTTCCTCTTTGTCTTATCTCTTTCATTTTTTTTTTTTCTTTTACTACATACGATAGAATTAGACACTCAATAGCACCAAATCTAATATGAAATTGGAAATCTCTCATTCATTCTAGCATGTACTAACAAATTTAGGGAACAAAAGTTAAGAGTATGAAGAGACATTGCATTTAAAAATATTAATCACTTGCATATATAATTAATGTTTAACTAGAAGTTACTCAAACATGCCGTTGTTCAATTTAACATATTTAACATGTTTGACTAACTTCTTTAGTTACAAAAATTTTCCAAAAAATTTGCTACATGTGCAATCAGTTGTCTAAATAAGTCAGATTTGCTGTCCAAGAAACTGTCCAAGGCAAAGCTGTCCAAAAATGTTGTCCACTGTGCAATATGCTACCATGTCCACTATGCAATATACTATCAAACAAACTTTCCAAAAAATGTTATCCATCATACTGCAAAATCAATATTAGCCAGAAAATATGTCAAAAAAATCAAGTTACATTTTAAACTTAAACAAACATAAGAAAATTTCACTATAATTGAACTTACCATTTATTAGTTTTTTACCTACCAAAATAGTGTTGTGTTTCCAGGCAAGCATTTGTATTTTCAACACATGGAGTTAGTCCATAATTGAACCTAACTTCATTTCCCTATGTATATATATAAACAAATAAGTTTACTCATTTGGTAAGTAGAGATGATATAAACACATGAATTTAGTTTTTATTTGACCAATATTCATTTGGTGAGTAAGAATTAAAACTAAATATTTTAAATTTGAGGGACCAATACTAAACTTGCCTCAACCAAAAATATAAGCCACTCACCAAATTGTTATAGGTGGAACTCACACAAAAGGTCAGGAATGATGGAGTTACTCACCACAGGCCAAGCCACTCACACAAAAGGTCAGTCAGGAATGATGGAGTTACTCACCACAGACCAAGCCACTCACACAAAAGGTAAGTCACTCACCACAAGTCAAGCCAAAACCCAAATCACCCATTGCCAAGTATGCATAGCCGAGAGACGATCAATAGCCAGCCACAATCATCCATCACTATCAACCATCAAAGAGCCAACCTAAATCACTAGTCATCAAGACAACACACAGCCATATCCCAACCCATCAACTACCTCATTGGCAGCCAAGACCCACTTAAACACATAAAGCCACTTTAACAGAAACTTCATAATACAAACCAATCAGAAAATCAGACCTCAAATCTAACAAGTTCATGAAAAAAAAAATGTAAGGAAGATTGGCAAACTTAAAGCAATGTTTACATTTTACCTGACAAACAACTGCATCATTTGATACTTGAGACAATGATGGAGTTAATGATGCCTATGTAAACACAATGATTATAAGAGAAATAATTACGAAATCATCTAATTGCTTATAATTGCAAAACAAGTAAACATGTAAGTTTTTTCAAAATTTCATGTATGAAAACATTTACATTTTACCTGACTAACATCCGCAGAATTTGATACTTGAGACAACAATGGAGTTAATGGTGTTAGGATTAGTGCTCTTAAATCCTATTGTATGATGCTATGTATAATATTATGTATGACATTATGTAAGACATGATGTATGACTTAATATTGTGATTGATAAAGTTATTTTATATTATCTAAAATAATGGTAACATGAATATGGGACATTACCATATAGTCCATGAGATGCATTGTATGTGATTTATGTGAAAAGTCACAGAAGATGTAAATCACAAGTTCTTTGTAAACTCAGAATTTATAGTTCGTAGTCGGTGATGAAATTGGGCTTTTCATCTGCGAAGATTATAACGTGTCAACTAAGATGATTTGTCTTGATCATGGAAGTGGAAACTTCTAGTTGATATGTTGATATGTTTTAAGAGTTAAAACATATTGAATAGGACCGCTGTGAGATTTATTATTCTTCTAACGACTGTCAAATGAATAATAAATCTCACGACTTCTATTTGCATGAACTCCTAATCCTGAGAGAATAATGGACCTGATCATGAAGTGTAGGTTGCTTTGATATATCAGGAGTGAGATCTGAAGTGACGGTCAAAATCTCAGTATGTTTGGCAACCGCATTTATTGTTGATGGAACATATATTCTCAAGATGAAATTCATAGTCTCTTGATGGAGATATAAAATATTCCCTTGAGATAAGTTTAATGGGTTCAGTTATTCAGAGAGTTAGGCCTAACCACTTTAGTAAGAAATTGCTAAAGTATATATTTATGAAATTGGATTTCATAAATATATAATGAATAACTTTAAAGAATTAAACCGGGTACTCAAGGATAAGATGTAGTAATTTACAAAGTGGCAGTCTACGTTTATGACTTTGTGTTACTACGAGTATTTTATGAAGGGGTTACGTGTTTAATAAAGTCTTGGGATATAATTTATTAATAAGGCCTAGAGTGCAATTATATTTATATAGTGGTATTAAATATAATTAATGGTAACTTTGGACTTGTCAAGAGTTGACGGAAAAGCCCAAGCCCATTGGAGCTAGTGTCTTATTGGTCCCTTTTGGTCCCACTTCAAGCCACACACTAAAGCCCAATTGGAAAGGCCCAATAGGCCAACCCAATTAGATAATCAATTAGTTATAAAGGGAGAAACATACAGAATTTTTATTAGATGAGATTAGAAAAGAAAAAAAAAACGGTATGTGAGAGAGTGTGAGACACACTTTCATTCTCCCTTTGAAAAATTGATTGAGAGACCACACATTTTGGGCGTAAAGTGGAATTAGAGTGAAGATTAAAAGTGTTCCCAAGTGCTTCTAATCTTTGTTTTGAATTTCTCCACACCAAGGTACGTTATCTTGTTCTTAAATTCTGAAATTTATGTAGTGCACGTTATCAATCATGAATGAAATAGACCCTAGTTCGTCGCTTCCGCTGTGGGTTTTGCATGAGATGCAAAACCAGAATTTTTCCTTCAAATGGTGCCTATGTAATCACAATGATTATAAGAGAGAGTTTAAGAAATTATATAATTACTTATAAATGCAAAACATGTAAACAAGTATGTTTACCCTTAAGAATGAGGTGAAACTAGTTTGGTAACTAGGGATTGGTCCCAATTAAGATGTCATCATTGGCGTGGAAAAAGTGATAGGATAAGTCCGCTATATCACAAAAAAGAAAACCTTATTGATAAATTCACAAATAAAAAGGCAAGTGTAGTACAACCTCCAACTTCACAAATTATTAAGTTATTCCACTACAAATAAAAAAAAAATCTCTTACTTGATGCGAATAATGTTCTCCATGTGAGCCATAATTATTGTATTGCATGTTAGGAGCAAAACCAGGTTCCTATATGAGAAAATATATATTATTATTAGCCGTAACAAGATAAAAGTATACAAACATTAGAAACTTAGTAAGGGATAAAAATAAATAAATAAAATTTATTTTGGAAAACTATTGACTAACCTCATCATTTAATTCAACTCTACCCCTTTTTTTGGTTTGCTTCTCAACCCAACTTTTCTTTCGTTTTCCACCCTTGCGCCCATCTTTTTTCTTAAGACCTTTTACTCTTTCAACCAAATCTTCCAAATGTTGGTTAGGATCAAGATTTTCTGCACCATTACGTAATGGCATTTGATGGGGCAATTGATGACCACCCACATTTTTTGCTGCAATGTCTTCAACTTTCTTTTCATATTCCTCTAGCATCTTCTCTATTGAAGCAAATGCTTCTTCATTGTCTGCCGCTCGAGAAGCTAATCGTACCAACTTGGGACATAATCTTCTATATCACTGTGTAACACTCAAGTTGACATCTTCTTCCACATTTGTTCTCCTATTGTCCAAGATATATCCATTTGTTGCCTCTCTTGTCCATCTTTTCAAAATGTACATATCAAGAATTGTCTTTGTATCAAGGAAGTCAAAGACTTTCAAAACATGACAACATAAAATCCCAACAATTTCAAACTTTCTACAACTACATGCAAATGTCTTATCTGTAATGTCATAAGAGACTATGAACTCACCAGGCTGATGCATAAACTCAATAGTGTATGTATGCACTAACGAGTCCTCTTGGCAATTTTTTATCCTTGCTACTGATGCAAGGTCATATTGATCATGAAACATCCGAAATATTACAGGTGTGTACACTTGTACTGCTTGCTTCAACAATGGAGAATTTTTCAAGCCCAACTGAGTAAAATTTTGCCTAGCATTAAATTCAGCTTGTAACTCTCTTTCTCGTTTTTGCTCAATCACCCGATCAAAATGTTCAAAAAATTCAGCCACATCCAAATCAGATTTCAAGTAATCTTTTAAATCTCCATTCAAGCTTTCACTGAGTTGGGTACTTCGTATTCCCAATGTAAATTCATTCTTCATATAACATTTTGCCCATTTTCCTTTCAATTTGTAAATACCATCCAACCAACTACGATCATGTATACCATATGTGTCAATCATGTCCTCCCAAGTTTTTTCAAATTCATTTTCATCATTTAACTCAAACATACAAGTTTTAAAAACTTGAAGAAAAGAAGAGCCATCCTTCATCAAATTCCCCAAATGTTTTATCCCATTTTGCATTATGTGCCAAGTACATAATCCATGGTAAGTGTTAGGCATCACCTCACTCAATGCCTTTGCCATTGCAGGATCTTGATCCGTAAAAATTGTTTTAGGTCTTTTACCTGCATGTGCAACTAAGAAGCTTTCAGACAACCACTTAAATGATTCTGCCGTTTCATCATATAAAAGAGCAGCCCCAAAAACTGTTAATCCTCTATGGTGATTGAAATCGGTAAACACCCCTAATGGTCTTAGCTCTTTATTAGTACCATATGTTGTGTCAAATGTCACCACATCACCAAAATTAGCATAATCAATAACCATTCTAGCATCAGCCCAAAAAATGTTAGTTATTTGCTCAATGTTATCTAATTGTACTCCATATTGAAAAGATGGATTTTTTGTCAATTGATCCTGAAAGTACCCTAATAAACATGCAGCTTGACCATATACCAAGTTTTTTTGCCGCTTTGTTCTAAGGTAATTTTTTTGATCAAGCTCAGTGAATCCAAGATTAGCTCTCCCACCAGCCTCTCTACTCTTCAACTCATGGGCTGCTTTTGGCTTAATTCCAGAAGAGGATGTTAACTCAATTAATCCCGCATGAACTTCTGAAATTTTTCGTTGAGATCTCATTATATAAACTGTTTCTGATAAATGAAAAGTGTGATTATGCTCTCCAACAAAATTAGACACTTTAAACTTTCCACTTTCTCGCACTAATGAAACATAAAATCTTACAGGACAATTAGTCCTTGTATCATCTCAGTTACGTGTGCAAATCATATCTTCTTTTTCTTTACCTTGAATGCCCTGCTTTGCACATACAAATCCCCTTGATGTTATCTTACCATCATTCATACTTTTATTTATGTAATGTTTTCTAACATGAAAGCCTACATGCCTTCCATATTTTACCCAAAATTCCCATACATCTTCTAATGTATCAAATTTCATACCAACTCTAGGATCCAAATCTGCATTGGCATCCATGTTTTGAGAGAATTCTCTCACCACACTATGCAATGAATTAAAGAATACTCCTGTAATTAACAAATGTACAGCATTAGCTACTATTATAAATATAGAAGAATGAATGTTTTTCATTGAAAATAAAAGCTGAAATTTTTTGTACCCTGTACCACTTACCATCCATTTCTATAATTATGATAGACCATATTTCACACATCCATTTGAAAATGCACTATATTCAAGTTGCAGCAAAAAAATACCCAAACATATTCCTCAAAACATAAACAAAATAATCATTCCATGATGAAATATATATCACTAATAGAACTAAAGTCAAACCCAAAAGAGAGAACTCACCTCCTTGAGTCGTTTGATGTTGGAAGCAACCTAGGAAGATGCAATATTTTCTTTGTGGAGGCTAATGGGTCTTCGTTGGGTGATGCTGGCAATAGTGGCGGCGGGTTCAGGGAGAGGCACTTGGTGACAGAGAGAGGGAGAGTGTGAGTGTTTGGGGTTAAGAAATTTCAGAGGAAGAAGCTTTGTTTTAGCTGATGGGTCTTCGTTGGGTGATGCTGGCAGAGGTGACGGCGGGTTGAGGGAGAGGCAAAAGGAATGGCGGGTTAAGGGAGAGAGGCAGAAAAAATGGCAGCGGTGGTGGGTGTGTGTGAGTGTGAGTGTTTGGGGGTTAAGAAATTTCATATGGGTCTTCGTTGGGTAATAGGTGACGGCGGGTTAAGGGAGAGGCAAAGGAGCTCAAGGAGAGAAATTTCAGATGGGTCTTCGTTGGGTGATGGGTGTCGGTGGGTTAAGGGAGAGGCAGAAAAAATGGCGGGTTGAGGGAGAGGTAGAGAAGCTCAGGGAGAGAGAAATTTGATTAAGAAATTTCAGATGGGTCTTAGGTGATGGGTGACGGCGGGTTGAGGAAGAGGCAGAAAAATCGCAGGTTGAGGGAGAAGTAGAGGAGCTCAGGAAGAGGAGAAATCTGATTTTATCAAATGTGAAAACAACTCACACGCTTCAGCAACGGCGGGACTCCAAAAATTTTAAGGGTAAAATGGTCTTTTTCATTTTGGTGAGGTGTCAAAATAAGGAGGTGTTGGATTAAATGAACGGCTGGGATTTGTGCAATTGCACGGGATCTCAATCCAACAGAAAGGGCGAAAGAGAGAAGAGTGAGAGAAGGTTGTTTTCTTCTGACTTCTAAAATGTTCTAATGAGATGTCATTAAAGTCTCAAATCTGATGCATTGAGAGTGATTTTTTTTTTTTTGGGGAGAACAGAGATTTTTTTAAATTACATAAATATCTCTGCCCTCTTGTCATGTCAATATTCGTTAGTGCACTTTCCCTTTTCTTTTCTAAATACCTACCGGCGCAAGACCCACCATTAACGCAAGATTCTCCACTGTACTCTCAAACACATCATGCTCAAAGTTGTAGTGATAATAATAATAGTATTGTGCCCGAGTTTTATATTTTTGACTTGAGATAATCTTTGATGATCTTTTTTTGAGAGACAATATCATCTTTAATTAAATGACATTATATGTAAAAACACCCTTTTTTTAATGACCATTTGTTTTAAATTTTACATTGGGATAAAAAGAATTAATTAATTATTTGGCTATGAATCAATCTAATGAGGAGAATTTCTGTTATGTCTACTTTTCATATATCTCTGATTTCTACAATTTGCAAATTGTATACATATTAAACCCAAATGGTGATAGTTTACACTTAAGTCATATGACTCGACCTTTTATAGGTGTCTCGGTGTGATTAGTCTTAGTTGCTAAACAGTGTGCTTAGTCTTGGGTACTGTAACTATTTCAAATGTGTGCTTGCGCTTTGAGCCTGGCCTCCAAGAGGCTTGCGCACTTGACTCTTTTACCAGCATTGGTCCCTACATGACAATGAGAAACATGCACAGTTGCATCTCCTATTTTGATGGCTATGTGAGAAGCGACCCAATGTTATGGGGGGAATAACCCCATAGGAGTGAGACTCGTAGCGAATGGAACTCAGAGGAGGTAGCTACCTACCATTGACAATGAAGTTGTATGAGTTAGTGGATCACATCCTTTCTATGCTTTGTAAGTAAAGTCTGAAGCTTGGAGGGAGAGCCAATGGGTTTGAGCAATACTGTTGAGCTTTGAGCAGCACCCATTTGACTTTCTGAGTGCCTAGAGTGCCTAAAAAACCCTTATCCTCAACATGTTGTCAAAGACCATAAGGAGTATATGTAAGGTTGAAATTTATCAACCATTGTGTTGGCTTTATTTCGTGCCAATTTGCTTGTATTTCAACACTTAGAAACCCTATATTTAAGTGGGATCAATGTAAGGGTAGTGTGAGAGAGTGTGAAAAAATGTTCAAGATTGTGCACTGAAGCAGGGATTCGCGGCTTGCAAGCCGCCAGATGATGCACACGAGTGAAGCGTGCAGAGAAGATGAACAGTCACCAGCTGGAGCACTACATGACAAAAAGTCCAGTATGGTCATTCTATTTGCTCGCGGCTTGAACTCGCGACTCAGTCAAGTTGCGAGGCCAAGCCGCCAGCCAGCCAACCAGCCCTGTTTTGAAAAACCAGACTCTTTGCATTTTATTCTCACCCTAGGAGTTGACTCAAGCGTGAAGTTAAGGCCATTAGCCCTGGAGGACTTGGTATTAAGGAAGGTTGTGGGCACTGCAAAAAACCCAGCATGGGGAAAGTTGGGACCTAATTGGAAAGGGTCATACCGTATTACCTCGGTAGCTAGGATAGGGGCGTACTTCTTAGAGGACTTGGACGAGAAAGTTGTATCACGCCTCTAGAATATTAATAACTTGCGAAGGTACTATTATTAATGAAAGGCAGCTCTGCCATGTTTTTCTTTCCATCGTTATGTGTTGCTACTTATAGGAATGTTAAATAGAATCTTGGTCATGCCTGACTGCTCGGACCACATACCTTACGGAAATTAATACTACTTATTATTTGTCTAAGTGTTAAAACAGAATCTTGGCTATGCCTGTCTCCTAAGACCACATGTCTTGGGTAAATTAACACCATCCACAACTTATAGGAATGTTAAACAGAACTTTGGTCATGCCTGGCTTCTTGGACCACATACCTTGGGTAAATTGATACTTCTTATTATTTGTCTAAGTGTTAAACATACTCTTGGCTATACCTGACTCCTTAGACCACATGCCTTGGGTAAATTAACACTCTTCGCTACCTATAGGAATATTAAACAAAACCTTGGTCATGCCTGACTCCTTGGACCACATACCATATTATATGTCTAAGTGTTAAACAGACCCTTGACTATGCCTAACTCCTCAGACCACATGCCTTGGGTAAATTAACATTCTCCGCTATTTACAGGAATGTTAAACAGAACCTTGGTCATGCTTGACTCCTTGGACCACATACCTTGGGTAAATTAATACTTATTATTATTTGTCTAAGTGTTAAACAGAACCTTGACTATGCCTAGCTCCTCAGATCGCATGCCATGGGTAAATTAATACTTTCCACTACTTAAAGGAATGTTAAATAGAACATTGGTCATGTCTGGCTGCTCGGACCACATAGCTTGGGTAAATTAATACTTCTTATTATTTGCCTAAGTGTTAAACAAATGTTTGGTTATGTCTAGTCCCTCAAACCGCATGCCTTGGGTAAATTAACACTCCCCACTACTTATGTGACCCCTCAGATCACATGTCTTGGGAGAACTAACACTTAATGAACCCACTAGGGATGGGACCCTGGCATATGCATCACCAGGAGTAGACAAGGACTCAACTGAGGCTTTGGATAGAAGACCCTGAAGGTACACTCACAGGGAACTCCTAAAAAGGAGAGACCTCAAATGTTTACTTTCTTTTAAATAAGTGTTTTGCTCATTCCTGGGGACATAAACATCCCTGTTGAATATACAGTTATTAGTATCAACCCGTAGTCATTCTCCTTATTTAGTATCAACCCTGGGTTTGATCTATTTCAATTAGCAACAATGCATCACTGATTAGCCTCTTGTCAAGACATGGGTTCTCACCCTTAGAAGTCTTATCAGCCTAACCACACAGCAGAAAACAGAATACCCATAATAGCTACTTAAATGTGAATATAACAAAAAAAGAAGTAGAGCTGTAGAATATCACTTGCAAAAGAGCAAAAATCCTCATCTTTTCATTAATTGAGGGGGAGGTGTACATCTCAAACAAAGTGAGGTTACATCTAAAAAGAAAAGAAAAGAAAAGAAAATAATAACAATAATATTAAAAAGTAGAGAAGGAGAAGGAAATCCTAAACTAAGCCTTGGCCATGGGAGGAGGGCCTTCCTTGCTACTAAGAGGAGGGTCAGCGGCCTTAGGATCATCCTCTTTGGGTTTGGCCTCAGCTTCCTTTGCCTTAGAAGCAGCATCCTTGGCCTTAGGAGCAACATCCTTGGTCTCAGCCTCCTTTGCCTTGGTCATTGACAGGGCTTGCCCTTGTCCTTGGCCATCTCAACCCTTGGCCTTGGTCACCAACTTGGCCTGGGTGGTAGGGGGCTGTTCGGGGGGAATGGGCGCAAGGGCAGCAGGAGGTGGGAGTGCATTTGGAACCTCACGAATATTTGGAGGGTAGTAAACGTTCTCAGCCTTCCTCCAATTCGAGGTAGCAGGGACCCTTGCTAGGTTGAGGGGTTCTATCCACGTCACCTGGCAATACTCCTTGCAGATCTCGACCAGCTCCTCTGCCAGGCGAACCTCGGTCTCTTACACCCCAAGGTCATAGGATGCCTGCTTTGCAGCCTCTGTGGCTTTCTTGACCGACCGAGCAGCTGCCTTTGCTTTCTCCAGCTCTGTTTTCAACTCCAGAACCTGCTGCTTCTCTGTGGCCAGCTCTATCTCGGTGTGATGGAGCTTCTTGCGCTGGTCGTAAGCCTAGTCCTGGGCATTCTTCAGGCTGGCCTTAGCACTCTTTCGTGCCCTCTCCTCAGTGGTCAATTTGGCAGCGAGGTCCTGGTTCTTCTACTCAACTGCGCCTAAGGCCTTACTGGTCTCGGCGCAGAGGTTGGCCTTAACCTTGGCCTAATTCCTGGCATCGTTGACCTAGTCCTCTGCCCCAAAAATCTCCTAAATAGCTTGCGCAAACATAGCAGAAGAACACTTTAAAAAAAAGGGGGGAATGAAAGAAAATGCCCTTAATGAGACATATCTAGAAGGCCTACTAGAGCAAGATCCCTCTTCAGGGACAGGAAGAGGTCTAGCTGCCTCACGTGCTTCAGCATATCCATGTCCCTCGGCAACAGAAGGGCAGAGCCTATGGGCTAACAAGTAATCTCCGGTGACCCTTCCCCCCTTCTATGAAGGCAATCATGGGAATGACGACCTCTTCTTCCCTTCTATTGGTATGCTACCCACCTGGAGGGCAGTACCGCAAGGAAACGCCTGGGGGAATATGGTACAGAGCCCTAAACCCCTCCATACTGGCGGGAGAATCTACTAGGTGAGCGTACCTACCCATCTAAGCAGACTAGTGAGAAAAGAAAGGCATTTTTGCGAGGGAAGAGATAGGGAATAAAGGGCCAAGGAGACGGGCCGAGGAGAAAAGAACCTAAGAAGGAAAGAACTTACGAAGTTAAGGGCAGGGGGCGCTTCAGAAGCTTTTGGAGAGCTTGAGAGTTGGAGATCTTGAGAGTTTGAAAATCCAGACGCTTTGAAAAGTGGAGGAAATAAGCCCTCCAGGCACTTTTTATAGAAGGCGGGATTGGGTGGAAGTTATCTCGCCCAAAATTCGAGGAAAAATGCCAGCCCTAGGAACTCCATCTCATCGTAGGACGTGAGAAACAGAGCGCCACCTGGAGCATTTAATGTGACATTACAGGCTTCGAAGTGTCAGAAATGGTTATAGAACAAGCAAAGCGACATTCTCATGTGGGAAAAATAGGGAAGGGTGCATATTTAATCATTTAAGATCAAAACCCCACTTTTTCTCCATGGTTGAGAGAAAAAAATTGTAATTTTGAAGGGCTATTGTGGGGTACGGAGGTTTAATAGAAAGAACATGCCACGTGTCATACCTGAGACTGAGGAGGCCACAGTGGCTCCAAGAAGGTCACGTCCTCGGAGCGTTAAGGCTACGTCAGTAGCACGTTATCAGAGGAGGCCACCTTGAGGGAAAGGAACTTCGGGGAAGGTGCCAGCCCTGACTGAAGGGATGGAGGCTGCTACCACATTTAATGCTTTCCACCAAACCTCCTAGCCACATTTATGTGGAGAAGACCCCTAAACAGCGCTACCTCGGTTGCCGTGACTTAAGAGGGGTTTGGAAAGGTGTCTAATAGGACAAACACTCAAGTAGTGGCCTAAGGTAACAACAACTGGAGGGCCTAGATCATCCAGAGGGGGCTATATAACGTGAGAGATCCTCAGAGAGAAGAAAAAAGAAAAAATGGCAGAGATGACACTGTAGTAACTTAGAACAGAAATTGTAACCTTTAAAGAGGGAATATATTCAATAACCATTCTCTTCGGACTTTGCCGATGAGCTATTTTCTCAACATTTAGATTAATATTTCTTATTTTTATGTGGCCTTTGATCTATTGTGCGTGTTGATCCTTCAGGAAAGGTCTAGCCTTCAAACTCACCCTCTACAAATTCATTGTGTTGGGCCATTTGGGCCCTAATCACATTCATCTTTTGGCCCAGGGACCAATACACGCCCTTACAGTTTGGCTTTCAATTTTTTGGATCACTAAATATGCAATCTACAAGTTTTCGAGCAAATAGGACCACGGGGCATTTTTTATCAAGTGTAAATTGAGGTTTTTTTTTTTCTTTGCTAAAGATCTTTCCATATGTTTCTGGGACCTCTAAATATAGTTTCTATAAGTTTTCGTGCAAAAACTCCGACAATGTATTCCAATAAAAACTTTTGGCCAGTAGGACTAGGGAGCATTTTTGAACAAAATTTAACCAAAATTTTTTTTTCTTGCAAAATTTTTTTTACATTTGTTTCCTGAACCTTTGAATATGCTATATACAAGTTTTCTTGTAAAAAACGGACATTTTATTCCGGTCAAAATTCTTGGCCAATAGGACCCAGAAGTATTTTAAAACAAAATTTAACCAAGGTTTTTTTTTTTTTTTCCTAATTGTTTCCTGGACCTCTAAATATACTATCTACAAGTTTTCATGCAAAATCGCCGATATTGTATTCCGGTCAAAATTCTTGGCAAGTAGGACCTACGGGCATTTTCAAACAAAATTTAACCAAGTTTTTTTCTTTCATGCAAATGATTTTTCCATTTGTTTCTTGGACCACTATATATGCTATCTACAAGTTTTCATGCAAAAACGCCGAAATTGTATTTCGGACAAAATTCTTGGCCAATAGGACCTAGGGGCATTTTCGAACAAGATTTAATCAAGTTTTTTTTTTTTTTTTTTCGAAAGATTTTTCCATTTGCTTCTTGGAGAACTACATATGCAATCTACAAGTTCTTGTGCAAAAACGCCGAAATTGTATTCTGGTCGAAATTCTTTGCCAGTAAGGCCTAGGAAAATTTTCAAACAAAATTTAACCGAGTTTTTTTTTTTTGTAAAAATTTTACCATCTGTTACACGAACCTCTATATATGTTATCTACAAGTTTTTGTGCAAAAATGCCAACATTGTATTCCAGTCAAACTTCTTGAACAGTAGGACCTATGGGCATTTTCGAACAAAATTTAATCGAGTTTTTTTTTTTTTCCTTGCAAATGATTTTTCCATTTGTTTCTTGGACCACTATATATGCTATGTACAAGTTGTTGTACAAAAGCGCCAAAATTGTATTTCGATCAAATTTCTTGCCCGGTAGGACCTAGGGTCATTTTCGAACAAGATTTAATCGAGGTTCTTTTTTTTCTTTTTTTCTTTCAAAAGATATTCCCACTTAATTCTTGGACATCTTAAATATGCGGTCTACAAGTTTTCGTGCAAAAACGCCAACATTTTATTAAAGTCAAAATTCTTGGCAAGTAAGACCTAGGGGCATTTTCGAATGAAATTCAACAAAAAAAAAAATTCTTACAAAAGATATTTCCATTTGTTTCTTGGACCTATAAATATGCTATCTACAAGTTTTTATGCAAAAATGCCGATATTGTATTGTAGTCAAAATTCTCGTCTTGTAGGACTTAGGAGCATTTTCGAACAAATTTTAATCAAGTTTTTTTATTATTCTCACAATAGTTTTTCCAATTGTTTCTTGGACATTGAAATATGCTACATACAAGTTTTCGTGCAAAAACGACGAAATTGTATTCCGATTGAAATTCTTGGCGAGTAGGACCTAGGGGCATTTTCGAACAAATTTTAATCGAGTTTTTTTTTTTTTTTTCTTGCAAAAGATTTTTCCAATTGTTTATTTGACCTCTAAATATGCTATTTTCAGATTTTCGTGTAAAAACGTTGAAATTGTATTCCGGTCAGAATTTTTGGCCAGTAGGACCATGGGGCATAACGAGTTTTTTTTTGTCCGGTAAAAATTCTTGGCCAGTAGGACCTAAGGGCATTTTCGAACAGAATTTAATCGAGTTTTTTTTTTCCCGCAAATTATTTTTCAATTTATTTCATGGACCTCTAATATGCTATATGCAAGTTTTTATGCATTTTCGAACAAATTTTAATCAATTTTTTTTTTCTTGCAAAAGATTTTTTCCAATTGTTTCTTGGACCTCAAAATATGCTACTTACAAGTTTTCGTGCAAAAACACCGAAATTGTATTCCGGTCAAAATTCATGGCCAGTAGGACCTAGGGCCATTTCCGAAGAAAGTTTAATCGAGTTCTTTTTTTCTTGCAAAAGATTTTTTCAATTGTTTCTTGGATCTCTAAATATGCTATCTACAAGTTTTGATGCAAAAACGCTAAATACGTATTCCGGTCAAAATTCTTTGCCAGTAGGACCTAGGGGCATTGTGGAAAACTATTGGGTACTTTCGGAGTACCATAAATGCATACTCCTTCCTTCACGTGAATGGTGGGTCCCACCATGAATTTAATTTGTGGGACCCACCTTTCATGTAAGAGGAGGGAGTACGCATTTATGGTAGTTCGATAGTACACAATAATTTTCCTTCTAACAAAGGACCTATGCTTCCCATTTCGTTGATATCTCTCAAAATATTTTGAATCTGTGAGTGAGGTTAATTTTTCCATAAAATAAATATCTGAGGCTTCAATTTGAGTACAAGAATGAGACAATTCCAATCAGAATTGAGAAAGATATGATTTTTCGAACTTAGCTCTGAAAACTGTTACACTAGCTACTAGAAAAACTGAGGTTTTAAAGATTTGGCTTGCTCATCACTCCCACCAACCTCCTAATTTAAATGTCAGCATTTTTGCTCGAACTTGTACGTAACATATTTATTAATTTGAAAATTTAATTGTTTTTGGAGGCTACAATACCCTTAAATAGTATTTAAAAAAAAAAAAAAACCCCAATGTTGTTGTAAAACCTTAAGTGAAAACTTACAAAACTTGAATTTGACTAAATAACGTTAAAAACACCTATAAATAAATAATTTGAAAATGCTGGTTCCCTTTGATGGCCTAAAAACACCTAATGTTGTTGCCTAGGTTGCTTCTACTGGTACCCTTTTTGATCTTGCATTGAGTCCTACGTCCTTGCTGCTTTAGAAAGGCAAGTGTTGTTCGTTCTACATCAGAAAATTTGAGAATTAAGAGCAGAGTGTAAATAGTTGAAACCAGAAAGTCAAGTTAAAGGACCACACGAATCGTTGACGTGGCACAAATGATGTGTCAATTTCTGAAGCATTGGATTTAATGAATGGTTGAGATTTGACTAATTGCAGACCGTCCAATACCTTATATATTACACATGATCTTAATCTATGGTTGAGATTCCATTGGACGGACGACTACTATAACAAGGATTGGGATCCAGTGCAATTGCTCCATGCAGTTAATCGACCATCTTTACTGTTCTTATGAGTGTGACCGGCCTCTCCCGCCTAAACAACTTTTCATTTGACTTCTGTGAGGCTGGAAAAAAAAAAAAAAAGATCCTGGGATTCAGATTTTAATAGTGATAGTTGCAAACAGCTTGCACCTTATTTCAATCCTGGTGGTTGAAAATTCAGAGACTTGAGAATTCAGTGGACGCACACTTACTACAGCTACGCATTATTGCAGCTACTGCTACAGCTACATTACACTGTTAAGGGCTATCAATTTGACATAAACCTGCTTTTTTTTATAAACAAATCTGATGGGCATGGGTCATAGTTGCTTTCACATCTGACAAGATTAGCCCGATTAGATGAGAACATGAAGGTTTCAGTTCTCTTTTTTAATTCTTTTGGCACAGTTTAGGAGGCAATTACTTTAATCTCAGCCGTTGAATTGATCTCATGCGCAGACCGACACTTCAGTATTTAGAAACAAACAAAACCGAGCTCAGTACTGTCAGGTCCAAGTGGAGGCAAAAATGTGACGGGACTTGGGTCCAAACTAGTTGGTCGGTTTTCAGTGAGGCTTTCAATCTGGTCTACCCGTTCCAAGCAATTTTTCAAAATAAGTTATTCTACTTTCTTATTTCTTATTTCTTATTTGGTGAGAGTAAAAAAGAGAGAAGATAGAAAATTGTGAGTGGATAAAAAAGTAGAATGATAAAAAATATTTTAATTTTTTTTATTGTGTGTTCGGTTGGAAGGGAGAAAAAATAGGAGGGTAAAAAATTCTTTTGTTCAATTGGAGAGAAAAATAGAATGATGAAAAATATAATTTATATAAATTGGTTATTATACCTTTGTTACATAATAGGTCAGAAATAGATTTATTTGTACACATTACATAATATAAAATTTATTGCATCATATATATAAATTTTTATTTTTATTTTATTATTATAATATACAAATTAGATTAAGCCACGTTAAAAAAAAAAAAAAAGAACGTTCGTTGAAAAAAAAAAAACGTTCAAGTCTTGACCGTTGACAAAAAAAAAAATGTTCAGGTCCTGAACATTGAAAAAAAAGAAAAGAAAAGAAGAACGTTCAAGTCCTGAACGTTGGAAGGAAAAAAAAAAAGAAAAAAAAGAAAAGAGTTTTCTCCCCCGACGTTTTCCTTCCAATTTGAGAGGAAAATATATGTGGGCTCAGGAGGAAAATTTTCCTTCCGGGTTTTTCATCCTTCCTATTTTTTCTTTTTAAACGAACAGTGAAAAATGCTATTTTTCACCCTATTTTCCTCTCTTTATTTTCCATCCTCTTATTTTTGCTCCGATCAAACGGGGTCCTAATGATTTTGATCGGTGAATTATCACTTTTTTTCATAAACTTTTTCTTTTGCCGAATACTTTTTTGGTGAACTTATCATTATTTTTTTTGCCAATTTCATAGTGGCATACATATACATGCTTTGTTTTTCTTACATAGTGGCATACCTAAGCTCCAGTTCGAGTCCAGCTTTCTTTCGAGAATCTTCCACCCACTTTTCGGCACCAAAGACCTCCTGGATAACCTGTGGTGAAATATCAAAATGATTGCATTATTAGTAATGCAAGTTTCAAGTACATAAGAATATTTCAGGTGAGGATAAGACTTAGATACTCACCAGGGCCAAGTCCCTTTTTAGCGAAAGGAACAGATGTGGCTAGTTCATCTTGTCCAGAGCGTCCATGTCCTTAGGCAGAAGAAGGGGACGTTCCAAGGCGTCGGCCAAGTGGAGAGCATGGCCTTGTTGGAACGCCCTAATATTAGACTGGCAAGAGATTGGTGCCCCGTCCAGCTTAAGCTCGGGAGACCAGTTAGCCGGTGCACGGCGTACATCGGTAAGGTCCCTATTCTCCCCGCTTTCTACTGAAGAGGCACGTCCCTTGCCTTTGCTAGGTTTTTGTTGTTGTTGTTGTTGCTTCAGCTTC
Organism: Castanea mollissima; assembly: GCA_014183005.1. Classification (NCBI taxonomy): domain Eukaryota; kingdom Viridiplantae; phylum Streptophyta; class Magnoliopsida; order Fagales; family Fagaceae; genus Castanea; species Castanea mollissima. Next base: position 56,684 of record JACAVU010000006.1, on the reverse strand, counting down.
TTCTGCCTCTCTGCATCTGACTCCTCGGCCTCACTCTTCCTTTTTTTCTTAGGCTCCGGAATGGGAGGCTTAGGATTGGAGGGAGGAGGGGGTGGTGGCAAGGACGGAGTGACCTGCGACCCACCCGTTCCCCTTTTAGAGTCTCTCGCGCCCCTCTTATGTATCAGCTGCCGTAAAGCGTCCATATCTTCTTCTTCGAAGCTGGAATCGGGTTGTGCAATCACCAGACCTTGTATGACGGAAGTTTCTGCGAGCGTGCATTCCTCGTCCGAGAGGATGACGAGCTGCTCCTCTTTGGGTCTCTCGGCTTCCACGAGTTGAAATTGGTCTATCTCCTCGTCCAACGATTGTTACAAGGACGCTTGCTCTTCTCGGACGGCGGTTGTTTGGGAGTATGCCGAGAGAGGAATCGTTGCGATAGGGCGAGTGTACAGGATGATGGAGGGATCGTCTGGGAGTTCATGGTTGGAAACGAAGCTAGGTCGTGCCACGTCTATTCTTCTACGTTGTTTGTCTCCCGCAATGATCGCGTTGTCAATCTCTTGGAAGTCCACTGATATAAGGTCGTATCCTAATATCAGGTGGGCAGCTCTCACTTGTAGGTCTTCACTGACGAAGACTTCGGAGTGAAGGACACGGTTCAAGTCGACGACGTTGCAAAGACTGAGACGCGGGCGTACGTGTTGTTTATTTGTGAGAAGAAACATCCAAGAAGACGAGCATGGTCAAACTTGTGATAAACATCAAGGTAAAAAGCAATAATGTGCAACGAAATTAAAAGCGGTAAAGGCAACGGGATTGAATCATGGGTTAGGAAATCTAACTCCTAAGGAGTCACACCTGGCTCTCCCCATTCAACTAGGTAATGAGGACCGTAAGACCTGTCTCCTGAGGCGATTAGGTAGTTGTCTTTCATACCTTTGTTGGATTTGGGGAGGCAAGAAATCAGCCTAACGATGCTAGACCTGAATTTGATGTAATATCCTACATTTTTAAATTTATGGCACTCATACATATAGACAACGTCATGCCATGTGAGGTTCAGACTCATTTGCTCGTTTAGAGCGTTGACACAACCTAAGACTTTAAACATGTTTGGTGTGCATTGGTCTGGGCATAACCTATGGTTGCGAAGGTATTCACTGGTCACATTTTTCATGGGGAGGGTCATCCCACCTTCTATGAAGGCTATCATGGGAATGAGGACTTCTCCCTCTCTCCTAGCATTACCTACGGCTTCTACTGGGCAGTATCTTAAGCCTACGTCATCAGGAATTTGGTATTTGGCCTAAAACCCTCCATACCAGCATCAGTATCTACTAAACATTTAAATCTACCCATTTGGTGGGAGCAAAAATGAAAGTTAAAAGAAGGAAAGGGGTTTAAATGGTAGCCGAGGACAGAAGCCGAGAAGGAATGTATAAAGAAAAGTGAAAACTTACAGGAGTTGGTTATGCGATTCTTCACGAGCTTCTGGAGAGAAAAGGTAATGATTGACACTTAGATGCGATTAATTTCTAAAAGAATGAATGAAGGTACGGGTTCCCAGACGTTTTGATGTGCGGAAGGCGGCCTCGAAATTAAAATTCTCCCGCTCAAATTTTCAGAGCCAATCTGGGCCGTTGGATGCGTATCCCACTATTGAACGTGGGGAATAGGATGTAACTTGCGGTCATAAATGCGCGCGTTCCGGGTTTCGTAGCGTCAGAGGCATTTTCAGGGAACGAAAGGACCCCTACACGTGTGGCGAATTACAAAGTGTGTGGAAGGTGTGCTGTACGGTTCAAAACTCTATTTCTCTCCTCGGATGAGAGGGGAAAAATAAAGTTTTGAGGGGCTATTGTGGGGGGTAAAAGCTCTTGAATAAACCTTTAGGCTTTGGGCCTGATTGGATGGTACCAATTTATTTTGATTAGGACCTCTAGGTCCACATGTCAGTCCGCACTGTAGGGGTCTAAGGAGTTATCCAAGGAGGAGTGCCTCCTCGGACAGGCCCGGAAATGACCTTGGGACTTGCTAAATGGGTTAGAGGCAGGATTCTGGAGAAACTGATGGGTAAAAGGGTGATCCAAACACCTTTTAGAAGCAAGAGCGTGTGAGAAATATCTAAGGAAAATGCTGCTACCACCATATTAAAATCCTTGCATCTACCTCCTTGGCCGCATTAGTGGAGAAATGACCTCTGAACAGTAGAATTCAGCCTTCCTGTTATTAGTGGAAGACTTCGAGAAGGTAGTGGATGGGACAAGTATCTAAGGGAAAGATTTGTATGACACGTGGATGAACCAGTGAAGAAGAAGAAATATATAAGGAGACGAGAGAGGAAAGAGTAGGGGACTGGCTCCTTAGCTAAAAAAGAACTAAGAATTGTAAACTTTGACATAGAAAGAGAATATTTATACAAATCGTTCTCGGCTTACTTCCGATGAGGTCTCTTTGTCATACTTGTTTATCATTTCCATAGATTGTGGTACTCTAGCCTGTTAATTGAACTTCCAACATCCAAACCTAGGTTTCAAATCCATACTCTATAAATTTCTTTGTATAAGGCTCGTTGGGCTTAAGTCCATCACCTGCTTCTGGGTCCGGGTACAATTGTGCACTTACAATACACATTTATTCAAATAAAAGATTTATTCTTGAATCAACACCCAGCCACCATCAACAACCTCCATCAAGCCAACCTTCATCATCAACCCACCGTCAAAATTCCATAACCACTAATCAAAATCATCAAAATCCCAAAACACACTAATCAAAATCATCAAATCCACTAATCAAAATCATCAAAATCCACAGATCAAAATCACAAAACCATCAAACAAAAATTGAGCTACATCAACGATCAAAGCAGTGGCGACGCGAAAGCATAGGTGAGGCGAAACCATCAACGATAACGATCAGAGCAGCGGCAAGGCGAAAGCAATAGCGATTAGATTGTTGATGTAGCGAGAGACTTGAGAGAGCAAATAGAGATCAATGGAAGAGGCGAGAGCGTGAGGTGAGAGTCAACAACCCGAGAGAAAAAGAGAGTGAGGTGGAGAGAAAAAAAATTAATAAAATAACTTATGGATAAGCTATATACCATGTATATATACATAGTTACTGTAGCTCATTAATAAATTTGCACATCTTTACACATTTTTACAATCACTGATGTGAATGTTTGTTTGCTCAAAATGTGTTAAATTTGTATTTTTTTTTTTCCTATTTTAGAAGAATATAAATAAATTGATGTGGATGTTCTAAACCCTTTAGCTTTCTTCAGATTTTATTTCAGTTTTCTAACTTTACTTTTCAACTATCTAAGTTTCATAGTTTTTCAATTAAAGCATTTCAGTTCACTTTTGCTAAAATTATAAGGAAAAAAAAAACTAAATAATATTTTTCTATTATTAATTAATTTTTTTAATTTAAAAAATTTGAAAAAAAAAAATTAACCGCAACATAAAACAAAAATTGATAAAAATGTCTTAATTAAATAAATTTGAAAGTTAAAAAACTAAAATGAACAAAAACAAAATTAGAGAACTGAAATGAAATTTAAAGAACTTCAGAGAATCAATTTTACATGCATTTTACCCTAAAGTTTACTCAGTTTTCTTTCCACACTTCTTAGGCAATGCAACATCGTTCACTCTCAAATCTCAAAGTCTCTCTCCTTTCTCAAAGATATGTTCTTGATAGTCTTGACATTTTATTCCAGGCAAAGCTCAAAGCAAAAATTTCTTATACATATCACCCAATAAAAACAATTCTTTTATTTTATTTCCGCCCACAAATCTGAAAACTTTTCCCAATTTTACTTTAGTTCAAATCTAAAAAGTTCGTCCCATATTATTCCAGTTTTTCTTATTATTGGGCAAGACACAGTTACTAACCCATATGGCATCTTTTTTTCTTTTTTCTTTTTTTTTTTTAATATTTCATTTTTTAAGAAAACGGAAGTGGGAAGTTGACACACGTAAACTTCTTTTTTAATTAAAAAATTTTTGTTAAGAAAGTTATGGTATTTATAACAAAAAAATAAATATTATATAGAGACTAATAATTGTATGCCTTTAGGGCATATATCACAAACTTTCAAAAAGCATTGTCGTTCACAACCCCAAAGGGCATATCCACACAAGCTAAAAGATTCAACTGCAGTCGCAAGATTATCCATAAATCCCGAATATTAGTCACACATAAGCTAAATACACTGTCTACAAGTTTTGGTCCATAAATTCCGACACCGTATTCTGGACAACATTCTTCACTAATCGGACAGTAGGGCATTCTCGTACAAATTTTACCCAAGTTTTTTTTTTTCGATTGACTATTCCATTTGTCTAGTAGACCTCTGAATATACTATCTACAAAGGTTCGTGCGAAAACAGTGACACTACATTCTGGTCAAAATTCTTGTCTAGTTGGAGCTTGGGGCATTTTCTTACAATATTTACCTGAGATTTTTTATTCTTTCGAAAGAATTTTACATTTGTTTCTTGGACCACTAAATATGCTATCTACAAGTTTTGGTGCAAAAATGTCAGCACTGTATTCTATTAAAAATTCTTGACCAGTCGGACAACAGGGCATTTTCGTACAAATTTTAACATTGTTTTTTGTTTTCGGTTGACTATTCCATTTTTTTCTTAGACCGCCTATTATGCTATCTACAAGTTTTCGTTCAAAAACAACGACATTGCATCCTGGTCAAAATTCTTCACAAGTCAGAGCTTTGGGCATTTTCGTACAATATTTACCCTAATTTTTTAATTCTTTTGAAAGAATTTTCCATTTCTTTCTTGGAGCACTAAATATGTTATTAACAAGTTTTGGTGCAAAAATGCCGACACTATATTCTGGTCAAAATTCTTGACCAGTCGGACAACAGGGCATTTTCGTACAAATTTTACCCTAGTTTTTTGTTTTTGTGTTTTTTTTTTTTTTGTTTTTTGTTTTGTTTTTTTCCGATTGACTATTCCATTTGTTTCTTAGACCTCTGAATATACTATCTACAAGTTTTCGTGCAAAAATGACGACATTGCGTTCTGGTCAAAATCGTTGACCAGTCGGAGCTAGGGGCATATTCGTACAATATTTACCCGAGTTTTTTTATTCTTTCGAAAGAATTTTCCATTTGTTTCTTGGATCACTAAATATGCTATCTACAAGTTTTGGTGCAAAAATGCCGACACTGTATTCAGGTCAAAATTCTTGACCAGTCGAACAACTGGGCATTTTCGTACAAATTTTACCCTAGTTTTTTGTTTTTTGGTTTGTTTTTTTTTTTTTTTTCGATTGGCTATTCCATTTTTTTCTTTGACCGCTTAATATAGTATCTACAAGTTTTCGTCTAAAAACGGCGACAATGCATACTGGTCAAAATTCTTGACTAATCGAAACTTTGGGCATTTTCGTACAATATTTACCCTAGTTTTCTTATTCTTTCGAAAAAATTTTACATTTGTTTCTCGGACCACTAAATATACTATATACAAGTATTGGTGCAAAAATGTCAATACTGTATTTTGTTCAAAATTCTTGACCAATCGGACAACAAGGCATTTTTGTACAAATTTTACCTAAGTTTTTTGTTTTTTTTTTCCCCCGATTGACTATTCCATTTGTTTCTTAGACCTCTGAATATACTATCTACAAGTTTTCGTGCAAAAACGACGATATTGCGTTCTGGTCAAAATCGTTGACCAGTCGGAGCTAGGGGCATATTTGTACAATATTTACCGGAGTTTTTTTTATTCTTTCGAAAGAATTTTCCATTTGTTTCTTGGATCGCTAAATATGTTGTCTACAAGTTTTCGTGCAAAAATTCCGACACTGCATTCTGGTCAAAATTCTTGACCAATCGGACAACAAGGCATTTTCGTACAAATTTTACCCCAGTTTTTTGTTTGTTTTTTTTTCAATTGACTATTCCATTTGTTTCATAGACATCTGAATATGCTATCTACAATATTTCGTGCAAAAATAGCGACACTGCATTCGGGTCAAAATTCTTGACTAGTCGGAGCTAGGGGCATATTTGTACAATATTTACTCGAGTTTTTTTATTCTTTCGAAAGAATTTTAAATTTGTTTCTTGGACCACTAAATATGCTATCTACATGTTTTGGTGCAAAAATGCCAACACTGTATTCTGTTCAAAATTCTTGACCATCCGGACAACAGGGCATTTTCGTACAAACTTTACCCTAGTTCTTTTTTTTTTTTTTTTTTTTTTCGATGGAGTATTCCATTTTTTTCTTATACCTCTTAATAAAGTATCTACAAGGTTTCATTCAAAAGCAGTGACATGGCATACTGGTCAAAATTCTTGACTAGTCTGAGTTTTGGGCATTTTCGTACAATTTTTACCCTAGGAGCCGTGCATCAAAAGGAGATATTGTCACTAGAGAACAAGTCCAATTGAGTATTGGGATAAGGGTTCAACTGTAGGTTGGTAGAAATTACTATTATTCTTTCACTTGTAACCGCTTGTTTTGATAATAGTGGATTCTCGGAAGTGGTGATCTTAAAATCACAAGATGAAGTTTTTTCCTTAAAGGTTTTTCCCATTCGTAAACAAATCACCGTGTCAATTTATTTCCGCTGCACTTTAGTTTATTGGTAATTTGTTTGTGCTACCACGCGTTTGTATGTTAAATTGATTAATTAATTAAATTTGGTTAATTAATCAAATTAATCCATCACAAGGGGTCAATACATTTTTGACCTATCGAATATGAAGTGAGTGCATTGGTAAGGGCATTGCATATAGATCTATATATAATTGGGGAGAGGTTTTAGCTCATGAGGAAGAGGTTTTAAACACATTTTCACACATTTTAAATAACATTACACCCATTTCAACACATTTTTTAACCCACACATATATCAAAAACATCCAAATAATATAACTTAAACTACTCACCCATACAGCCCTAATAAATTACTGCATGCATGCTAATGTTGGCTTCCCATGAAAGTATAGTCTTTTGGGGCCAATTAAGGCCAGGGATTATGGGAATGGTTTAATAGAAATGTTTTCTAGAAAATTTAATAGATAAGTTTAAGCTTTTAAGGTTTAAAGTTTAGTTCCAGGACTCTTTTGTATTTTGTATGGTAAAGACCTCAACCTTTAAGGTGCAGTACAGGCTGTGTTTGGATACTTCTTTGTTAGGTTTTAAAAGTTTAGAATAATTGGTAAATCGTGAATATAAACTTATCTAGATATAGATCCTAGAATCTATAGGTATTATTAGACAATGCTCAAGGTGATTTATGTAAACATTCAAGAACAAGTAAGCTGCAGAAAGAAAATTTCAGAAACTGCTTAGTTCGATCGATCGAAAGATAGACTCGACCGATCGAAAGTCGTATCTGCAGAATTTTAATTAAGCCTAAACAACAGTTTAAACCCATTAAAAATTAGGGTTTATAATCTACTTCTCATAGTATATGATAGAATCCCTAAGCACGTTTTTAATAGCTTTTAAGAGAGAATAGTGTGCTTCTTTTGTAAATCTAAAATTTGTACCCAAAAACTCTCTAAGTCTTTTGTTGCTCTTTATGCTATTGTGTGTGAATCTTTTGTAAAACCTAGAAGTGTTTACCTTTCACATACAGTTAGGGTTATCAAGATCGAGAGTGATGCCATGAGCTTGGTGATCAATTCAGTTGCAGATTCAATAGCTTAAAGATATACAAGCGAGAGTGCTAGTGCTTGTACTTGCTAAGAATTCAAAAAATATATAGTCCGTGAACTTGGAACTATCACGTGATCGTGGTAATAAATTTCTTACTCGATGTAGCAGTAAGATGTTAATAGTCTTAAACCGCTATTGTATAAATTTCAGTTCTTTCATAGTAAAATTCACCCCAAAGTTTTTACCGATTTACTGTTCCTAAACTATCATTTTGTTGCGTTCTTTATTTTTCACTCTTTACAATAATATGATTGATATGTGTTAACTTAAATCTACATAATTTATCTAAGTTAATCACTCTGCTAAATAATTAGATTAAACTGGTTGGGGTCTAAAAACGTATACTCTTCTTATTGCCCGTTGCGGGTTCTAACAGTTGTATTTTGGACATTATCTGTGCGTGTATTTTGTATATTCATATAGCCTCTCTTTTTTTAATATTAAAAAAAAAAATTTAAGTCGCCAGACCAAAACCCCTACGGAAGGTCTGATACTAGACAAGACGACTCAGAGATAAGACAATTTATCCTGACGTTTTTTTGACACCTGACACGTTAAATTCTTTTTTAATTTAAGTAAGGGCAAATTCCATTTTTCCTCCATCGGATTACAGAGCCATTCTAAAAGAAAAATGATGCTGCATAAAACTAAGCAAAGTCCAGCCATTATAAGGTGCAAATCAGCAGAAACACTGTCTAGACGAGAGAAACCAAATTGTCAATTACATTGCCAAGCCAGATTTGGTATTTAGAAAAATATTTGCAACATAACATAACAGCATTAATCGGGCAGTTCCACAAAATTGATAGTAGTACTTCATTTAAACTTCAGGTTTCACCGTCGGAAGGAAAATATCAGTCAAAACGTCTTTTGACAGCAGAGTTGCCTTGAGCAGCTTCAAACCCTAACAATAAACCAGATACAAAAGAAAAATAGTTATTTTACCACTAACTTTAAATTTCCACTAATTTTTATTTCTATTTCTTATTTTGAAAATAATAGAAAATGAAAAATTAAGGAGAACAACATACTTCAATTTTAATTTTAATTTTAATTTTAATGTACGGTGCTTTTTGCCTATTTTTTGGAAATATAAAATTACAAATTTATTTAGTCTACAATGTTAAAAAAACCGAAAAGGAAAATTTGTAAATTATACGCATACATGAAAAGTGATGAAAGAACTGACATATATATACCTCATCCACGCCCAAATCGACTACTTTCTCCTCAAGATCCCCGTCTTTGACATTAAACTCGTTTAATAGAGGGATTAGAGAAGCTGAGAACAGGGGTTTCACGTCCAAATTATTCTTCACCAAGTAGAGTCCTTCTTTAACTCCATTACGAGGGTAGTGTATCAGTTCGGACCGCATGCTCGGCCCATACGATGGGCTCATGTTTATAACACTATCGTGAAAGTTTCCGAGGTGACCAAGCATTAAGTCGGGTTTTAGAACAGTTGTTAGAGTTCCAATCGGTAAGCGGAGAATGTTGAATAAAAACTCCACAAACTCCTTGCCTGCTTCGGCGTATAGAACATGGTTAGTACTTTTCTGGATAAAGAGCTTCAAACTCACTTTGAAAGATGGCATGGGCAGACATGTTTGCATTTTCAGAGTCTTTAAGAAAGTTTGTTGTGGCTGTGTTTTCTTTTTTTACGGAAGATGTGCCTGTGTATCCGTGCACCTCGAGATTTCTCTCCAAAAAGAAAAAAGAAAAAAGAAGAGCTTCTTTGTAGAGATGTTGGAGGTTGGCAATGGTTGGCTGCTAGTATACGTAAGGTTTGCGGGTTATTGAAAATGGTAGTACCCTCTAATCACGTGGAAAGCGACAAATAAAGCGAGGTGCGGTTTGGATACAAATTATATGCTGTGAGGTGTTCTTTGTAGAGATGTTGGAGGTTGGCTATGGTGGGCTGCTAGTATATGTAAGGTCTGCGGGTTATTGAAAATGGTAGTACCCTCTAAAGCAACAAATAAAGTGAGGTGCAGTTTGGACACGTCCAGAGTTTGGATAGCAAACGCGCGTCTACGTCCAGAGTTTTTTTTTTTACGCGTGTTTGTTATGGTTCATAGGCCATAAAAAGTGGTTTTAGGCAACAACGTTTTGCATGTACAGTATTTTTTACCTATTTAAAAATTATTTTACTACAATATTTTCAGTAATAAGTTCTATCTAGTAATAAGTTCTATCCAAACAGAACCAAATTATTTGCGTCTGCGTTTAGGAAGATCACGTTTCAGTTTTTTTTTTTTTTTTATTCACGCGTTTTCTGCTTTTGGGAGACAAATAACACTGTTTATGTAATGTTCTAATACTGTTTATGCACTGTTTATGAGACCTAAGCACTTTATTCAAAAAAATATTAAAAATGATCCCGCACTACTATTCATATATTAAAAAATTATTTTACTACAGTGTTTTCAGTTTTCAGCAATAAGTTTTATCCAAACTGAAAACAAACCTTAGTATTAATTACAAATTAGGTAAAAAATATTAATATTTAATAATATTTTTTTAACTGTTAAATCTCTTAAAAATTTATGACTTAAAAAATGTGTAATTCTTATAAACCGTAGGACCTATCTTATTTTTAAATTTATAAATAGTACCGTAAGATCTATTTTTTACTATAATATTTTCAATTTTTAGCAATTAGTACCTACATCTAGCTTCTTTTTTTGCCACCGTTTGCGTTTGGCTTTTTTTTTTTTTTTTTTAATATAAACAGTGTATTAAGGAATATAAATAGTAACAGATGAGTGGACAATAATTTTTTAATCTTTTTAATTTGAAGTAAAATAAATGATATTCAAATTCACATTTAATTCAAATGCATTAACTACTTTAAGGATCCTGATTTTCCTTTTTTATTCTTTTTTTGCAGCACTGGATTTAACAAAGGGTATGCGCTTTGTTAACTTCACTAACCCACAAGCAGCATGGGAGTTTTACACCGCCACTGACGAGCAGAGTTGGGATCATTTTAGTTCACACAAGAAAGTAAGATAGCCCTGGCTATAATCCAGGTATAGAACTAATTGTTATTTGCGTAAAAACTCAAAAAACTTTTTTAATGTACCCCATGCTACCATCATTATCTTATCTTCTCAAAGCATAGTGGGAAAATGTACCAACATGGAGGTGTACTGAGAGGCACTTGGGGCTATCTAAATTTAGCTCTGTTGGATTTGCTGGCTCTGATTTGACAAAGTTCTATCTATGCTTGTCAATTCTCATTATAGGTCAGTCAGTCAGCCAATTTTTTACTTTTAAAAGTTGAACTCTTTGGTTTGGTTCATTTTCTTCTATTTCAGTCGAGTGCTGTAACTTCTAGTTAGTATGGAGCTTAGGTAACTGTGCTGCTGTGGTGTATGCAAGGAAAGGAAGGGAACTGTTTGTATATACTACATTTGTTTGAAGACCCTCGAGAGATGCTGTAGTTCTTCATGATTGCTTTGGATAAAAGGGATTTCAAAGCAAAATGTAGGAAAAAAAAAAAAAAAAACTTAACAAATGATGATAGGTGAGATTTGAGAAGATTGTGATCCCTGACTTTGGTGATTTTGGTGTTTCAATTTTCAAGAGAGAATGGTGAGATTTGAGAAGATTGTAATGTCTAAAATTCTGAATAATTAGAGAGGAGATAAAACTTAATACATATAATATTTGAAAGCTCCTTCACGTGTTTATCTGTGAAGTAAACACGTGGTTGTGACCATTTTAGGGTTTTGTCTTTTAGTTCTTAATTTAATTTGCTTAAAACTTGCACGCAACACAATTATTGCCATTCATAATATTGTGCATGCAATAAAGATTCATCAGTAATAACATTGTTCGTTGTTGATGGTTCATAATATTGTGTAACATTATGGAATAAGTGATTTTTAAGTTTCTCATTTATTGTATTTGTTTATAATTATCCAAAAATAGGAATTTTATTTCTAGAAAAATTATAAATAAATATTTTTTAATCCCACTTTATTTTAGATTTTTTAATAATATTAAATTAAATTCATTATTTTATATAAGATTTTGCAAATGTGCAACAATTAATTATTTTTAGAAAAACCGAAACACTTATATGGTTTAATGAGCTCCACTTTCCGGCAATAGAAGTCTGTAAGAAGTCAACTTTGGCAGTGTTTTTTTTGGTATAAAATATTTTTCGGGTGTAAAATAATTTCAAATGAAAATATTTTTGAAAAAAGAAAATATTTTTAAGTGTTTGGTATTATTTTGAAAAATATTTTCAGGTATTTAGTTGTGTTCTTGAAAATATTATAAAAAACACATTTTCTTTTTATTGCTCACATTTTTTCACATTTTTTTAGCTTCCAATCAATATATAAATTTTTTTCTCAGAAAAACACAAAACAAACAAAACCAAAAAAAAAAAAATCATCAAATCCAGGAGAGAAGAAGGAAGAGAGAGAGAGAGAGGAGAGATCGTGCGATCAAAGACAAAGGCTTCGATCACGCGGCAGAGGCTTCGATCGACGGCGAAGGCGAGACACGCGGTGGAGGTTCGATCGCGCGATGGATCGATCTTTGCTTGATTGTGCGATGTTGGATCAATTTTTGCTTGATCGGTAGTAAAAAGCACGGTCCGGACGGCGAGATTGCGCGGTGTTGAAGACTTTGTCTCAACTGTAGGTCTATCAACTTTCCATGAAGCCCCGGTTAATGCCTACATCTTTCAGATTTTTTGTTTTTTTGGGAAATTATCATCTTTGGGATTAGAGACTACATCCTTCCACAAAAGTTAATTATTATTGAGCTTCTACTTTGCATAAGTCAATTTTGTCAAGTCTCTTACGAAAAAAAAGAAAACATGAGATATTACTGTCAAGTGTGAACTGGGGACATCTTTTCCAACATAATATGACTATTGGATGCTCTCTCAAATAGTGAAGCTGTCATCTTTAAAAAGCTGTTCAACAGTAACAATAAACACATTTATCATTTATGTGAGAAGCTTTTTCATTGATGAGCATGTGACCAGCCTTTTTATCGGTAATTAGTGAAAAAACCATTTTCTCCAAGCAAAAGATCTGGCGGTCGACATTCAAACTGGCCCAGAGCCGTAGAGGGCTATCCACGCATGTCAGTAAAACTTCTTATTTCTTTTTCGAGTAGTTGTTGTAGTGCCTTAAATGCTTCATTCATTCTGCCTCCATTCCTTGATTGATTGAAATGTCTTGTCCCATTAATTGTAGAGGTTGTACGTGGACGTAGGTTTGGGCTGACTGGTGTTGGGAAGAAAAAAAAAAGTACGGAGGTTTTATTGAGGAAAAGCCTGGGAGGGTGTGTCAAAGGTGGAGCTGAGTATACCTTTTGCAGGGCTCGAGGCAAAATCTCGGCATCTGCATCACCTAGAGAGAGCTGGTGAGAACTAGATCCGCGCTGTATTGTCCCATTAATTCATCAATTCTTCTACAGCCGAATAGATCTGAATTCGGGAATACTGAAAAATAAGATGAGCATGGATTCACGTGACCAGCAAAATCTGACTAAAACACAGGCAGTCCAGGAGCTCTTCAAAGCGAACGAGGACGTTTTGCGTCGAGTTTATGTTATTTTAAGAGGTCAATAATCGTAAAAATTTCAGTATTTATAATTTAAAAATATTATTTTTAAAATTTTAACACTTTCATTTTATCATATATTAAATATCAAATATAAATATATATTTTTTATAAACTTTTTAAATATTCTTTCTTTAATATTTTTATTCATCTTTTTTAACTTCATTCTATTTTTATTCTTTCTTTAAAAATAAACGGGCCTCACCTAAATAAAAAAACAAGATTAATTTTACCATTTGTGAGCCATGCATTTTCAAATTTGAAATTGTACTATTTATCAATGTAAAATATTATAACATTTAAAAAATTTAGTGAAAATTTTTTAGAGTTTAATGTTTCAAATGTCAAATATTTAGCAATTAACATGATGGAAATGCTTAAGGAAATTGAGATCCTGTGTAATAACGATGTATAATAGTTTTAATCGCAACCGTTTATTCAATCCAATATAAACAAAATTGACACCTAATAAGGATTGGTCGGCAATCCGCGACACCCACAATTTGCCCTTTGCTCTTTTTTCTCTTCCTCTCAGCTACCCAAAAAAAAAAAAAAAACTGTCACATCATTGCTAAAGCCCATGGCTACAGCTAGCAGTATATGCCTTTAGTTGTTGTGTGGTGTTGTTTTTTGACATCAGTCCAAAAATTATGTCGCTTGGTCATGATGCTAAAATATTATGAAATTTCTCTTCGTTTTTTTTTCCTAATTTTTTTTTAGGTATTTGTCTCTTTTTTTAATTTGGATCGACTATGCAGATGGGTATTTTGCTAGTGGATAGTATATTTTGTTTCTTGTAGTTCATTTTTAAAGATATAAACTGTGGCTCTTATGTTTTCTTGCCGAAAATATTTTCATTTTTGGTTGCTAGAATTGTTACCAATCACACATAACAAGTTTAG
>JACAVU010000006.1:25000-40000 GCA_014183005.1 Castanea mollissima | reverse complement strand
CACGCAGGAACTACGAGGGACATCGAAAGGGACATCGAGGGACACCGCCACCATTGTCGTCGCCGTTGTTGTTGTCGTCGTCGTCGTCGCCACCGCCGTCGCTGCAACCACGCAGCCGCTTCGTGAGAAAGACACGCACACCCCAAGTGGTCGCCATGGAACTTGCTTCGCGCAGCAATGGGTGAAACTAACACCGTCCGCGTTGCGAAGCGTGTCCAAGCTATACCAAGAGTGCATGCATCCCCCCACTGCGCGGCTACTGAGACCATCCAACCCCCGCCACTGGGCACGGGTAGGTGTGGCCTCAAGGATAAGTGGCACCAGAGATGGCTTTCACAGCGCACATGATCATCACCTTAGGCTTGCTCTGCGTGGCAATGGGTGAAACTAACACCGTCCGCCTTGCAAGAGCGCGCTGCAGCTATACCACCCACACGTGAAATGCCAACCTGGGTCCACCCCGTCGATGCATTAAGGGACCACCTCGCGCCATGGAGCACGCGGGGATGGGACCTTGGAGCTCGTCATAAGCATGCCTACCCGTGGCCTTGCTCAAGAGGGGTTGCCCCTGTGCATCGCCGAATACCTCTTTCCCCCCAAGGAGCGCTCAGGGAAAAATCAGCTCTGGCACGAGGAAACATTGATTTGTTGAGGAGGAATAATGGGTCTTTTTTGGAGCAATTCTTGGAGTCTTGCCCTGATTTTTTGCACACATGCTAAGAAAAATTCAAGCTTCAAACTGTCAAAATTTGGAGTCCAGATTCGACATATTTTATTTTTTATGATTTTTGGAAGCCGAAAAATAGGAAAAATCATAAAAAATCAAGGAACGCTCGGAACGCCGAGTGCGGGACGATGCAGCGCGGCGTGCACGCGGGCATGGCCCTGGGATGCCCACTGCCTGCCCAGGGCACGCAGCCCCCCATGGGCATGCTGCCAAGGCTAGGGCATGCAGCAGGCAAGGCCAAGGCAGCCCCTATGGGCAGGCAGCCAAGGCCAGGGCGTGCAGCAGGCAAGGCCAAGGCAGCCCCCCATGGGCACGCAGCCAAGGCCAGGGCGTGCAGCAGCCAAGGCCAAGGCAGCCCCCCATGGGCGCGCAGCCAAGGCCAGGGCACGCAGCAGCCAAGGCCAAGGCACGCATGCATGACGCAGCCAAGGCCTTGGCATGCTTGCGTGGGCACGCTGGCATGCCCCTTGGGGCAGGTAGCAGGGCCATAGCATGCATGCGTGCGTGCCTGGGGGGCAGTGGTAGCACGGCGTGGGCGCGCGGGCATGCCCCGTGGGTGGGATGCCAAGGCCGTGGCATGCCCCTGGGTCGCCTCAAAGGCCATGGCAGCACTTGGGGGGGGTGCTGCTCCAAAGCCAAGGTAACCTCTTCGGACCCCTCCTACTCTTCCCCCCCTAAAGAGCGCTTAGGGAAAAATCTGGCCTCGCACCAGGAAACATTAATTTGTTGGGGAGGAATAATGGGTCTTTTTTGGAGCAGTTCTTGGAGTCTTGCCCTGATTTTTTGCACACATGCTAAGAAAAATAGAAGCTTTAAACTGTCAAAATTTGGAGTCCAGATTCGACATATTTTATTTTTAATGATTTTCAGAAGCCGAAAAATAGGAAAAATCATAAAAAATCAAGGAACGCTCGGAACGCCGAGCCGCTTGCTGGGAAGCTCCTCTAAAATCAAGGAGTGAATTTAGGGACAATAAAATGGGAAAAGGCACGGGCCAATTTTGCAGAAGTGTGGGACGATGAGGCGCGGTGTGCACGCGGGCATGCCTCTGGGATGCCCACTGCCTGCCACCTTGGGGAAAATAACCTAACTTTTCAAAAAACCCTCATTTTTAGGAAATCACTCCAAATATGTAGGCAGGCAGCAACCAAGGCCAAGGCCAAGGCAGCCCCCATGGGTAAGCAGCCAAGGCCAAGGCAGCCCCCGTGGGTAAGCAGCCAAGGCCAAGGCATGCACATAAGGCACGCAGCCAAGGCCAACGCAGCCCTTATGGGCATGTTGCCAAGGCCAAGGCATGCACAAGCCACGCAGCCAAGGCCAAGGCATGCACGCAACCAAGGCCAAGGCATGCACACAGCCAAGGCCAACGCAGCCCCTATGGGCGTGCTGCCAAGGCCAAGGCAGCCCCCATGGGTACGCTGCCAAGGCCTAGGCAAGCAGCCAAGGCCAAGGGCAAGGCAGCCCCCATGGGCGTGCAGCTAAGGCCAAGGCATGCACAAGCCACGTAGCCAAGGCCAAGGCAGGCAGCCCCCATGGGCGTGCAACCAAGGCCAAGGCATGCACAAGCCACGCAGCCAAGGCCAAGGCAGCCCCCATGGGCGTGCAGCCAAGGCCAAGGCACGCACAGGCCACGCAGCCAAGGCCAAGGCAGCCCCCTTGGGCACGCTGCCAAGGCCTAGGCAAGCAGCCAAGGCCAAGGTATGCACACATGGCACGCAGCCAAGGCCAAGGCAGCCCCTATGGGCGTGCTGCCAAGGCCAACGCATGCACAAGGCATGCAGCCAAGGCTAAGGCAGCCCCCATGGGCGTGCAGCCAAGGCCAAGGCATGCACAGGCCACGCAGCCCCCATGGGCACACTGCCAAGGCCTAGGCAAGCAGCCAAGGCCAAGGCAAGGCAGCCCCCATGGGTAAGCAGCCAAGGCCAAGGCACCCCCATGGCCATGTAGCAGCCAAGGCCAAGGCAGCCCCCGTGGGTAAGCAGCCAAGGCCAAGGCATGCACATAAGGCACGCAGCCAAGGCCAACGCAGCCCTTATGGGCATGCTGCCAAGGCCAAGGCATGCACAAGCCACGCAGCCAAGGCCAAGGCATGCACGCAACCAAGGCCAAGGCATGCACACAGCCAAGGCCAACGCAGCCCCTATGGGCGTGCTGCCAAGGCCAAGGCAGCCCCCATGGGTACGCTGCCAAGGCCTAGGCAAGCAGCCAAGGTCAAGGCCAAGGCCAAGGCAGCCCCCATGGGCGTGCAGCTAAGGCCAAGGCATGCACAAGCCACGTAGCCAAGGCCAAGGCAGGCAGCCCCCATGGGCGTGCAACCAAGGCCAAGGCATGCACAAGCCACGCAGCCAAGGCCAAGGCAGCCCCCATGGGCGTGCAGCCAAGGCCAAGGCACGCACAGGCCACGCAGCCAAGGCCAAGGCAGCCCCCTTGGGCACGCTGCCAAGGCCTAGGCAAGCAGCCAAGGCCAAGGTATGCACACATGGCACGCAGCCAAGGCCAAGGCAGCCCCTATGGGCGTGCTGCCAAGGCCAACGCATGCACAAGGCATGCAGCCAAGGCTAAGGCAGCCCCCATGGGCGTGCAGCCAAGGCCAAGGCATGCACAGGCCACGCAGCCCCCATGGGCACACTGCCAAGGACAAGGCATGCACACAAGGCACGCAGCCAAGGCCAAGGCAGCCCCTTTGGGCGTGCTACCAAGGCCAAGGCATGCAGCCAAGGCCAAGGCAGCCCCCATGGGCGTGCTGCCAAGGCCAAGGCATGCACATAAGGCACGCAGCCAAGGCCAACGCAGCCCCTATGGGCGTGCTGCGAAGGCCAAGGCATGCACAAGGCACGCAGCCAAGGCCAAGGCATGCACACAAGGCACGCAGCCAAGGCCAAGGCAGCCCCTATGGGTGTGCTGCCAAGGCCTTGCATGCACAAGCCATGCGGCCAAGGCAGCCCCCATGGGCGTGCAGCCAAGGCCAAGGGATGCACAAGCCACGTCGCCAAGGCCAAGGCAGCCCCCATGGGTGTGCAGCCAAGGCCAAGGCATGCACAAGCCACACAGCCAAGGCCAAGGCCAAGGCAGCCCCCATGGGCGTGCTGCCAAGGCCAAGGCATGCACAAGGCATGCAGCCAAGGCCAAGGCAGCCCCCATGGGCGTGCTGCCAAGGCCAAGGCATGCCCAGGCATGGACAAGGCATGGAGCTAAGGTGCTGCTAAGGCCAAGGCATGCACAAGGCAGCCAGGCCCTAGGCAGCCCCCATGTGCATGCAGCAGGCAAGGCCAAGGCAGCCCCCGTAGGCGTGCAGCCAAGGCCAAGGCAGCCCCCGTGGGCACGCTGTCAAGGCCAAGGTGCTGCCAAGGCCAAGGCACCAAAACTGGAATACAATGTCAACGTTTTTGCACCAATGTCAACGTTTTTAACTGGAATACAATGTCAACGTTTTTGCACCAGAACTTATAGATGGCATATTTAGTGATCCATGAAACGAATGGAAAATATTTTCGAAAGAATAAAAAAAACTTGAGTAAATGTTGTACAAAAATGCTCCTTGCTCCGACAGGTCAAGAATTTTGACCAGAATGCAATGTCGCCGTTTTTGCTCGAAAAGTTGTAAATAGTATATTCAAAAGTCTAAGAAACAAATGGAATAGTCAATAAATAAATAAATAAATAAAAAATACTTGGGTCAGATTTGTACAACGGTGCCATGGTGTTCAACTGGTCAAGAATTTTGACTGGAATATAATGTCGGCGTTTTTGCACCAATACTTGTAGATGGTGTATTTAGTGATCCAAGAACCAATTGAAAATATTTTCAAAAGAATAACAAATCTTGATTAATATTTTACGAAATGCTCCTAACACCGGCAGGTCATAAATATTGACCAGAATGCAATGTATTCATTTTTGCTCGAAAACTTTTAAATAGTATATTCAAAGGCCTAAGAAACAAATGGAATAGTCAATCAAAAAAAAAAAAACTTAGGTATAATTTGTACGACGATGCCATGTTGTCTGACTGGTAAAGAATTTTGACCGGAATACATTGTCGGCGTTTTTGCACAAAAACTTGTACGTAGCATATTTAGTGATCCAAGAAACTAATGGAAAATATTTTCGAAAGAATAACAGAACTCTAGTAAATATTGTACGAAAATGCTCCTAGCATCGACAGGTCAAAAATATTGACCAGAATGCAATGTCGTCATTTTTGCTTGAAAATTTGTAAATAGTATATTCAAAGGTCTAAGAAACAAATGGAATAGTCAATAAATAAAAATAAATAAATAAAACTTGGGTAAAATTTGTACGACGATGCCATGTTGTCCGACTGGTCAAGAATTTTTACCGGAATACAATGTTGGCGTTTTTGCACAGAAACTTAAAGATGGAAAATTTAGTGATCCAAGAAACGAATGGAAAATATTTTCGATAGCAAATCTCGATTATATATTGTACGAAAATGCTCCTAGCACCGACAGGTCATAAATATTGACCAGAATGCAATGTCTTTGTTTTTTTCAAAAACTTGTAAATAGTATATTCAAATGTCTAAGAAACAAATGGAATAGTCAATCAAAAAAAAAAAAAAACTTGGGTATAATTTTTACTACGATGCCATGTTGTCCGACTAGTCAAGAATTTTTACCGGAATACAAAGTTGGCGTTTTTGCACAAAAACTTGTACATAGCATACTTAGTGATCCAATAAACAAATAGAAAATATTTTCGAAAGAATAACAAAACTCTAGTAAATATTGTACGAAAATGCTCCTAGCACCGACAGGTCAAAAATATTGACCAGAATGCAATGTCGTCGTTTTTGCTCGAAAACTTGTAAATAGTATATTCAAAGGTCTGAGAAACAAATGGAATAGTCAATCGAAAAAAATAAAAAATAAAAAATAAAACTTGGTTAGAATTTGTACGACAATGCCCTGTTGCCCGACTGGTCAAAAATTTTGATCAGAATACAGTGTCGGCATTTTCGCACCAAAACTGTTAGCTAGCATATTTACTAGTCAAAGAAACAAATGGAAAATTCTATCAAAAGAATAAAAACACTCGGGTAAATATTGTACAAAAATGACCCCAGCTCCGACCTGTTGAAAATTTTGATCAGAATGCAATGTCGCCATTTTTGCTCGAAAACTTGTAAATAGTATATATAAAGGTCTAAGAAACAAATGGAATAGTCAATAAATAAATAAAAAAACTTGGGTAAAATTTGTACGACGATGCCATGTTGTTCGACTGGTGAAGAATTTTGACCAGAATACAATGTCGGCGTTTTTGCACAAAAACTTATAGATGGCATATTTAGTGATCCAAGAAACGAAAGGAAAATATTTTCGAAAGAATAGCAAATCTTGATTAAATATTATACGAAAATGCTCCTAGCACCGACAGGTAATAAATATTGACCAGAATGCAATGTCTTCGTTTTTGCTCGAAAACTTGTAAATAGTATATTCAATGGTCTAAGAAACTAATGGAATAGTCAATCAAAAAAAAAAAAAAACTTGGGTATAATTTGTACTACGATGCCATGTTGTCCGCCTGGTCGAGAATTTTGACCGGAATACAATGTTGGCGTTTTTGCACAAAAACTTGTACATAGCATATTTAATGATCCAAGAAACAAATGAAAAATATTTTCAAAAAAATAACAAAGCTCTAGTAGATATTGTACGAAAATGTTCCTAGCACCGACAGGTCAAAAATATTGACCAGAATGCAATGTCGTAATTAGATTGTGACAATTTGAGCGTGACTACGAAGGTGTAATTTAACTCATTAACTGTTCTCTAGAGTGACTGGCTTCTCCCGCCTAAACTACTTTTCAGAAACCAAGAAAAAAAAAAAAAAAAAAAAGCAAGAAAGCGAAGCAGAGATTCTGGAATTGAGATTTTAACGGCTGAAATTGATAGTTGCAAACAGCTTGAACCTTATCTCAATCCTGGTGGTTGAAAATTCAGAGACTTGAGAATTCATTGGACACACTTATTACAGCAACGCCATAATTGATTATTGCAGCTACTACTATCGCTTCATTACACTGTTAAGTACATTACACTGTTAAGGTCTATAAATTTGACAAAAAACTGCTCTTTTTTATTTTTGAAAATATTTTTTTATAATTAAAAAAACGGTTAATACTTTTTTAATTTTCAAAAACATTCACACATTAACAAATTCCCTTTTCTATAAGAAAATCTGATAGACATCTAGGTCATAATTGCTTTCAAATCTGACATGATTTGCACGAGCAAATGAGCACCTGAAAGTTTCAGGGTTTTTTTTTTTTTTTTTTTTTGGCACGGCTCGGGAGGCAATTACTTTAATCTCAGCCGTTGGATTGATCTCATGCTCAAAACGACACTTCAATATTTAGAAACAAAGCCCAGCTAAGTATTGTGGTCCAAGTGGGGGCATAAATGTGATGGGATTTCAGTGAGATTTTCAATCTGGTCTACCTGTTCCAAGAAAAGAGATGAGCCAATGGCAATATTTAGAAACAACATCACGGGTCTGTCCCAAAAAAATTCAATTTTAATTTCCCTTTTTTTCATTAAAATTTTTTTATAATAATTAATTAATTGATGTGCGACTTTTTTAATTTTTCAAAAAAAAAAAATCATAACATAAGAACCTCTCATAAAAAAGAGAAGCGTTTTTATCAATAATCGGTGAGAAAACCATTTTCTCCCAGCAAAAGATCTGAATCCGGATCCCCAGAGTGCTATCCACCACACACACGTCTCTTTTTGGAGTAGCTGTAGTGCCTTAAATCATGCTTCCTGCATTAATGGGACAATACATTCAATCAATCAAGGAATGGAGGCAGTCAGGCAGGTACATCATTTCATCAAAATCTACTACAGCCTAAAAGATCGGAATCCGGATAATCTAACTAAAACACACACAGTGAGGGAGGTGTTCAAAGCGAACGACGTTTTGTATCCAGTTTCTGTTATCCTAAGGGATTGAGATCCGCGCAATTTCCTAGCAATTGCATTTGCCTCAAATCCTAGCCTTCCATTCAATCTAACGGCTCTAAAACAACTTTACGTCATCAATTCACGGGACTTGAAGCTTACATTACACAGTGAGATCAACCACGTCAATTTATTCATTTTACACATTTATTTTTACATTAAAAACCTATTTTTTCTGTTTTATAAATTCAATTTTACAAAACACTCTCATCAATTCATCTATTGTACGCATCTTTTAATTAAATAATCAATTTCCATACCCATCTTTTATTTTACACATCTGTTTGTACTACGCTTTTTGAACTTTGCTTGTAAATATCTCAAACGCAACGAGGGACTGACTAAATAAAACATCGATCTTTCACGTCGATTCCTCAATAGTCTCGTCGTAAATATATATAAATGTTCATTTGACTTCAACCTGCCAATTTTAGAGACCAACCTCATTGCTTTATTCGCCTGAAACACCTTATCCTCTAAAGCAGTCCGTGTCCAACACCTTCCATTCATTTTTATTCTCTTTGGATGGTAGCCTAATTTTACACATTTGCTACTTGCAGACATGGTAAACGAAGAAATATTTTGGTTGTCATCTAAACTGATTTCATTAGAGGAATTGGTTTTTAGCTCATGAAATTTCAAGTCCCTTGAAGAGTCCCCAACATGCTCTTGTACTGTTGACTTCAAAGAATTACTTCCTTCGCTGCCATTTGCTGAGCTTCCAAATAAAAATTTCAAGAGGCCTATACTTGGCTGACCTTCTTTGTCTATAGAAATTGTATCAAGACATTCCTATATGAATTAATAGAAAACAACAGTTAGTAATTATATACATGGCTCCAAATTTTGTGCAGAAAGCAACACTCTCAACTGGAATTGATACTTACTTCGGACTTACTTTGCAGCCATGATACGTCTGCTGTAGAGGTGAGGCCTAAGATGAATTCCTTATTCTTAAGGAAGTTTTCCCAAATTTGCCACTTGTAATGAATCTCTCTGTATTTGTTCACAACATCTACTAAACTAAAATCCAATTTAAATTTCTCAACCAATTCCTTCTTAAGATATTTAAACTCCTGTATACCCATTTTTTCGACGTCTGGAACTATTTCAATGCACAACAAAAAATAATATTTCAAGATTTCCGGGTTAGTCAAATCAGCTTCTTCCATCTGGGGTCGTTTACCATTATCCATATTTTGCTAGACGGAAAAAAAAAATAGAATATTAGCTGTGTCCCAAAAGTGCACTAATATTTAAGTGTAGTAAACTGAAGGCATCTATATTTTAATAATAAAAAGGCTCGTAGTTAACATATTTTGGAATGCATAAGATGAGATTAATTAGCAAAAAATAAGAATTATATTTTGTCTTTGAATGCATCTACACATTAGTCTTTAAATTATTGTTTTCGGTCCTTAACATTAGTCTTTATATTTGGAAGCTCAGCAGATGGAAGTAATTATTGTGCATCTATATAAACCTATCAACCATTCAGCTATTCATTTAGAGTAAAAAGAAAAGACCACTGTCTGAAAACATGGCCAAGATCATTGTGCTATACTGCAGATGTTTTATATTTTGTCTTTCTAGCTTGCATTTGTGGTGCCAAAATCTCATATGAACAGGTTTTCAAGTCATAAAAATACACTATACAAAACAAAATTTTGCCTTTTTGCTTAATCTCTCTCACAAATCCCAATCAAGTTCAAACTTATGTGATGGCCATATTAGTTGTATTATTGTCGTTTGTAAGTACTATTCTTGTAGATAAGATAAAGTTGATCCAATACCGACCACATGGTAATATTTCCATACATAGCTCATAGGCATTTCAACAAACAGTTTATTGCATTTCAATTAGATCCACTTCAAAGACAGGAAGACACCACAAAATTAAAAGAAATAAAGAGGAACCCACGGATAAGAGACAAATCCCACAAACAAACCCACACAATTCCATTGAAATTTTGTTCATGCAAAATTCGGCCACACCCAAATAAAATGGAAAACACACCGACACAACAGAGGATGACAAAAAATTTAAATACAACTCACAGGGTCTGACATCGGCATCTCTTACTCACAGCGGCAGATCAGGTTTGTGGTGGATTTTCTCTTTCAGCCAAGAAAATGACAGTGAGTTATTGTGCATCAGATGCTTCGCATCAATTAGGGCGGTTGGTGGCATTGATTTGATAAGGAAGAAGTTGGGTGCATTGGGGAGGAGGTTGGGGCGTTTATAAGGAAGGTTTGGGGCATTGATGAGGGAGACTCGGCTGACAGTCTTTTAGCTAAAAATTGCAAAAAACGAAGTTTATTATTGTTATAGGTACTGTTCAAAGTTATTTGGCAAAATGAGAAGAGAGACTGAATTTCGGCAACTGTATTGCCGAAATTGCAAGAAAAAGTAAGATGTGTCAGGGGAGAGAGAAAATTGAATTTCGGTAATGACATTACCGAAATTCTTGTTCTGCCCTGCTGCCCGTGAAGTGCCCAAAATACTGAAATGGAAAACCAATTGTGGCAATGGCATTGCCGAAAATGGGAGGGAAAAAAAAATTGTGGCAACCAAGTTGCCGAAAATGGAGGAAAAAAAAAAAAAAAGATGCTACGTCCACAATATTTTTCACAATAAATTACAGGTGGTTAGTTGTTATTGGTTCAAATTTGAACCTAACACTAAGATAACTTTTTTGCTCCAATAATAACAATAAGTAACAACTTGTCATTTATGGTTTGTTGTAAAAATATTGTGAAAATGTTGTGAACGTATCATTTCTAAAAAAAAAAAAAAAAAAAGGGCAATGTGGCAATGCCATTGCCGAAATAGAGGGAAAAAAAATTTTCCCTCTATTTTGGCAATGGCATTGCCACATTGCCCCCTTTTTTTTTTTTTTTTTTCTATTTTGGTTCCACGATTTTTTTTAGAAATGATTTTCCCTCTATTTCGGCAATGGCATTGCCACATTGCCCCATTTTTTTTTTTTTTCCTATTTCGGCTCTACGATTTGTTTTAGAAATGATACGTTCACAACATTTTTACAATATTTTTACAACAAATCATAAATGACAAGTTGTTACTTATTGTTATTATTGGAGCAAAAAAGTTATCTTAGTGTTAGGTTCAAATTTGAACCAATAACAACTAACCACCTGTAATTTATTATGAAAAATATTGTGGACGTAGCATCTTTTTTCTTTTTTTTTTTCCCTCCATTTTCGGCAACTTGGTTGCCACAATTCTTTTTTTTTTTTTTCTATTTCGGTTCCACGATTTTTTTTAGAAATGATTTTCCCTCTATTTCGGCAATGGCATTGCCACATTGCCCCATTTTTTTTTTTTTTCCTATTTCGGCTCTACGATTTGTTTTAGAAATGATATGTTCATAACATTTTTACAATATTTTTACAACAAATCATAAATGACAAGTTGTTACTTATTGTTATTATTGGAGCAAAAAAGTTATCTTAGTGTTAGGTTCAAATTTGAACCAATAACAACTAACCACCTGTAATTTATTATGAAAAATATTGTGGACGTAGCATCTTTTTTCTTTTTTTTTTTCCCTCCATTTTCGGCAACTTGGTTGCCACAATTCTTTTTTTTTTTTTCTCCCATTTTCGGCAATGCCATTGCCACAATTGGTTTTCCATTTCAGTATTTTGGGCACTTCACGGGCAGCAGGACAGGACAAGAATTTCGGTAATGTCATTACCGAAATTCAATTTTCTCTCTCCCCTGACACATTCTACTTTTTCTTGCAATTTCGGCAATACAGTTGCCGAAATTCAGTCTCTCTCCTCATTTTGCCAAATAACTTTGAACCGTACCTATAACAATAATAAACTTCGTTTTTTGCAATTTTTAGCCAAAAGACTCCTCGGCTGAAGAGAAAGTAGATTAAAAGACTTAACGCACCGTTTTGTAAAATGGGTGCTGTGAACAGGTTAATGTGATAAAAATTCAAATATTCATTTTTTCAAACTCATGCATCTACCATCTATGGCTCTGATACCATTATCTACCCACGAGAGAGCACAACAGTAATATGGAAGCATAAACAATGATAAAATAGATGATAAAGAAGAAAACACCAAAATAGATATACTCAAAATATGGTTAAAACGGAGTATGAAATATGAACACAGAGACTGATAAAATCTTACTTGAATAAAAACTTCTGTCTTTGCTACAAGCTTTGAAAATAAAACTGTCTTAAGAGTTACAAAATTACAAAATAAAGTTTGTCTGAGAAAGGTTACAAGATTACAATAAAAGAAAAAGTACAAGAGTCTGTCTGAGAGAGGGAGAGGAAGGCTATCAAAGGCTTTCTTTCTTTCTTCAGAATGAAAGGTTTGGTATTGAAAAGGCTTGCCTTCTGACTTCAAAGTCTGTCCCTTTTATAGATGAAATGGACCATAGTAAGTCTGGAGAAGGAATATGAGTTTGTGGAATTAACTCAAGTTAATCGGTTAATAGAAGCTTATTCTGTCTAAACAGTAGTATGTCTGAGGAAGAATCTGTCAAGTTTCTTTTACGCGTGCGGGTAAACAGTAGTGATAAATATCTGTTTGTCTGCACTGTCTTGGATTATCTGTCTGTCTTGGACTGTCTTGTTTGTAGTTTGTCTGAGAATACGCGTGCTAATGAATAGTGGTCTGTCATCTGTAAATAGTGTTCTGCTACTTTTGTCTGTCTGCACTGTCATCTGTAAATAGTGTCATATGTCGGTGCTTATGGCTTTCTGTCCCTGTTTCTATATACTGTTTAGAGTTTATGTTATTTTCTTTCAATTGGTTAACAAGTGATGATTCTGTCTGTAAAGATGAAAAACTTGTTTTTAGTTTTATAGATTCCTCTTTCATTAATATCTTTTAAAATAGTGGCCTTTTGGGAAGAATGATTTTCTTTTAAGGCAGGTGGTTAAATGAATCTAAAGAAAATATCTTTTCCTAACACATTAGTTTTAATTCCTTCTTCTGTCATTAAAAAGAGGTAAAGCAAAGTTAAAAGGTGTTCCTAAAATAATTTTAAAAGGAAGGTTCTTAATTAAAACAAAGTCTGTCTTAAAGCATATTCCGTTATTACATATATAAACATTACCCTGTACAGGAATGCTATAGTACACTTTTGGTGACTGACTCATATTATTAACTTCTAGCTAACAATACCCTGTACAGGAACGCTACAGTTTTTAAAATTAAAAATAAAACTAACATCAATATTACAAAAGACAAAATATAAGATGAGCATCATTAACTCGTATTATTCATTCTAGCTAACACGTATTTTCCACAAAATGCCTATCAAGTGCTACATAGTCAGATAAACATACCCCTAGCCCACGCACAAGCAATGTCAGAAATACATGAGACTGAGCCCGCAACGGGGCGATAGGACACAAGACTGGCCCAGTATAGGGCAATGTAATACATGAACGTTTGGCATAGGACAATAATAATACATAACTGTCCACGAAGGGGTCATATCATAAAAACACATACATAGTTAAGCATTGCAGCCTATTAACATAAAGATATAAAAATTTTTAAAAAAATTGTTGTTTTTCTTCAACCACATTAAAGAGAAGGAGGTTGTTGTAGAGTTCAAATACTGTTCATATTCATCATCAACAAATTTAAACTTCATAGCATCGCTACTACGTATTCAGTAGCGATGCTATGAAATTCAAATTTGTTGACGATGAGTAGGCACGGTATTCGGAGAGTCTGCAACAACCTCCCGCTCTTTAACGTGAAACGTTTGGCATAGGACAATAATAATACATAACTGTCCACGAAGGGGCCATATCATAAAAACACATACATAGTTAAGCATTGCAGCCTATTAACATAAAGATATAAATTTTTTTAAAAAAAATTGTTGTTTTTCTTCAACCACATTAAAGAGCAGGAGGTTGTTGCAGAGTTCAAATACCGTTCATATTCATCATCAACAAATTTAAACTTCATAGCATCGCTACTACGTATTCAGTAGCGATGCTATGAAATTCAAATTTGTTGACGATGAGTAGGCACGGTATTCGGAGAGTTTGCAACAACCTCCCGCTCTTTAACGTGATTGAAGAACAAGAGTCTGCAACAATCTTTGGAACATCTTTAGCACATCGGATTCGAAAAAAATGACTTGAACTTGCCACAATAGAAAGCTCTTCATTCCTGATGTTCCTTTCACTGTCTAGTGTATTCGACGCTATTGCTAGAA
This sequence comes from Castanea mollissima, assembly GCA_014183005.1. Lineage (NCBI taxonomy): Eukaryota > Viridiplantae > Streptophyta > Magnoliopsida > Fagales > Fagaceae > Castanea > Castanea mollissima. The sequence goes on along the minus strand of JACAVU010000006.1, from coordinate 26,055 downwards.
AATAACAATAGCAACCATCTATTCTTTATAAACGTCTCTTATTTTGTCTGATGGAACACAAAACCAGAAAGAGACAAAGAAACGGAGAAACAGAAAAACACAAAGAATTTTCCTTAGCTGAAAGTAAATGTGACTTGTGACTTAAATGAAACGGTAACAAAAACTGGTACAACAACAGAGAAACAGAGATTTTTGCAAGAGCTTAGATGATTGGTGAATGTGAATTAAAAACATAATAACGTGTGCCTAAGGCCCACAATAATTAATCGTTTTTGGTAATATTTTTTCAGAAATTGAAAAAATTGCCAATACTTTTTTAATTTTCGAAAAAATATTTCTAAAAAAAGATGGCTTAATATGTGGCTAAGGGCCTACATTAACTGACCCATAAATAAAAACCCGTAGAACTGACCCGACCGATGGTTTAAGATTAAAATTTTTTTTTTTTTATATATATATATATATATATATATATATATGGGATTGTGGGTTATTTGAAGATCACGTAAAGTTTGAAGTGAGGCCTTAAGTAGAATTGCTGATTGGACTAGTTGAATTGTTTAATGCTACTGCTACACGCAGAACAGCAAGAGGATGAGACTTGGGACAACAAGGAGTACTCTCTTTTTTAAGACAGCAAAGAGTACTCTCTTGCTACACGCAAGACAGCATTTTACATTTCAAATTTTTAAAAAAAGTCTTATGTCCTTACCTTTGGTCAGGCTAACGAGCGACTGGGTTCTGAGGCCGAGAGGTGAGAGCATAAGGTCTAAAGAGGAGTAGGTGAGTAGGAGACAACTCAAGAGACTCAGATAAGACAAGAGTTACAAGACGTGTGTGGCTGAGACTAAAGCTCGGTTTGGATACTGCGTTTTGTGTTTACGTTTTCAGTTTTTGCGTTTTTTTTTTTTTTTTTTTTTTTCAACGTGCATGAACAGTAGCTACACTGTGCGGAAGACCAAAATTACTGTTCATGCACGTTATTTCACTGTGCGGAAGACCAAAATTACTGTTCATGCACTGTAGCTACACTGTTCATGGGACCCACATGTACT
>JACAVU010000006.1:0-17500 GCA_014183005.1 Castanea mollissima | reverse complement strand
TCACGGGTAAGTATTGTACGAAAATGCCCCTAGCTCCGATTGTTCAACAAGTTTGACCAGAACGCAATGTTGTCGTTTTTGCAGGAAAATTTGGTGATACTATATTTAGAGATCCATGAAACAAATGGAATAGTCAATCAAAAAAAAAAAAACCTGTGTAAAAATTGTACGAAAATGTCCTGTCGTTCGACTAGTCAAGAATTCTTACCAGAATATGGTGTCGGCATTTTTGCACCAAAACTTGAAGATAGCATATTTAGTAGTCCTAGAAACAACTGTAAAATTCTTTTGAAAGATTAAAAAATCACGGGTAAATAACGTACGAAAATGCCCTAGCTCCGACTGGTCAAGAATTTTGACCAGAACGCAATGTGGTCGTTTTTGCAGGAAAATATGATGATACTATATTTCGAGATCCAAGAAACAAATGGAGTAGCCAGTCGAAATTAAAAAAAAAAAAAAAAAACTAGTATAAAAATTGTACGAAAATGCTCTGTCGTTCGACTGGTCAAGAATTCTTACCAGAATACGGTGTTGGCATTTTTGCACCAAAAGATGAAGATAGCAAATTTAGTGGTCCTAGAAACAACTGTAAAATTCTTTCGAAAGAATAAAAAATCTCGGGTAAGTATTCTACGAAAATGCCCCTACCTCTGAGTGTTCAACAAGTTTGACTAGAACGCAATGTGGTCGTTTTTGCAGGAAAACTTGGTAATACTATATTTAGAGATCCAAGAAACAAATGGAACAGTCAGTCAAAAATAAAAAAAGACTTGTGTAAAAATTGTACGAAAATGTCCCGTCGTTCGACTAGTCAAGAATTCTTACCAGAATATGGTGTCGGCATTTTTGCACCAAAACTTGATGATAGCATATTTAGTAGTCCTAGAAACAACTGTAAAATTCTTTCGAAAGAATAAAAAATCTCAGGTAAATATTGTACGAAAATGCCCCTAGCTCCGACTTGTCAACAATTTTGACCAGAACGCAAGGTGGTCATTTTTGCACGAAAACAAGATGGTACTATATTTAGAGGTCCGTGAAACAAATGTAACTGTCAGACATGTGAAAAAAAAAAAAAAAAAAAAAACTTGTTGAAAAATTGTACGAAAATGCCCTGTCGTTCGACTGGTCAAGAATTTTTACGAGAATACGGTGTCGGCATTTTTGCACCAAAACTTGAAGATAGCATATTTAGTAGTCCAAGGAACAACTGTAAAATTCTTTCGAAAGAATAAAAAATCTCGAGTAACTATTGTACGAAAATGCCCCTAGCTCCGACAGGTCAAGAACTTTGACAAGAACGCAATGTGGTCGTTTTTGCAGGAAAACTTGGTGATACAATATTTAGAGATCCAAGAAACAAATGGAATAGTCAGTCAAAAAAAAAAAAAAAAACTTGTGTAAAAATTGTACGAAAATGGCCTGTCGTTCGACTGGTCAAGAATTTTTACCAGAATATGTTGTCGGCATTTTCGCACCAAAACTTGAAGATACCATATTTAGTGGTCCTGGAAACAACTGTAAAATTCTTTTGAAAGAATAAAAAATCTCGGGTAAATATTGTACGAAAATGCCCCTAGCTACGACTGCTCAACAAGTTTGACCAGAACGCAATGTGGCCGTTTTTGCAGGAAAACTTGGTGATACAATATTTAGAGATCCAAGAAACAAATGGAATAGTCAGTCAAAAAAAAAAAAAAAACTTGTGTAAAAATTGTACAAAATGCCCTGTTGTTCGACTAGTCAAGAATTTTTACCAGAATATGGTGTCGGCATTTTTGCACCAAAACTTGAAGATAGCATATTTAGTAGCCCTAGAAACAACTGTAAAATTCTTTCGAAAGAATAAAAAAACACGGGTAAGTATTGTACGAAAATGCCCCTAGCTCCGATTGTTCAACAAGTTTGACCAGAACGCAATGTTGTCGTTTTTGTAGGAAAATTTGGTGATACTATTTTTAGAGATCCATGAAACAAATGGAATAGTCAGTCAAAAAAAAAATTGTGTAAAAATTGTACGAAAATGTCCTGTCGTTCGACTAGTCAAGAATTGTTACCAGAATATGGTGTCGGCATTTTCGCACCAAAACTTGAAGATACCATATTTAGTGGTCCTGGAAACAATTGTAAAATTCTTTCGAAAGAATAAAAAATCTCGGGTAAATATTGTACGAAAATGTCCCTAGCTCCGACTGCTGAACAAGTTTGACCAGAACGTAATGTGGCCGATTTTGCAGGAAAACTTGGTGATACAATATTTAGAGATCCAAGAAACAAATGGAATAGTCAGTCAAAAAAAGAAAAAACTTGTGTAAAAATTGTATGAAAATGCCCTGTCGTTCGACTAGTCAATAATTTTTACCAGAATATGGTGTCGGCATTTTTGCACCAAAACTTGAAGATAGCATATTTAGTAGCCCTAGAAACAACTGTAAAATTCTTTCGAAAGAATAAAAAATCACGGGTAAGTATTGTACGAAAATGCCCCTAGCTCCGATTGTTCAACAAGTTTGACCAGAACGCAATGTGGTCGTTTTTGCAGGGAAACTTGGTAATACAATATTTATAGATCCAAGAAACAAATGGAATAGTCAGTCAAAAATAAAAAAAGACTTGTGTAAAAATTGTACGAAAAAGTCCTGTCGTTCGACTAGTCAAGAATTCTTACCAGAATATGGTGTCGGCATTTTTGCAGCAAAACTTGAAGATAGCATATTTAGTAGTCCTAGTAACAACTGTAAAATTCTTTCGAAAGAATAAAAAATCTCGGGTACATAACGTACGAAATTGCCTCTAGCTCCGACTGGTTAAGAATTTTCAATAGAACGCAATGTAGTCGTTTTTGCAGGAAAACTTGATGATACTATATTTAGAGTTCCAAGAAACAAATGGAATAGTCAGTCAAAAAAAAAAAAAACCTGTGTAAAAATTGTACGAAAATGTCCTGTCGTTCGACTAGTCAAGAATTCTTAGCAGAATATGGTGTCGGCATTTTTGCACCAAAACTTGAAGATAGCATATTTAGTAGTCCTAGAAACAACTGTAAAATTCTTTCGAAAGAATAAAAAATCTCGGGTAAATAACGTACGAAATTGCCTCTAACTCCGACTGGTCAACAATTTTGACCAGAACGCAAGGTGGTCATTTTTGCACAAAAACAAGATGGTACTATATTTAGAGGTCCGTGAAACAAATGTAACTGTCAGTCATGAGAAAAAAAAAAAAAAAAAAAAACTTGTTGAAAAATTGTACGAAAATGCCCTGTCGTTCGACTGGTCAAGAATTTTTACGAGAATACGGTGTCGGCATTTTTGCACCAAAACTTGAAGATAGCATATTTAGTAGTCCTAGAAACAACTGTAAAATTCTTTCGAAAGAATAAAAAATCTCGGGTAAATAACGTACGAAAATGCCCTAGCTCCGACTGGTCAAGAATTTTGACCAGAACGCAATGTGGTCGTTTTTGCAGGAAAATATGATGATACTATATTTCGAGATCCAAGAAACAAATGGAGTAGCCAGTCGAAATTAAAAAAAAAAAAAAAAACTAGTATAAAAATTGTACGAAAATTCTCTGTCGTTCGATTGGTCAAGAATTCTTACCAGAATACGGTGTTGGCATTTTTGCACCAAAACATGAAGATAGCAAATTTAGTGGTCCTAGAAACAACTGTAAAATTCTTTCGAAAGAATAAAAAATCTCGAGTAACTATTGCACGAAAATGCCCCTAGCTCCGATAGGTCAAGAACTTGGACAAGAACGCAATGTGGTCGTTTTTGCAGGAAAACTTGGTGATACAATATTTAGAGACCCAAGAAACAAATGGAATAGTCAGTGAAAAAAAAGAAAAAAAACTTGTGTAAAAATTGTACGAAAATGGCCTGTCGTTCGACTGGTCAAGAATTTTTACCAGAATATGTTGTCGGCATTTTCGCACCAAAACTTGAAGATACCATATTTAGTGGTCCTGGAAACAACTGTAAAATTCTTTTGAAAGAATAAAAAATCTCGGGTAAATATTGTACGAAAATGCCCCTAGCTCCGACTGCTCAACAAGTTTGACCAGAACGCAATGTGGCCGTTTTTGCAGGAAAACTTGGTGATACAATATTTAGAGATCCAAGAAACAAATGGAATAGTCAGTCAAAAAAAAAAAAAACTTGTGTAAAAATTGTAAGAAAATGCCCTGTCGTTCGACTAGTCAAGAATTTTTACCAGAATATGGTGTCGGCATTTTTGCACCAAAACTTGAAGATAGCATATTTAGTAGCCCTAGAAACAACTGTAAAATTCTTTCGAAAGAATAAAAAATCACGGGTAAGTATTGTACGAAAATGCCCCTAGCTCCGATTGTTCAACAAGTTTGACCAGAACGCAATGTTGTCGTTTTTGTAGGAAAATTTGGTGATACTATTTTTAGAGATCCATGAAACAAATGGAATAGTCAGTCAAAAAAAAAAAAATTGTGTAAAAATTGTACGAAAATGTCCTGTCGTTCGACTAGTCAAGAATTGTTACCAGAATATGGTGTCGGCATTTTCGCACCAAAACTTGAAGATACATATTTAGTAGTCCTGAAACAACTGTAAAATTCTTTCGAAAGAATAAAAAATCTCGGGTAAATATTGTACGAAAATGCCCCTAGCTCCGACTGCTCAACAAGTTTGACCAGAACGCAATGTGCCATTTTTGCAGGAAAACTTGTGATACAATATTTAGAGATCCAAGAAACAAATGGAATAGTCAGTCAAAAAAAAAAACTTGTGTAAAAATTGTACGAAAATGCCTGTCGTTCGACTAGTCAAAATTTTTACCAGAATATGGTGTCGGCATTTTTGCACCAAAACTTGAAGATAGCATATTTAGTAGCCCTAGAACAACTGTAAAATTCTTTCGAAAGAATAAAAAATCACGGGTAGTATTGTACGAAAATGCCCCTAGCTCCGACTGTTCAACAAGTTTGACCAGAACGCAATGTGGTCGTTTTTGCAGGAAAACTTGGTATACTATATTTAGAGATCCAAGAAACAAATGGAATAGTCAGTCAAAAAAAAAAAAACTTGTGTAAAAATTGTACGAAAATGTCCTGTCGTTCGACTAGTCAGAATTCTTACCAGAATATGGTGTCGGCATTTTTGCACCAAAACTTGAAGATAGCATATTTAGTAGTCCTAGAACAACTGTAAAATTCTTTCGAAAGAATAAAAAATCTCGGGTAAATATTACGAAAATTGCCCTAGCTCCGACTGGTTAGATTTTGACCAGAACGCAATGTGGTCGTTTTTTGCAAAAACTTGATGATACTATATTTAGAGTTCCAAGAAACAAATGAATAGTCAGTCAAAAAAAAAAAAACCTGTGTAAAAATTGTACGAAAATGTCCTGTCGTTCGACTAGTCAAGAATTCTTAGCAGAATATGGTGTCGGCATTTTTGCACCAAAACTTGAAGATAGCATATTTAGTAGTCCTAGAAACAACTGTAAAATTCTTTCGAAAGAATAAAAAATCTCGGGTAAATAACGTACGAAATTGCCTCTAACCCGACTGGTCAACATTTTGACCAGAACGCAAGGTGGTCATTTTTGAACAAAAACAAGATGGTACTATATTTAGAGGTCCGTGAAACAAATGTAACTGTCAGTCATGAGAAAAAAACAAAAAAAAAAAACTTGTTGAAAAATTGTACGAAAATGCCCTGTCGTTCGACTGGTCAAGAATTTTTACGAGAATACGGTGTCGGCATTTTTGCACCAAAACTTGAAGATAGCATATTTAGTAGTCCTAGAAACAACTGTAAAATTCTTTCGAAAGAATAAAAAATCTCGGTAAATAAAGTACGAAAATGCCCTAGCTCCGACTGGTCAAGAATTTTGACCAGAACGCAATGTGGTCGTTTTTGCAGGAAAATATGATGATACTATATTTCGAGATCCAAGAAACAATGGAGTAGCCAGTCGAAATTAAAAAAAAAAAAAAAAACTAGTATAAAAATTGTACGAAAATTCTCTGTCGTTCGATTGGTCAAGAATTCTTACCAGAATACGGTGTTGGCATTTTTGCACCAAAACATGAAGATAGCAAATTTAGTGGTCCTAGAAACAACTGTAAAATTCTTTCGAAAGAATAAAAAATCTCGAGTAACTATTGCACGAAAATGCCCCTAGCTCCGATAGGTCAAGAACTTGGACAAGAACGCATGTGGTCGTTTTTGCAGGAAAACTTGGTGATACAATATTTAGAGACCCAAGAAACAAATGGAATAGTCAGTGAAAAAAAGAAAAAAAAAACTTGTGTAAAAATTGTACGAAATGGCCTGTCGTTCGACTGGTCAAGAATTTTTACAGATATTTTGTCGGCATTTTCGCACCAAAACTTGAAGATACCATATTTAGTGGTCCTGGAAACAACTGTAAAATTCTTTTGAAAGAATAAAAATCTCGGTAAATATTGTACGAAAATGCCCCTAGCTCCGACTGCTCAACAAGTTTGCGAACGCAATGTGGCCGTTTTTGCAGGAAAACTTGGTGATACAATATTTAGAGATCCAAAGACAAATGGAATAGTCAGTCAAAAAAAAAAAAAACTTGTGTAAAAATTGTAAGAAAATGCCCTGTCGTTCGACTATCAAGAATTTTTACCAAATATGGTGTCGGCATTTTTGCACCAAAACTTGAAGATAGCATATTTAGTAGCCCTAGAAACAACTGTAAAATTCTTTCGAAGAATAAAAATCACGGGTAAGTATTGTACGAAAATGCCCCTAGCTCCGATTGTTCAACAAGTTTGACCAGAACGCAATGTTGTCGTTTTTGTAGGAAAATTTGGTGATACAATTTTTAGAGATCCATGAAACAAATGGAATAGTAAGTCAAAAAAAAAAAAAATTGTGTAAAAATTGTACGAAAATGTCCTGTCGTTCGACTAGTCCAAAATTGTTACCAGAATATGGTGTCGGCATTTTCGCACCAAAACTTGAAGATACCATATTTAGTGGTCCTGGAAACAACTGTAAAATTCTTTCGAAAGAATAAAAAATCTCGGGTAAATATTGTACGAAAATGCCCCTAGCTCCGACTGCTCAACAAGTTTGACCAGAACGTAATGTGGCCATTTTTGCAGGAAAACTTGGTGATACAATATTTAGAGATCCAAGAAACAAATGGAATAGTCAGTCAAAAAAAGAAAAAACTTGTGTAAAAATTGTACGAAAATGCCCTGTCGTTCGACTAGTCAAGAATTTTTACCAAAATATGGTGTCGGCATTTTTGCACCAAAACTTGAAGATAGCATATTTAGTAGCCCTAGAAACAACTGTAAAATTCTTTCGAAAGAATAAAAAATCACGGGTAAGTATTGTACGAAAATGCCCCTAGCTCCGATTGTTCAACAAGTTTGACCAGAACGCAATGTGGTCGTTTTTGCAGGAAAACTTGGTAATACTATATTTATAGATCCAAGAAACAAATGGAATAGTCAGTCAAAAATAAAAAAAGACTTGTGTAAAAATTGTACGAAAATGTCCTGTCGTTCGACTAGTCAAGAATTCTTACCAGAATATGGTGTCGGCATTTTTGCACCAAAACTTGAAGATAGCATATTTAGTAGTCCTAGTAACAACTGTAAAATTCTTTCGAAAGAATAAAAAATCTCGGGTAAATAACGTACGAAATTGCCTCTAGCTCCTACTGGTTAAGAATTTTGACGAGAACGCAATGTAGTCGTTTTTGCAGGAAAACTTGATGATACTATATTTAGAGTTCCAAGAAACAAATGGAATAGTTAGTCAAAAAAAAAAAAAAACCTGTGTAAAAATTGTACGAAAATGTCCTGTCGTTCGACTAGTCAAGAATTTCTTACCCAAATATGGTGTCGGCATTTTTGCACCAAAACTTGAAGATAGCATATTTAGTAGTCCTAGAAACAACTGTAAAATTCTTTCGAAAGAATAAAAAATCTCGGGTAAATAACGTACGAAATTGCCTCTAGCTCCGACTGGTCAACAATTTTGACCAGAACGCAAGGTGGTCATTTTTGCACAAAAACAAGATGGTACTATATTTAGAGGTCCGTGAAACAAATGTAACTGTCAGTCATGAGAAAAAAACAAAAAAAAAAACTTGTTGAAAAATTGTACGAAAATGCCCTGTCGTTCGACTGGTCAAGAATTTTTACGAGAATACGGTGTCGGCATTTTTGCACCAAAACTTGAAGATAGCATATTTAGTAGTCCTAGAAACAACTGTAAAATTCTTTCGAAAGAATAAAAAATCTCGGGTAAATATTGTACGAAAATGTCCCTAGCTCCGACTGGTCAACAATTTTGACCAGAACGCAAGGTGGTCATTTTTGCAGGAAAACTTGGTAATACTATATTTATAGATCCAAGAAACAAATGGAATAGTCAGTCAAAAATAAAAAAAGACTTTTGTAAAAATTGTACGAAAATGTCCTGTCGTTCGACTGGTCAAGAATTTTTACCTGAATATGTTTTCGGCATTTTCGCACCAAAACTTGAAGATACCATATTTAGTGGTCCTGGAAACAACTGTAAAATTCTTTCGAGAGAATAAAAAATCTCGGGTAAGTATTCAACGAAAATGCCCCTATCTACGACTGTCCAACAAGTTTGACCAGAACGCAATGTGATCGTTTTTGCAGGAAAACTTGGTAATACTCTATTTATAGATCCAAGTAACAAATGGAATAGTCAGTCAAAAAAAAAAATAACCTGCGTAAAAATTGTACGAAAATTTCCTGTAGTTCGACTAGTCAAGAATTCTTACCAGAATATGGTGTCGGCATTTTTGCACCAAAACTTGAAGATAGCATATTTAGTAGTCCTAAAAACAACTGTAAAATTCTTTCGAAAGAATAAAAAATCTCGGGTAAGTATTGTACGAAAATGCCCCTATCTACGACTGTCCAACAAGTTTGACCAGAACGCAATGTGGTCGTTTTCGAAGGAAAACTTGGTGGTACTATATTTAGAGATCCAAGAAACAAATGGAATAGTCAGTCAAAAAAAAAAAAACCTGTGTAAAAATTGTACGAAAATGTCCTGTAGTTCGACTAGTCAAGAATTCTTACCAAAATATGGTGTCAGCATTCTTGCACTAAAACATGAAGATAGCATATTTAGTAGTGCTAGAAATAACTGTAAAATTCTTTCAAAAGAAAAAAAAAATCTCGGGTAAATAACGTACGAAAATGTCTCTATCTACGACTGGTCAAGAATTTTGACGAAAACGCAAAGTCGTCATTTTTGCACGAAAACAAGTTGGTACTATATTTAGAGGTCCGTGAAACAAATGTAATTGTCATTCGTGTGAAAAAAAAAAAAAAAAAACTTATTTAAAAATTGTACGAAAATGCCCTGTCGTTCGACAGGTCAAGAATATTTACCAGAATACGGTGTCGGCCTTTTTGCACCAAAAGATGAAGATAGCATATTTAGTGGTCCTAGAAACAGCTGTAAAATTCTTTCGAAAGAATAAAAAATCTCGGGTAAGTATTCAACGAAAATGCCCCTAGCTCAGACTGTTCAACAAGTTTGACCAGAACGCAATGTGATCGTTTTTGCAGGAAAACTTGGTAATACTCTATTTATAGATCCAAGTAACAAATGGAATAGTCAGTCAAAAATAAAAAATGACTTGTGTAAAAATTGTACGAAAATGTCCTGTAGTTCGACTAGTCAAGAATTCTTACCAAAATATGGTGTCAGCATTCTTGCACTAAAACATGAAGATAGCATATTTAGTAGTGCTAGAAACAACTGTAAAATTCTTTCAAAAGAATAAAAAATCTCTGGTAAATAACGTACGAAAATGTCTCTAGCTACGACTGGTCAAGAATTTTGACCAAAACGCAATGTGGTCATTTTTGCACGAAAACAAGTTGGTACTATATTTAGAGGTCCGTGAAACAAATGTAATTGTCATTCGTGTGAAAAAAAAAAAAAAAAAAAACTTATTTAAAAATTGTACGAAAATGCCCTGTTGTTCGACAGGTCAAGAATTTTTACCAGAATACGGTGTCGGCATTTTTGCACCAAAACATGAAGATAGCATATTTAGTAGTCCTAGAAACAACTGTAAAATTCTTTCGAAAAAATAAAAAATCTCGGGTAAATAACGTACGAAATTGCCTCTAGCTCCTACTGGTTAAGAATTTTGACGAGAACGCAATGTAGTCGTTTTTGCAGGAAAACTTGATGATACTATATTTAGAGTTCTAAGAAACAAATGGAATAGTCAGTCAAAAAAAAAAAAAAAAACCTGTGCAAAAATTGTACGAAAATGTCCTGTCGTTCGACTAGTCAAGAATTCTTACCAGAATATGGTGTCGGCATTTTTGCACCAAAACTTGAAGATAGCATATTTAGTAGTCCTAGAAACAACTGTAAAATTCTTTCGAAAGAATAAAAAATCTCGGGTAAATAACGTACGAAATTGCCTCTAGCTCCTACTGGTAGAATTTTGACCAGAACGCAATGTAGTCGTTTTTGCAGGAAAACTTGATGATACTATATTTAGAGTTCCAAGAAACAAATGATAGTAGTCACAAAAAAAAAAAAAAAAACCTGTGTAAAAATTGTACGAAAATGTCCTGTCGTTCGACTAGTCAAGTATTCTTACCAAATATGTGTCGGCATTTTGCACCAAAACTTGAAGATAGCATATTTAGTAGTCCTAGAACAACTGTAAAATTCTTTCGAAAGAATAAAAATCTCGGGTAAATACGTACGAAATTGCCTCTAGCTCCTACTGGTTAAGAATTTTGACCAGAACGCAATGTAGTCGTTTTTGCAGGAAAACTTGATGATACTATATTTAGAGTTCCAAGAAACAAATGGAATAGTCAGTCAAAAAAAAAAAAAAAAAAACTGTGTAAAAATTGTACGAAAATGTACTGTCGTTCGACTAGTCAAGTATTCTTACCAAAATATGGTGTCGGCATTTTTGCACCAAAACTTGAAGATAGCATATTTAGTAGTGCTAGAAACAACAGTAAAATTCTTTCGAAAGAATAAAAAATCTCGGGTAAATAACGTACGAAAATGCCTCTAGCTACGACTGGTCAAGAATTTTGACCAAAACGCAATGTGGTCATTTTTGCACGAAAACAAGTTGGTACTATATTTAGAAGTCCGTGAAACAAATGTAATTGTCATTCGTGTGAAAAAAAAAAAAAAAAAAAACTTGTTTAAAAATTGTACGAAAATGCCCTGTCGTTCGACAGGTCAAGAATTTTTACCAGAATACGGTGTCGGCATTTTTGCACCAAAACATGAAGATAGCATATTTAGTAGTCCTAGAAACAACTGTAAAATTCTTTCGAAAGAATAAAAAATCTCGGGTAAATAACGTACGAAATTGCCTCTAGCTCCTACTGGTTAAGAATTTTGACCAGAACGCAATGTAGTCGTTTTTGCAGGAAAACTTGATGATACTATATTTAGAGTTCCAAGAAACAAATGGAATAGTCAGTCAAAAAAAAAAAAAAAAACCTGTGTAAAAATTGTACGAAAATGTCCTGTCGTTCGACTAGTCAAGTATTCTTACCAAAATATGGTGTCGGCATTTTTGCACCAAAACTTGAAGATAGCATATTTAGTAGTCCTAGAAACAACTGTAAAATTCTTTCGAAAGAATAAAAAATCTCGGGTAAATAACGTACGAAATTGCCTCTAGCTCCTACTGGTTAAGAATTTTGACCAGAACGCAATGTAGTCGTTTTTGCAGGAAAACTTAATGATACTATATTTAGAGTTCTAAGAAACAAATGGAATAGTCAGTGAAAAAAAAAAAAAAAAAAACCTGTGTAAAAATTGTACGAAAATGCCCTTTCGTTCGACTAGTGAAGAATTCTTACTAGAATTTGGTGTCGGCATTTTTGCTCCAAAACTTGAAGATAGCATATTTAGTAGTCCTAGAAGCAACTGTAAAATTCTTTCGAAAGAATAAAAAATCGCGGGTAAGTATTGTACGAAAATGCCCCTAGCTACGACTGTTCAACAAGTTTGACCAGAACGCAATGTGGTCGTTTTTGCAGGAAAACATGGTGATACTATATTTAGAGATCCAGGAAACAAATGGAATAGTCAGTCAAAAAAAAAAATAACCTGCGTAAAAATTGTACGAAAATGTCCTGTAGTTCGACTAGTCAAGAATTCTTACCAGAATATGGTGTCGGCATTTTTGCACCAAAACTTGAAGATAGCATATTTAGTAGTCCTAAAAACAACTGTAAAATTCTTTCGAAAGAATAAAAAATCTCGGGAAGTATTGTACGAAAATGCCCCTATCTCCGACTGTCCAACAGTTTGACCAGAACGCAATGGTCGTTTTCGCAGGAAAACTTGGTGGTACTATATTTAGTAGATCCAAGAAACAAATGGAATAGTCAGTCAAAAAAAAAAACCTGTGTAAAATTGTACGAAAATGTCTTGTAGTTCGACTAGTCAAGAATTCTTACCAAATATGGTGTCAGCATTCTTGCACTAAAACATGAAGATAGCATATTTAGTAGTGCTAGAAATAACTGTAAAATTCTTTCAAAGAAAAAAAAAATCTCGGTAAATAACGTAGGAAATGTCTCTAGCTACGACTGGTCAAGATTTTGACCAAAACGTAATGTGTCATTTTTGCACGAAACAAGTTGTATTATATTTAGGGTCCGTGAAACAAATGTAATTGTCATTCGTGTGAAAAAAAAAAAAAAAAAACTTATTTAAAAATTGTACGAAAATGCCCTGTTGTTCGACAGGTCAAGAATTTTTACCAGAATACGGTGTCGGCATTTTTGCACCAAAACATGAAGATAGCATATTTAGTAGTCCTAGAAACAACTGTAAAATTCTTTCGAAAATAAAAAATCTCGGTTAAATAACGTACGAATTGCCTCTAGCTCCTACTGGTTAAGAATTTTGACGAGAACGCAATGTAGTCGTTTTTGCAGGAAAACTTGATGATACTATATTTAGAGTTCTAAGAAACAAATGGAATAGTCAGTCAAAAAAAAAAAAAAACCTGTGCAAAAATTTTACGAAAATGTCCTGTCGTTCGACTAGTCAAGAATTCTTACCAGAATATGGTGTCGGCATTTTTGCACCAAAACTTGAAGATAGCATATTTAGTAGTCCTAGAAACAACTGTAAAATTCTTTCGAAAGAATAAAAAATCTCGGGTAAATAACGTACGAAATTGCCTCTAGCTCCTACTGGTTAAGAATTTTGACCAGAACGCAATGTAGTCGTTTTTGCAGGAAAACTTTGATACTATATTTAGAGTTCCATGAAACAAATGGAATAGTCAGTCAAAAAAAAAAAAAAAAAACCTGTGTAAAAATTGTACGAAAATGTCCTGTCGTTCGACTAGTCAAGTATTCTTACCAAAATATGGTGTCGGCATTTTTGCACCAAAACTTGAAGATAGCATATTTAGTAGTCCTAGAAACAACTGTAAAATTCTTTCGAAAGAATAAAAAATCTCGGGTAAATAACGTATGAAATTGCCTCTAGCTCCTACTGGTTAAGAATTTTGACCAGAACGCAATGTAGTCGTTTTTGCAGGAAAACTTAATGATACTATATTTAGAGTTCTAAGAAACAAATGGAATAGTCAGTCAAAAAAAAAAAAAAAAACCTGTGTAAAAATTGTACGAAAATGCCCTTTCGTTCGACTAGTGAAGAATTCTTACTAGAATATGGTGTCGGCATTTTTGCTCCAAAACTTGAAGATAGCATATTTAGTAGTCCTAGAAGCAACTGTAAAATTCTTTCGAAAGAATAAAAAATCGCGGGTAAGTATTGTACGAAAATGCCCCTAGCTACGACTGTTCAACAAGTTTGACCAGAACGCAATGTGGTCGTTTTTGCAGGAAAACATGGTGATACTATATTTAGAGATCCAGGAAACAAATGGAATAGTCAGTCAAAAAAAAAATACCTGCGTAAAAATTGTACGAAAATGTCCTGTAGTTCGACTAGTCAAGAATTCTTACCAGAATATGGTGTCGGCATTTTTGCACCAAAACTTGAAGATAGCATATTTAGTAGTCCTAAAACAACTGTAAAATTCTTTCGAAAGAATAAAAAATCTCGGTAAGTATTGTACGAAAATGCCCCTATCTCCGACTGTCCAACAAGTTTGACCAGAACGCAATGTGGTCGTTTTCGCAGGAAACTTGGTGGTACTATATTTAGAGATCCAGAAACAAATGGAATAGTCAGTCAAAAAAAAAAAAAATGTGTAAAAATTGTACGAAAATGTCTTGTATTCGACTAGTCAAGAATTCTTACCAAATATGGTGTCAGCATTCTTGCACTAAAACATGAAGATAGCATATTTAGTAGTGCTAGAAATAACTGTAAATTCTTTCAAAAGAAAAAAAAAATCTCGTAAAATAACGTAGGAAAATGTCTCTAGCTACGACTGGTCAAGAATTTTGACCAAAACATTATGGGTCTTTTTTGCACGAAAGAAGTTGGTACTATATATTCGAGGTCCGTGAAACACATGTAATTGTCATTCGTGTGAAAAAAAAAAAAAAAAAAAAAAAAAAAACTTGTTTTAAAATTGTATACGAAATGCCCTGCTCGTCATTTTTTCGTCACATGAATAATATTGTCGGCATTTTTGTCCTTTCAGAAGATATTTAGTAGTCCTAAAAACATGGTAAAATTCTACGTTCGAAAAAATAAAAATCTCGAGTAATAACTTGTTGAAATTGCCTCTGCTCCTACGTTACGAGTTTTGAACATTTTGTAACCTTTTACCATACGCAATTGTTCGTCGTTTTCAGCACGAAAACTTGATGATACTATTTTTAGAGTGTCCATGAAACAAATGAATAGTAGTCAAAAAAAAAAAAAAAAAAACCTGTGTAAAAATTGTACGAAAATGTCCTGTCGTTCGACTAGTCAAGTATTCTTACCAAAATATGGTGTCGGCATTTTTGCACCAAAACTTGAAGATAGCATATTTAGTAGTCCTAGAAACAACTGTAAAATTCTTTCGAAGAAGAAAAAATCTCGGGTAAATAACGTACGAAATTGCCTCTAACTCCTACTGTTAAGATTTTGACCAGAACGCAATGTTCGTTTTTGCAGGAAAACTTGATGATACTATATTTAGAGTTCCAAGAAACAAATGGAATTGTCAGTCAAAAAAAAAAAAAAAACTGTGTAAAAATTACGAAAATGTCCTGTCGTTCGACTAGTCAAGTATTCTTACCAAAATATGGTGTCGGCATTTTTGCACCAAAACTTGAAGATAGCATATTAGTAGTGCTAGAAAGAACAACTGTAAAATTCTTTCGAAAGAATAAAAAATCTCGGTAAATAACGTACGAAAATGCCTCTAGCTACGACTGTCAAGATTTGACCAAACGCAATGTGGTCGTTTTGCACGAAAAGTTTGGTACTATATTTAGAAGTCCGTGAAACAAATGTAATTGTCATTCGTGTGAAAAAAAAAAAAAAAAAAAAAAAAAAAAAAAACTTGTTTAAAAATTGTACGAAAATGCCCTGTCGTTCGACAGGTCAAGAATTTTTACCAGAATACGGTGTCGGCATTTTTGCACCAAAACATGAAGATAGCATATTTAGTGGTCCAAGAAACAACTGTAAAATTCTTTCGAAAGAATAAAAAATCTCGGGTAAATAACGTACGAAATTGCCTCTAGCTCCTACTGGTTAAGAATTTGACGAGAAACGCAATGTAGTCGTTTTTGCAGGAAAACTTAATGATACTATATTTAGAGTTCTAAGAAACAAATGGAATACAGTCAAAAAAAAAAAAAAAACTGTGTAAAATTGTACGAAATGCCCTTTCGTTCGACTAGAAGAATTCTTACTAGAATATGGTGTCGGCATTTTCGCACCAAAACTTGAAGATAGCATATTTAGTAGTCCTAGAAACAACTGTAAAATTCTTTCGAAAGAATAAAAATCGCGGGTAATATTGTACGAAAATGCCCCTAGCTGACTGTTCAACAAGTTTGACCAGAACGCAATGTGTCGTTTTGCAGGAAAACATGGTGATACTATATTTAGAGATCCAAGAAACAAATGGAATAGTCAGTCAAAAAAAAAAAATAACCTGCGTAAAAATTGTACGAAAATGTCCTGTAGTTCGACTAGTCAAGAATTCTTACCAGAATATGGTGTCGGCATTTTTGCACCAAAACTTGAAGATAGCATATTTAGTAGTCCTAAAAACAACTGTAAAATTCTTTCGAAAGAATAAAAAATCTCGGGTAAGTATTGTACGAAAATGCCCCTATCTCCGACTGTCCAACAAGTTTGACCAGAACGCAATGTGGTCGTTTTCGCAGGAAAACTTGGTGGTACTATATTTAGAGATCCAAGAAACAAATGGAATAGTCAGTCAAAAAAAAAAAAAACCTGTGTAAAAATTGTACGAAAATGTCTTGTAGTTCGACTAGTCAAGAATTCTTACCAAAATATGGTGTCGCATTTTGCACCAAAACATGAAGATAGCATATTTAGTAGTCTAGAATAACTGTAAAATTCTTTCAAAGAAAAAAAAATCTCGGGTAAATAACGTACGAAAAGTCTCTATCTACGACTGGTCAAGAATTTTGACCAAAACCCAATGTGGTCATTTTTGCACGAAAACAAGTTGGTACTATATTTAGAGGTCCGTGAAACAATGTAATGTCATTCGTGTGAAAAAAAAAAAAAAAAAAACTTATTTAAAAATTGTACGAAATGCCCTGTCGTTCGACAGGTCAAGAATTTTACCAGAATACGGTGTCGCCTTTTTGCACCAAAGATGAAGATAGCATATTTAGTAGTCCTAGAACAACTGTAAAATTCTTTCGAAAGAATAAAAAATCTCGGGTAAATAACGTACGAAAATGCCTCTAGCTCCGACTGGTCAAGAATTTTGACCAAACGCAATGTGGTCGTTTTTGCACGAAAACAAGTGGTACTATTTTAGAATCCGTGAAACAAATGTATTGTCATTCGTGTTCAAAAAAAAAAAAAAAAAAAAAAAAAAAAAAAAACTGTTTAAAATTGTACGAAAATGTCCTGTCGTTCGACATGTCAAGAATTTTTACCAGAATATGGTGTCGGCATTTTTGCACCAAAACTTGAAGATAGCATATTTAGTAGTCCAAGAAACAACTGTAAAATTCTTTCGAAAGAATAAAAAATCTCGGTAAATAACGTGAAATTGCCTCTAGCTCCTACTGTTAAGAATTTGACCAGAACGCAATGTAGTCGTTTTTGCAGGAAAACTTAATGATACTATATTAGAGTTCTAAGAACAAATGGAATAGTCATCAAAAAAAAAAAAAAAACTGTGTAAAAATTGTACGAAAATGCCCTTCGTTCGACTAGTCAGAATTCTTACTAGAATATGGTGTCGGCATTTTTGCACCAAAACTTGAAGATAGCATATTTAGTAGTCCTAGAAGCAACTGTAAAATTCTTTCGAAAGAATAAAAAATCTCGGGTAATATTG